>CM031233.1:159049465-159508427 GCA_018340775.1 Taxus wallichiana var. yunnanensis
ATTTTTCTGCCCAAGCTATTTTCTGCAACTTTCGCATTTTCTCGTAGCTTGTTCTTTTCGACCTAGAGCAGGGGAGTTAGAAAATTTTCAAGGGACCTTAGAAACATGATTTTGCCCTCTTTGGATTAATCAATTTTCCTAGGACTTGAGAATTCTGATGTATGTTATCAATTGAACCAATGCAGGGGGTGAAATTGGATAAATGCAAGTATTGGAGAAGGCCAACCACTAAACTCAAGAAACCCTCGACCTTCCATCACTCCACGAGGTCATGGTAGTCCAAGTACCAACCCCGACATTATGTAGAACCAATCCAAGCCACCTTCTTAAATCCAATCAAGCTTACCAGGTTATTGTTACAGCCCATGTGCAAAGAAATGTGCTAGGGAAAGGGCATCCAAAAAATACCTCATTCAATATTATTGAAAATGAAGAAGACAAGTGTGAACATTTCACTATGGGAGTCATTGGCCATTCCAGGTAGAGGATTCGTTATAGACCGCCATGTAGAATTGGTCAAGTTCAAGTCACCCCAACCAGCGAAGAGAGAGTGCTTGCTAATACGGATTCAAACCGTAGAAGAACGAGGGGAAAAATAAGGTAAGAACCTGAGACCTCCTCCATTCTATGTCTCATTAATTATTGGAGAAAAACTAGTGGACACTCGTATGATTGATTCTAGAGCTAGTAGTTCTGTAATGCCCAAACAAATATTTGATATGTTGGGTCTCCAATATGAAGTCATCTCTAGAGGAGTAGTTCAATTAGATGGGACAACAGTAACCACTATGGGAATCATCGAAGATTTGAGTCTCACTCTACATGCCTACCCCAATGTGAATGTCTTAAAAAATGTGTCCATCATAGATTTGCCACCACATTTTACTTTGTGTCTGTCTAGGGACTTCACTACCAAAATTGGAGGCTACCTGTCTATTGATTGGTCAGATATGCTCTTTAGGACAAGGTATGGGGCAAAGGCCATAGTCGAGATCACGAGACCATTGACGTGGACTATCATATTGAATCTTATGTACCTAGCTCAATCAATGCCAACTGCTCATCTTTTGACTCAAGAAGACCTCCTAAGCACTAATGAAGCAGATACCAAGTTGGCATGTATCCTCGACTTGACTCTAGATGAGTGGGCTGATAAAAGACATGCTTTGACTCCTATAAGTAGAGGGAAGAATCAAATCGCGGGTATCTACCTTCTACATGAAGAGAATCACCCTCTTTATGCCCTAGTTAAGCCAGAACATAAAGATGACAATGAGGTATGACAATTATTCTTTGATGGCTCTAGGAGTAAACAAGGGGTTGGAGGAGGAGCTATGATTGTGTCCCCCAAAGGTATGAAATATTATTCAGCCTTTAGATTCCAGTTTGCTTGCTCAAATAATAGTGTTGAATATGAGGCTTTAGTCCAAGGTTTTCATTGGGGAAGGAAGTTAGGGATCAAGAATTTATAGGTGTTTGGTGATAGTGAACTGGTTTCCAATCAAGTCAGAGTACTTAATGCTGTCAAGAATGACCTACTCAAGAACTACAAGAGTAGGGTATGGGATCTCATGGAGGATTTCTATGCCTTCAATATTGTGTCCATACCTAGGTAGGAGAATGAAGTTGCTGATAGACTTTCAACAGTTGGAGCAGCCTTTGATGTTCTTGTGTTAGCATATGGATTTGCACGAATGTAAATGACATGCAACAGTGTGGGAATGAAGTCCCTCGTCAATGAAGGTAAGGCTGCCTTTATTGAAAACCAAAACTGTATTTACATATATACATTCAAAATTGTATGTGGGGGTGTTTTGGAATATCAATGGAAAGAAAAAATTGAATGAGGGAGATGGAATGGAATGAAGGAAAGGAATGGAAAGGAATGAGCTCGAAAGAACATGCAAGAGATTAGGTAAAAAATAGAGCCTAATTTTGCACGAAGAGGAAAAAGATGAATAACCAACACAAATAAAACGAGTTTGAGTTAGCTGAAACAAGAACGTATGAAAAGGGAACACACATGAGCAAGTAGATAATCAGAGCTTGATCACCGTGAACTAGAATAACTAATTAATAACATTAACAATAAGATCAAAGATAATATTTGCATGCAAAATTCAAACACCTAACATCTAATGAACATAAGAACATCAAATTTTACAAGAGAATGATAGATATGAGACACAAAGTTCGTATTTCATTAACTCCAAAATGTTTTCACAAAGGACACAAAGTTTCTTCCCGAAACAAAGCTTGCACACCAAAGTATTTCTTCTCCTCTCTCAAAGTTACCCTTCTGAATGAGCCCTCACTTCCTTTTATAACCCAAAGTTGGTTATAAAGTAGTTGTGGGTTTACATGATCATTAACGAGTCCAACCTCAAACATTAGAAATGGTCTTTAACAGTCCATAAACAATCCAATCATCTAAATATACCTGAGGAAACTTGTGAATGAAGTCTTGAAATGCCTGAACAAAAAAAAGAAAGTATATTGTTGCCGCGTTCTTTAGGCCATAGGTATAACCGTGTATGCAAAGCATTTCCCTTCAGTTACAAAAGTTATCTTTTCCTGGTCCTCGCGTGTGATCCTTACTTGATGATAACATGAAAATCCATCGGTACAAGATTAGATCTCACAGCTTGCAACACCCTCTAGTATCTCTTCGGTAAATAGTGCAAAGAAGGATCAATGACACATGAAGCATTCAACACTCTATAGTCAACACAAATCCTTATCATGTCATACTTTTTAATGTTGATAACCATAGGGCTTATCCATTCTAGATCTTCAATGGGCTTAATAATGTCTGACTTCAACATTTTGTCAATTTCATCCTTCACCTTAAGGCGTAGGTTAGGATTCATCTGGTAAGGCCTCTTGTGAACCGATCATGCAGCATCCTTGAGCTTTATTTTCATTTCACCTAGTGATGGATGAACACCATTTAAATCATGGTATCCTCTAGGAAAACAAATCCTGGAAGTCATGCGGTAACTCAATTATTCTTGCAAATTATTCCTCAGACCAATAATCACCAACTATGACCTCATTTGGTGTGTCTTCATTCTTGATGTTAACATTATATTTTTAATAGTGCATGATATGTGAGTGCTTTATCATTTGCAAAATCCAATGCTTCACGTGCATCTTCTGTGCGCTCAATGTTAAGGTCCTCAACCTCTTCATCATCTATAAAATAGATAAGTTTTTCTTTTTCCTTTTCCTTCCATGTACGTCTAATAGAGTTTCCTCTGATTCCACCTTGTTGTCATGTGCCTTAGGATCAACCCCTCCAAATAATTAAGTCATAAGCTCTTCAACATTTGCTTTATCCCCCAATGTGATATGCCTCATAATATGTAGAGCTTCATGAGTTGGAGTTTATCTAGATAGGTAATCAAAAGTATGGGTGATACATAAAGTTAGCTCATGCCAATTTTTTGTTCCTATTTTAGCTCAACATGTATGTACCAAGCATGCATGTACCCACACAGTGTAGAGTAAAACTTATGCACCCACAAGGATGGTGCAAGAGCATCTTGCCCTTTCATTCAATTTATTTTGTAGTTTTGGATGTGAACTATGGGAGGTGTCTTCCCATCATATTCTGGTACATGTGAAGGAAGGTTATCCCAAACAAATTGTGTCAAGAAGGACACTCTTATCTTGTGTCAACTAAGAATATTATCCTTATGTGTATCCCACCAATGCATTTTTTCCCTCTCAACAAGTATACTAACATATTTTTTCTATCCACATCATTTTACAATTGTTCCTCCATGGCGCGTAAGAATGATTTTGGATTTTCATCTCTAGTGTACTTCAGAAAACTGACATTTCCTAACCGCCTGACTGGTCATGGTGCAATCACTCTTGTCACTCTCCCCCAAACCTCGCGACCAACCATCTCATAAGTACTATGAGCCCAATTATCATAAGCCACATTGGTAGTTTCAATTATGGACTACACATCTTCCCATTGAAGTACACCCTCCTTTGATGGTTCTACATTCTCTGGGTCGCATCATATCCGCGTAGATCCTGTTAAGGTCTTCTTCACTAATAGGCTATATGTAAGGTGAAATATTCGGGTAAGTGCATGAAGTTGGGGGGCAAAAAGTGGACAAAAACCAAAAAAATCAAAATGCGTATACGCGTTCTATTATAACATAATCATGTTTTAAATTATTAGGTTTGGGATTTACCAAGGCATAATGCATACGTGTTATAACACATATGCTTTATGCCTACTATAAAGAAAAAAGAGGCCCGAGCCTCTATCATTTTATCTCCCTCAAACGTGAGTTCCAGAGCTTAACCATGCCCTCGTGTTTTTTCATTCAGCTAGATCTCAAGCTCAAAGGATCATTTCTGGATCACTAGGAAGATTTGAATCGACGATGGCGCCACGGAGAAGAGGTAAGAACAATTCTTTTCTCAAAATTACATTGAAATATGATAATTATATATTAAAATTTGAATTGAATACATATTTTTTATTGTTACAGTTAGAGGTCGAGGGAATCAACCACAACCAAACCTTGTTATTCTTGTCATCCCTCTTGACACTCCCATAATTTCTCAACATCCCCTGGTAGTCAAGAATATTTAGCAGCCCACATAGTTGAAAACAAAATTGAAATTAAGGATTTAATCAAAACAATGAGGGATTCACAATCTACAAACCCCCACCACACCTCTCTTGCAAACACATTGGAGGCATTACTTATTCAAGTTGACGGTAATGGGGAAAATTGATCATTGGACAACTTACAAAGAGGGTTGTAGGATTTATTATTCCAACAAATTGTCATATGTGGATGTAAATAAAAAAGAAATTTCAAAAGACCTCGTATGCGCTTATTCATGGACCCCGCACTAATTTTCATGTTCCGTCATGTCGTAAACGGTTTCCCATCCATCGTGGTACAATAATAATTTGATTAAAAATAATTTTTGGGACAGATGGTGGATGGTGTTTGATTTTCCACCTTGTAATAACAACGAGGTGCCACTATACTTTCTAAGGAAACTCTATCATGCGAGTTTATCCTCGAAGAGATCCCAAATTATTTTGATTTCGAGATTTTTAGGCCGAGAAAAGGATCTGCAGATAAACAATAGTTCTATATTGATAAAATTAGTTAAAATATTGTCATTATGTACATACATGTACTTAGTTCTATTTTCACTAATTCTCGATGTTAGATTTTCTGATCTTATGTGTATGTAGGGAACTTCAACCCTCCATTTTGACTTCGAGGGCACATGTTATCCTCCATCTCATTCGTCTTCGCACCCATCTGCTCATTGACAGAGCTCCCGATGACTCATCCGAGCGTGAGATGCAAATTCAGCGTGATCGACAACTCATGGTAAGTTTGTGTATTTATGTAAATACTTTCATTCTAAAGCATGGTCTTAAATACATGTTGAAAACATATATAAATTAAGTTTTGACAAAAAAATATTGTTTGCATTTATAGGCTCATCTACAAGTGAGTATTCAATGGAAGAGGACTCGAAGCATGGGCTCAGATGATCCAAAGTCATCTCATAGATCTCCATCTTCATCTAAGGGAGGGCCTTCTTCGAGCAAGGCCAAGAGAGGGATAGATTTTGATGAGTAGGAATATATATGTCTTACATGACATTGTTTTTGTATGCCTATGTGCATGGCATTGTATGTACGCCTATATGGCATTTGAACTTGATGGTATATGACCTATTTGGGCATTTTTGTATTTATTATGCACATTAAAATACTATTTGGAACTTGATAATTTTGTATGAGACCTTACATTTCTGAGATTATTTTCGCATGAAACTAATATGATGTGCACTTGACAATATTTAAGACATTATGGATTATTTTTTCATTTATTGGTGATGTACATGTACTAGCATTTTCAATGTATAATATGCATCAAACTTTGGAAATCAATATTTATATAATGTATGTATATAAAGAGTTACCTAATCTGAGTAATTATTCATTCAATTTATCAATGTGTATATGTGTATTTACCTTACTTGCTTCTTCTTTGCTCATGGTCTCTTTGTACTGGTTCCTATCTTATCATGCACTTACTACATTCTTCTATGCTTCTTAGTCTTCTCCCCTATTAAAACACCCGAGAGTCATCACAATTTGATGCCTTTCATCTGTTGATATTTTGAGAATGTCTCTCCATATACATTACTCCAATGCTTGAGAATGTCTCCAGATGCAATGACATTCTGATTCAGACACTCAATGATTCTTGATTGTCTAATCCTATCCAATTCATGTTATTACCTTTAAATCTGTAGGCATTTCAAGTTATTTGGAAATCACATCACACCCTTCACTAGGCTTGATGACTACCCCTATCCTTTTGAAGGCACTTTTGAAAGCATCCATGGGTTTATCATAGCATAAATTATCAATGAATGGAAGGTCACTAAGCCATAGGCCAATGAATCCCATCCAAAACTAAACAAGAAAGATTTACTAGGTGATTGATAACTCCCGTGTGTTCTTAGACATACCCCTATCAAATTCATTCTTAAGCCAATCTAGTCATTCAGGGCTCTTAAGGACTACACCTGACGAGGTAGCCCAAAGCACGGTAGCATAGGGAACCAAAAAAAGCCTCCACTAGCATTCACCTAGCCACCCCAACATGTTGGCATAGTTGGTTTGGTCCCACGAGCTTCCATTTGCAAACTACAACATCTGGGAGCCCTACACTGACTCAGACTGCAGTATATTTCATGTGTTTGCAAACAATAGGACAACGAGAGAACCAAATGGAGATGGAGAAAACGGAGAGGATTTTGTAGAGGGCTTCAACATGGAGGTTTCAGATCTGACGAGATGTCTCTAGGTGCCACGGAGTCCGAGAAATCACATGTCAAAGATATAACATGTTTTGGTCTCAGGGCTCTTAAGAGACTACGCCCAAATGAGGTAGCCCGAAAGCACGGGGAGCATAGGAACCAAAAAAAGCCTCCACTAGCATTCACTTGCCACCCCATGTGTTGGCATAGTTGGTTTGGTCCCACAAGCTACCGTTTGCAAAATACAACATCTAGCAACCTTACACTGACTCAGACTACACTATTTCACACATTTGCAAACAATAGACAACAAGAGAGAACCAAATGGAGATGGATAAAACCATGATAGGATTTTGTAGAGGGCCCCGACATGGAGGTCTTGGATCTGACGAGACATCTCTAGGTGCCACGAGTCCGAGAAATCACCCATCAAGATATAACGTGTTTTGGCCTCATGGCTCTTAAGGGACTACGCCTGACGAGGTAGCCCAAAGCATGGGTAGCGTAGGGAACCAAAAAAATCCTCCACTAGCATTCACCTAGCCACCCCACATGTGTTGGCATAGTTGGTTTGGTCCCACGAGCTTCCGTTTGCAAACTACAACATCTGGGAGCCCTACACCGACTCGACTACTACACTATTTCACCATTTACAAACAATAGACAACAAGAGAACCAAATGGAGATGGAGAAAACCATGAGAGATTTCATAGAGGGCCAACATGGAGGTCTCTGATCTGACGAGACATGTCTCTCTAGGTGCCACGGAGTCCGAGAAATCACCCGTCGAAGATATAACGTGTTTTGGCCTCAGGGCTCTTAAGGACTACGCCCGAACGAGGTAGCCCAAAGCACAGGGTAGCATAGGGAACCAAAAAAATCCTCCACTAGCATTCACCTAGCCACCCCAATGTGTTGGCGTAGTTGGTTTGGTCCCACGAGCTTCCATTTGCAAACTATAACATCTAATAACCCTACACACCGACTCGAATCGCAGATATTTCACGTGTTTACAAACAATAGGACAATGAGAGAGAACCAAATGGAGATGGAGAAAACCATGAGAGGATTTCATAGAGGGCCCGACATGGAGGTCTCTGGATCTGACGAGACATCTCTAGGTGCCACGGAGTCCGAGAAATCACCCGTCAAAGATATAGCGTGTTTTGGCCTCAGGGCTCTTAAGGGACTACGCCTGACGAGGTAGCCCAAAAGCACAGGGAGCATAGGGAACCAAAAAAATCCTCCACTAGCATTCACCTGCCACCCCAATGTGTTGGCATAGTTGGTTTGGTCCCACGAGCTTCCGTTTGCAAAACTATAGCGTCTGGGAGCCCTACACTGACTCAGACTACAATATTTCGTGCATTTGCAAACAATAGACAACGAGAGAACCGAATGGAGATGGAGAAAACCATGAGAGGATTTCATAGAGGGCCCAATGGAGGTCTCAAATCTGACGAGATGTCTCTAGGTGCCACGGAGTCCGAGAAATCACCCATCAAAGATATAACATGTTTTGGCCTCAAGGCTCTTAAGGACTACGCCCGATGAGGTAGCCCAAAAGCACGGGGAGCATAGGAACCAAAAAAATCCTCCACTAGTGCATTCACCAGCCATCCCACATGTTCAGCCTAGCATTGGTTCGGTCCCACAAGCTACCATTTGCAAAATACAACATCTAGCAGCCTTACACTGACTTAGACTACACTATTTTCACGCTTTGCAAACAATAGGACAACGAGAGAACCAAATGGAGATGGATAAAACCATGATAGGATTTCATAGAGGGCCCAACATGGAGGTCTCGATCTGACGAGACATCTCTAGGTGCCACGAGTCTGAGAAATCACCCGTCGAAGATATAACATGTTTTTGGCCTCAGGGCTCTTAAGGACTACGCCCGACGAGGTAGCCCTAAAAGCAAGCAGGGTAGCATAGGGAACCAAAAAAATCCTCCACTAGCATTCACTAGGCCATCCATGTGTTTTCCTAGATGGTTTGGTCCCACAAGCTTCCGTTTGCAAAATACAACATCTAGAGCCCTACACTCGACTCGACTACAATATTTCACGTGTTTCAAAACAATAGACAACGAGAGAACCAATGGAGATGGAGAAAACCATGAGAGGATTTCATGTAGAGGGCCCCAACATGGAGGTCTTAGATCTAATGAGACATCTCTAGGTGCCACGGAGTCCGAGAAATCACCCGTCGAAGATATAACGTGTTTTGGCCTCAAGGCTCTTAAGGGACTACGCCTGACGAGGTAGCCCAAAAGCACGGGGAGCATAGGGAACCAAAAAAAAAGCCTCCACTAGCATTCACCTAGCCACCCCATGTGTTTGGCATAGTTGGTTTGGTCCCACGAGCTTCCATTTGCAAACTATAGCATGTCTCGACAGCCCTACACTCGACTCACTACAATATTTCACGCATTTGCAAACAATAGGACAACGAGAGAACCAATGGAGATGGAGAAAACCACAGAGGATTTTGTAGAGGGCCCCAACATGGAGGTCTCGATCTCGACAGACATCTCTAGGTGCCACGAGTCCGAGAAATCACCCGTCAAGATATAACGTGTTTTTTGGCCTCAAGGCTCTTAAGGACTACGCCTGACGAGGTAGCTCAAAAGCACGGGAGCATAGGGAACAAAAAAAATCCTCCACTAGCATTCACCTAGCCACCCCAATGTGTGTCAGCATAGTTGGTTGGTTTGGTCCCACAAGCTTCCATTTGCAAACTATAGCATCTGAAAATCCCTACACCGACTTAGACTACAATATTTCACGTGTTTTTACAAAAATAATAGACAACAGAGAGAACCAAATGGAGATGGAGAAAACCACAAGAGAGATTTCATAGAGGGCTTCAACATGGAGGTTTCAGATCTATGAGACATCTCTAGTGTGCCACAAGTGAGTCCGAGAAATCACATGTCAAGATATAACATGTTTTGGTCTCAGGGCTCTTAAGAGACTACGCCCGAACGAGGTAGCCCAAAAGCACGGGGAGCATAGGGAACCAAAAAAATCCTCCACTAGCATTCACTAGCCACCCTAACATGTTGGCATAGTTGGTTTGGTCCCATGAGCTTCCATTTGCAAACTATAGCGTCCGATAGCCCTACACCGACTGTGATCAGACAATTTTCACGCCTCAAAACAATAGACACAATGAGAGACCCAATGGAGATGGATAAAACCGTGAGAGGATTTTGTAGAGGGCCCCAACATGGAGGTCTCAGATCTAATGAGACATCTCTAGGTGCCATGGAGTCTGAGAAATCACCCATCAAGATATAGCATGTTTGGGCCTCAGGGCTCTTAAGGGACTACGCCCGACGAGGTAGCCCAAAAGCACGGGAGCATAGGGAACCAAAATGAAGACTCCACTAGCATTCACCAAGCAATCTAGATGTGTTGGCCTAATGGTTTGGTCCCATGAGCTACCATTTGCAAAATATAGCATCTGACAGCCTTACACTGACTCAGACTGCACTATTTCACGTGTTTGCAAACAATAGGACAACGAGAGAACCAGATGGATATGGATAAAACCGCGAGAGGCTTTCATAGGGCCCTGACAATTTTTCCATGTTAGTACTGAAGAGCTTCAAACTTTCATTGAACGACTACAAAAATCTAACCTAAATAGTTAGAGTAATAGACTAAATCAACATTCTATTTCTCACATATAAAATGAATTTCTTCCTTCAAAAAAGAAACTATGGGTGAATGCTCAATCAAAAAATAAATTACAATTCTAAATGAGTTTTAAGCTCAATTATCAATACTTCATTGCAGTTTTTCTTGCCAGTATGCTACTTTTGGAACTACCTGGTTTGATTTGTGAAGTTGAAGCAATGGATTATTAATAAAAATAATCAACTTGGCATGTTGTCCTTAAGATTATCCATGATTCTATCGACAACATCACATAGATCTTCCATTCCAGTTAAGTTGTGATCCTTCCACGCTTCCCATTTTTCCTTTTCTTCTACTCGTATCTTCTCTTTAAGTTCTTCCAGATGTTTTTGGGTAATCAAATTGACTCTTTATGACTTTCAGGAGGCATTTCTTCTTGAATCATAGTGACATCTTCACCTAATTGTTTTTCACATGTTCATTGTCATCTAAAGTTGAAGACTGAAAATTTATATGGCCTTCGGCTTCTTTTTGGGCACAAACAACCTTTTGTAATGTCCAAAAAAATTAAGGCTCTTCATTCTCTATTTGATTGAAGATATTCATTCTTTCAAAATGAACAATTGGAACATTGGTGGTCTCCCCAACAAAACTAAGTTCATAGTCTACATAGTTGCATCATGTGGAAAAATCATTGAACATTGGTGGTTTCCTCCACCCGTGCTTTCGGGCTACCTCGTCCGGCGTAGTCCCTTAAGAGCCCTGAGGCCAAAACATGCTATATCTTCGACGGGTGATTTCTCAGACTCCATGGCACCTAGAGATGTCTCGCAGATCCGAGACCTCCATGTCAGGGCCCTCTACGAAAGCCTCTCGCATTTTTCTCCATCTCCATTTGGTTCTCTCTCATGTCCTATTGTTTTAAACGCGTGAAATAGTGTAGTCTGAGTCAGTGTAAGGTTACTAGATGTTGTATTTTGCAAATGGTAGCTTGTGGGACCAAACCATCTAGGAGCCAACACATCCAAATGGCCTGGTGAATGCTAGTGGAGGCTTTGTTTTGGTTCCCTACGCTCCCCGTGCTTTTGAGGCTACCTCGTTCGGGCGTAGTCTCTTAAGAGCCCTGAGACCAAAACACCTTATATCTTCGACATGTGATTTCTCGACTCCATGGCACCTAGAGATGTCTCATTAGATCCAAAACCTCCATGTTGAAGCCCTCTACAAAATCCTCTCTCATGGTTTTCTCCATCTCCATTCGGTTCTCTCATTGTCCTATTGTTTGTAAACGCGTGAAATAGTGTAGTCTGAGTCAATGTAAGGCTGCTAGATGTTGTATTTTGCAAATGGTAGCTTGTGGGACCAAACCATCTAGGCCAACACATCTCAGATGGCCTGTGAATGCTAGTGGAGGATTTTTTTGGTTCCCTATGCTTGCCCGTGCTTTCGGGCTACCTCGTCCTCGGCGTAGTCCCTTAAGAGCCCTGAGGCCAAAACACGCTATATCTTCGATGGGTGATTTCTCGACTCCATGGCACCTAGAGATGTCTCGTCAGATCCAAACCTCCATGTTGAATCCCTCTACAAAATCCTCTCATGGTTTTCTCCATCTCCATTCGGTTCTCTCGCTTGTCCTATTGTTTGTTTAAACGCTCAAATAATAGTGTAGTCTCGAGTCAAAACAGTAAGGCTCATAGATGTTGTATTTTTTTTGCAACGGTAGCTTGTGGGACCAAACCATCTACACCAACATGTCTCGGGATGGCCTATGAATGCTAGTGGAGGATTTTTTTTGGTTCCCTACGCTACCTGTGCTTTCGGCTACCTCGTCCGGGCGTAGTCCCTTAAGAGCCCTGAGGCCAAAACACGCTATATCTTCGACGGTGATTTCTCAGACTCCATGGCACCTAGAGATGTCTCATCAGATCTGAGACCTCCATGTCAAGGCCCTCTACAAAATCCTATCATGGTAGTTTTATCCATCTCCATTCGGTTCTCTCGCTGTCCTATTGTTTGCAAACATGCACGAAATAAAGTGTAGTAGTCGAGTCAATGCCAGTAAGGTCTACTAGATGTTGTATTTTGCAAACGGTAGCTTGTGGGACCAAACCAACTACACCAACATGTCAGGGGTGGCTAGTGAATGCTAGTGGAGGATTTTTTTTGTTCCCTACGCTCCCCGTGCTTTTGGGCTACCTCGTTCGGGCGTAGTCTCTTAAGAGCCCTGAGGCCAAAACACGCTATATATTCGACGGTGATTTCTCAGACTCCATGGCCTAGAGACGTCTCATGTTAGATCCAAGACCTCCATGTCGGGGCCCTCTATGAAATCCTCTCATGGTTTTTTCCATCTCCATTCGGTTCTCTCTCTTGTCCTATTGTTTGTAAATGCACAAAATATACAAACTGAGTCCGAGTCAACAGTAGGGTCACTTCCAGATGCTATATAGTTTGCAAACGGAAGCTCATGGGACCAAACCAACTACGCCAACACATCGGGTGGCTAGTGAACACTAGTGGAGGATTTTTTTGGTTCCCTACACTCCCGTGCTTTCGGGCTACCTCGTCCGGGCGTAGTCCCTTAAGAGCCCTGAGGCCAAAACACACTATATCTTCGACGGGTGATTTCTCAGACTCCGTGGCACCTAGAGACATCTCATCAGATCCAAGACCTCCATGTCGAAGCCCTCTACAAAATCCTCTCATGGTTTTCTCCATCTCCATTTGGTTCTCTCATTGTCCTATTGTTTTGCAAACACGAAATACCGTGCATATTAAGTCCAGTCAAGTAAGCATGTATGACTCACACGATGCTATAGTTTGCAAACGGAAGCTCATGGGACCAACCAACTACACCAACACATCGGGTGGCCAGGTGAATGCTAGTGGAGGATTTTTTTGGTTCCCTACGCTACCCATGCTTTCGGGCTACCTCATCCGGGTGTAGTCCCTTAAGAGCCCTGAGGCCAAAACACGCTATATCTTCGACGGTGATTTCTCGACTCCGTGGCACCTAGAGATGTCTCATCAGATCCGAGACCTCCATGTCAGGCCCTCTATGAAATAATCCATGGTTTTCCATCTCCATTTGGTTCTCTCTCTCTTGTCCTATTATTTTTGCAAACACATGTGAAATATATGCAGCCTGAAGATCGAGTCATGTATTGCCATATGCTATAGTTTGCAAACGGAAGCTCATGGGACCAAACCAACTACGCCAACACATCAGGTGGCTAGGTGAACACTAGTGGAGGATTTTTTTGGTTCCCTACGCTACCCATGCTTTCGGCTACCTCATCCGGCGTAGTCCCTTAAGAGCCCTGAGGCCAAAACACGCTATATCTTCGACGGTGATTTCTGACTCTGTGGCACCTAGAGACGTATCATCAGATCCGATACCTCCATGTCGGGGCCCTCTATGAAATCCTCTCATGGTTTTCTCCATCTCCATTCGTTCTCTCATCCTACTATTTTGTAAACACGAAATACTATAGTCTGAGTCAAAGTGTAAGGTTGTCCATTACAATCACCTAAATAATATAGGTGGTTCATACAATATAGGTGGTGAAATGAGAATTTTAATAAGATATTTTTACAATATAGGTGGTGAAATGAGAATTTTTGTTGTTGTTCCTTTCTAATATTTAATTTCTCTTAGCTTCACTTGGCTTTCGAGAATAATAAATTCTCTACTGACAGTGCCAACCACGTGAAGGTGGAAGATTTTTTTGGCACCACTAACCTACATAAACATGTTAGTAAGCAATTAAATAGAATTTTAAATCATACAAAATTTAAACAAAATCATTTAAGTAAATATTCAAATTAAATTCATGAAGAACATACCTTTGCAAATTCAATCCAATGAACCACAAGGATCAACTCTATTCTTGATAGTAGCAAGAATTGCTTCATGATCTGATTCACGAACCTTCCACAAATTCTTGTTTGATGGCCGACCTCGATATTTGATCAATTTAATATTTGTTATAAGGACCAAATGTGAATAGTGAAGTATCTTCCGATGTACTTCATAGTCTTCAAACAACCAAATGTTTGATTTTTTGATAGGATATCATCGAAGCCAAGTTCCAGTGACTACCACTAACCCAATGGGATACTCAAGGTCTTCACCATCAATGACTATGGAAGTCAATTTTTTTCCCTCTACACAACGAGACAAGAAGTAGTTTGTTCCCTCTTCATTAAATTCCATCGCAATAACTACAAAAACGTGCCCTATGTATCACAAAGTAAAACTATTCAGTCAATTTAAAAATACATTAAGAGTTGACCATTTAATAATTTATAAATCTAAAACATGGCATGTACATATATGTATGTACCTTGTTGCACTAAATCAGAGACTTGGTCAAAGTCAGGTGATGTTGTCATTTGATCTGAAGACCCTGCAAGTTGTAATGCTCATGGAACTTGATGTGTGTCGAGTGGAATTAGAGGTCTACAAGTCCATTCATCCACCCACTGCTATGACTCACATTCATTCCACGCAAAATCAATGCATGATATACAAAAACATGTCATGCACCTAGTATAAATAGTCCAAGCATTTGCATCTGAACTACGGAATGAGTGCATATCACTTGATCCTACAACTGTCATACAATCTTCAAAGTTTTCCTAGATGTTGTTCCTCTATCAACCAAAAATATCTACGAACCATTGATCTCTCTTGAGATTCATGGCCCATATTCTTGACACACCAATCAACAATGTTTTTTGCATCTGTAAATTTAGCACCATCCTTGAACTTTAACTCTTCTCTTGTAAGTGCTCTTTTCACACATGCTCCTGCACCATCATGCTCTCCTTTTCCATGCCCTACCTCAATAAAACTCTAGATATGTTGTACATTTGTTTCTTTGTGCATCCTTCTTAGCCAATAAAACATCCATGCATTCTTGAATTGTGATGTGCAATTGTCCGACCAAATGTAATGTTGATCGAAACTAATGTTCCTCTCATTCAAGTTCGCATAAAACACCTAGAAACACCCTTGTACATATTCTGTAGAATGTGTCCGATCATCACTGATGTAGAAATGATACTCTCTTAATATTTTTCGATCTTTCTCAGTGCTTTTAGAGAGTGCATGAATGTTATATGCATGAAAATAGAAACTTGCACCGAGTTATAATATTGAGACTGAACCTCCATTTGTGGCTGCAATGTGTAATTCTCTGATGAAGTCAACTACTGAAACAATAGTACCAAGTGGGAATGTGTCCTTTCTTAACTTGAATTGTTCATCCAACCATCGAGCTCTATGTGTGTGCCTTGTATACTCATAAAAATTTTCTCTCTGAATTTGACCATATATTCTGATACAGGTAATTGTTTTCTAACAAGCTCACACCTCTTAGATTCTTTTCCATCTTTTAATTGATATGCCACCGATTTATATTTGGTGAAATCAACCAATTCTTTTCCTATTGAATATGTACTCTCCTCATGGATACAACTTTTCAGATTTGGCAAGCCACCGCATACATTGCACATTCCATCCAAACATGCTTTGTTATAAAAATTGTCTTGTTGATTTTTCACAAAATATTGTCAGAATAAATTCCCTTGAAGATTTTTGTGGGACATTTAATCCACACTCCTACAACATGATGTCAATATGCAAAACACGACGTATTTGACAAAAAAACATCATAATGCATTGAAAATTCAACATGATGCCTAAACAACAAGTGGTACGTGAGTGATTGATTTTCACATAAAAGGGTTTGCTCATTTCAAAGAATCTTTGGCTAATGTTAATTTGTGGATTTTCATTCTTAAACTTAGAGAACAATTCTATTTGAGTCATATCTAAGAAATGTTTTGCACACGATTCACGATTACGAGAACCTATTCTTCTTTTTACTGTATCTCTTCTATTCGGTGACACCCTTGTGTTCTCATTCCAAAATTTTACAATTAATTCTTTTAGAATATCAGATGTATTCTTGTCTTTTCATGGAAGTCTACTAGAGAAATGCCCAATAGTCAATGTTATTGATTGACTCAAGATGTTTACGTCTCTCTATTGCTTTCATTAGTGTTTTTCTGTTTAGCTTCAAAGCACTGCTTGTTTTTCTAATCAAGCATTTATTAACTATTTTATCACTTACTATACAATTAGTAAGTGCACGTCATGTAGCATTACTATCTTTGGTGTGTCTTTTTCCACCTACAGTTTGGTATGCTTTATGTATGTTTTCAACAATTGACGCATTTTGATCAACAACATTAGATGTTCTTAACCCTAGGGTCTTCATTATAGGTCTCATCTTAATTAATTTCATCAATGTAACAAATAATTGACATCTTTGTGTGTCATTTAAATTCTCAAAGTAATTATCCCAAATTCCACTAGCTTTTCTTCTCGCATTTCTTTCAGACATTTTGTTAGGCATTGGTTTTATAATGTTTTCATCAATTTCAATTAAGTGAATTGGTTTTCTTCACAAAATGGAAGGAGGTGTTCTTAGAGGTGAAGATTCATTTACAAGGTTACTTTCTTCATTCAGTGTTTCATACAAATTTCGGGGTTAACATTTGATTCTCGTAAGGGTTCAACAATTGATTCATATCAATTTCTTCATCCATACCAACATTATCATTCAATTCAATATCATTATTCATTACAAAATCATTATTCTCATTATTCTCTATTTTCATTATGTATTTCATCCCCATTTTCTAATACATTAGCTACATTTGATATAGCGGATGTACCTTTCCCTACTCAAATTTTTTGCATTCTCTTCAATTTCTTTATTCTCTTCTCTTCCAATTGCTCCGGTGTCTTGTTCTTGACTTTCCTCTTGTCCTTAGCTCGACGTTTATCACCCATGATTAGAAAAAATCAACTAGTGGGGTAGGGGACAAAATGAACTACTAAAAAATCATGCAAGAATGTAGAGAAAATTACAGAAAAAATAAATGTTTGCAGAATTCTATGAAAGAGATGAAAGGGACGTTGGGGGGCCACAATATATAAACAAAGAAAAATGTGTATGCATAACGCATACGCATTTTTTATTTTCTCTTTTTCCAAGCCATGCCTCAAGGCTTGGGATCCGGTTTGGATCCCCAAGCCTGAGGCATGGACTTGTATAAACACAACAAACAACGTGTTTTTGCAAGAAAATGTAAAAATGCCACTTCCTCTATGATAAATCAAAATAAAACAATCGATCCATTTTAAAAAATTATACCACGACGTAGAGCAAGAGTTTCTTCTTTCTAAAAATATAATTTTTCAAATTTTCTGACTAATATAAGGTTTCCATATTATTTATTTTCTAACTATGCCTTTTTATAGCTATTTTTTAAGTGTAAATATGTCTATCTTTCATGGTGTATCTTTTTTTTTTGGTGATCAAAATTTTAAAAAAATTATACTAGCCCAAACTAGGCATAATTCTATACATATTAAAAAAAAAAAAATCTAATTTTTGATATTTTTTGAGGTAGTTAGGGGGCACGATTGAGCTCCATTATTTTTCAAAACATAAAATTTATGTACTAGAAAAATCATAAATAAAAAATATTCGCTATAAAAATCTAAAAAAATGGAGCCCAAACTAGATGCTCCTAGCTATCTTTCTACCAAAGGGTTTTCAAAAATACTAAATGGTGCTCAAAAAATGGTGGGGGCACGAAAGTCACTCTATTATGTTTTTTAACAAAAATAGGAGCATCTGTTGGTATTTTAGTTGTTTGACCCACTTAAACTTATTCATTTTTCAATAAAATTTAGTAGCTTAGAAACTAGACTCAAAATGCTACAATTCATATTTCTACACTTGGCTCCCTAAATGGTGATAGAAGCATCCTCTAGAACCCCAATGGGAAAAACTATCATCTTATTGGCCATGTACAACACATTCGAGGATGGATACAATGATGACATTCCCATCTAGTTCTAAACATCGATTGTGAGGACATTTACTTTCATCCCTGTATCAATGAGGATATTGCTTACCATCCATCCATCAATCACTGCATCCAACATGATTTGTTTGTCATATTCATGATCTTGAGGTTGTAAGTTGGCATGGAGAATATGACACTCCCTTTTTGCACATGCACATGGTATTTTGTCTCGTGAACATTCTCCCAAAAATGGTATGATATTTTCCTGCCTAAGCATCCTACATACCTCTTCAAGGTCTTCCACATCATTCTAAGGTATTTCAACACTCTTTACATGTTCCCTATCACACACTTTATCCTTCAGGAACTGTGTCTCCCATTGGAGCTCCCTAATGATGCCTACAATCTCTTAATATACTTCCTTCTATTGGCTCACATTGGGATACCTTGTTTGAACAACTTCCTATCTTTTGATGAGTGATCTTGATTTTCCTTACTCATGCACACACTTCCTCAATGCGTAGCGACCAATAATGGTTGAGGTTCCGCTATAGCTAATTTCTTGGGTGTCCATTTCCCTTGGTTGGCACATTTAACCTGAATCATGGTTGATCCCTTATCCTTCTTCTTGTTTTTGCACATGTGGGCATACAAATATGAGAAATCCTTAACCTTATACACTTACCACAATATGCACAAGCTTGATTCTTCAGGTAGTCACGCTGATAGTGATCAAGAGACCCAAAAGTGTAACATGTTCCTCGTGCAAACCTTCTAAGTGTAACATGTTCCCCGTCTAAATCCCCCGTTACCATTGTTGGGTCCCTCATTATTTTTCCCCTGTCACACTTGCGAGCTACTCTCTATGCTAGTCTAGTGCAGCCCAGTTTCACAAGCCTCATGAATTTGATCAATAAGAAGACAATTGGCCGTGTCATGAGTATGCACATCAAAAATTTTGTAATACAAAGAAACATTCTTCTATGTAGCGCGTTGCAAAAGAAGATAATTATGGACATCGTGGTTCTTGTGACAAAATTTTCAAGCTGTCAATAGCACCCATACATTCTTGCACGAACATCTATCTTTTGAATGCACCTATACTTCACAATCAGTTCACCAGAGTCCACTATGTGTCTCATGAGCTGAATTGGAAGATAATTTTCCAACTGAATGGCCATTGCTATGATCTATGCCTCAAGAAACAAGCTTACTCCAGTATCTAAAATCTCAACCGCTTTTACACGCATTTTTACTTCTAAATCCATGTGCAGGTCAGTGGACGTCTTGTGTGATAACACCCTTCATAAATGTGTTAACAAGCCTTCTACAAACCATTGCGCATAATAACTCTGATGAATGTCATAAGTAAGATTAGATAATAAAATCTTGAGAGGCACATCATACTCTCTAACACTTTCAACCAAACCATGTTTAATTTCTTTTAGAGCACTAATGCTCTACTGCTCAAATTCAAGTATATGGAATTTAGCCAAGAAAGTGGCGTGTAACACATCATAGTCCACTACTTGTCTAGTGTGGATCCTACTTCCTATACCAAATATATGTGCGACCCTGAAGTGTCATAGAAAATTGACTAGCATTTTGTTATGGGGATGTTATTCCTTTGTCCCTCTATAAATTTCACACTTGTGCACATACTTTGTTGCATCTTCCACACCCCGATACTATGGAAAATGAAGGGATATCTTGAAGAAGGGTTGTTGTTGTGGTTATTGAGATTATTGTGTTGGATTTTGTGGTCCTTGTCCTAGAGTGGGCTAGACCCTTATCATAAACCTCCACTAAGATTTCCTCCACACGGGGGAGGAATTGAGCCTCTTGATCCTCTTGCTGCAACCTAGGGACCTATAGAAGTACTACCTTGTCTCTCGTAGTAGTGTTGAATTACACACCAACCGTCTGACATATTATTCCACCTATAGGAGTACCTCTAATGGGTAGCGCACCACTTCTCTATCCTAAAGTCATGCCTACTAGATTGATTTTCAAAAAATTCCGTCCAAATACAGGAGTCTGTTGTGCTGACATATGTGTTGCTTTTATCTTCTGCACCTTCTATGTTGATACCAAAACGTTCCTTCTTGTATCTCTAATCTAACATGGTGATCCTCAATTACCTGCTTTCTCTCTATCACTATAATGTTATTCTATTAAAACTTTTGAATTCAAAACACCAAGTGCAAGGGCTAGGGTTCTAGGTTGGGTTAGATGCGCACTAACCATTCTTGTCCTTTCCCCAGACTTACTTTCATCAGATGCTGAAGGGGTTCTTTTCTTGTGCTTCCATAATATCTAAGAGACATGGTCCTGTGGTCCCTTTCCTTTTGCATGGTTCTCATCACTTCCTCCTTGGCCCCATTCCCGTCATTCTTAGCCCCTCTTCAACTGCCCTCTCTCATGCATCATTATATCTATACAGTCTCTCTTCTTTGTGTCTTTTATTCGCTTGAACAAACATCATCCTTCCAAGACCTATTTCCTACCCCTGCATATGGTGGGGGTTTAGCCTTCCATAGATAAGTTTTCAATCCACAACTCAATCATTAAGATCTTCATTGCTAACGGTATATCACATAATTATGATCCCCTTGGCTTGTGTAAAAATTAGAATTCTCCTTCTTTTAGACATGAATATGTTGAACTTGCATACTCCAAGGTGTAATTCAACATTAAACCTTCCCAAAAATGCTATACAACATGCATCCATGGTTCATCCAAATCAGATAATGCCTGATACTTTTCTTGGCTCCAAACTTGCTTCTTTCTCATTTGAATACCTTTATCTTGTGCCTAAGATGCCAACCATTTGTACAACTCTACTGGGAAGAAACTAAAAAAATGTCTCATACAATGAATCATAGAAATTTTCTTCCACCCATTTGTGTGCATCAAATTTTCTACCAGTGTTGTATCTCTTATCAAAGTTGTCCTGGTTGTCTTCTACCCAATGCTAAATATTCTCTAGTGATAGTTTCAACGCCATATGCATGCCACATCTTGATAAATAGAATGAAAAGAGATCCCCACAATGGTACCAACATGTCAAAGTGTAGTTACCAACACCTTACTAAGTTAGGTGCATTGGCACTTCACTTAGAAAATTTCTAAGTGCTCACCTAACATGAGCACAACTACCAAGTCCCTCTTTAGTTATTCATGCAAGATGTGGAATCATCAATAAACCAATGAGAAACATAAGGTAGAAGATAAAGTAATTGAGAACAACATAATTAATCACAACACAACCAATAAGTAAGAGGAATAAACAAGATCTTGATCATTCATTCATAGATAACTAACAACATTATATATTCAACATTAGTGATGCACGCACCTCATCTAGACCCTGTTACATGACTCTTACAACTATATGTTATGCACATGATGTTTACAATGGGTGTGCCTACATATTTATACACAATGGGAACTTGTCCTTCATTGTTTACATGCTTTAATTCTAAAATTAGACCTCCTAACTATAGTCTGCATGCCTTCAAAACTCATGCTTTAATATTCAGTTTGTGTTATAATTATCTTGACCTTATCCATGCTTTGAGCCTATAATTAGACGTCCTTGCTTTCCCATTCTACATGTGCTTTATCTACCTGCATGCAAGCTTTATCAGTGGTGGATTCCTTATAGATTACATGTTTATTTTTGGACTTTCCTTTCTTGTTACTGTTATGTTGTGGAGCATGTTTTCATGTGTGGAAGTGTTGAAGACTATACAGTAAAAGTATTGTACACTTTCAACAATTTTCTCGTTGGGGGTTTTTGGCCTCAAAAATGCACTTGATACCTTGGGAGACATGCTCTTCTCATATGGGTGGTATTTTGATCCATAAGTTTATGAGGTATTTTTGGCCCATGGTTTTGGTACCCATGGTACTGTAAAAATGCTTAAGAAGTTTCCTATTGATGTGCTTTTGTGTATATGGTAGGGTGTATATAACATCGTAGATGTGTGTGAGTTCAAGTATGAATTTAGGAGAGTTTGTTGAGCATAGCTCCAAATATATCTAGGTTTTATATTGAGAGAAAGAAGTGGCTTGTAATAATTCTGAGCAAGTGATTCTTGGTGGATGTAGCCCAAATTGGGTAAACCATGTAAAATATTATCTCTATGTTGTGTTATTTTTATTTTCTACACTTTTATTTCAGATCTGTAATATTATTTTGCATATTAATTTCCACTATTGCATATCCCTTATTTTCTAACAATTGGTATCATAGCCCGGTTTGGTTTGCTGAAGTGTTGAATCATAGGGAAAGTTTTAGCTTGAGTGGGAGATATGACAGATGATGGAAGATCAAAGATTGATAAATTCAATGGGAAAAAATTTAGCCTTTGGAAGATGTAGATGGAAGATTACCTTTTTAAGAAGGATCTTTATATTCCACTGTCTGAGAAAGGGAACAAACCCTCAAGCATGATGGATGCAGAGTGGGATTTGTAGTATAGGAAGGCAGTTGTAACAATCTGCTATGTCTTGAATATTTGGTATTATTTAATGTGTCAAAGAAAATGACTATAAAAGAACTTATGGATGCATTAGGGAAGTTATATGATAAACCCTCTGCCTCTAACAAGATATTTTTAATGACAAAGTTGTTTAATATGAAGATGTTTGAGAATGGTTTAGTAGTAGAACATTTGAATGAATTTAATATGGTTGTGAAAATGCTAGCTTCGGTTACGATATAATTTGATGAAGAAGTTAGGCCTTTATTAATTTTTTGGTCCTTACCTGAGAGTTGGAATAGCCTGGTAATGGCAGTAAGCAACTTAGTTCCAGCTAAATCAAAGTTGAAGTTTGATGATGTTGTTAGGGTGATTCTAAGAGAGGAAATGTGAAGAAAAATCTCTGGGGAATCTTCTACTTCAGGGAATGCTTTGACGGTGGAAACTAATGGGAGATAAAAGAATAGAGGAAGCCATGGAAAATCAAAAGATCATGCAAGGTCAAAGTCAAAAAGCAAGATGGTATGCTGGCACTATGAAAAGTCTAGGCATGTAAAGAAGGACTGTTGGGATCTTCCGGACAAGAAGAAACAACATGAAGAAAATAAGGAGGTGAATGCGGCAATAGATATTTTCTGTCAGGATGCTATGATTCTCTCTTTGGATAATATTTTTAAATCTTGGGTTTTAGATTTGGGGACTTCTTTCCATGCTACTCCACATATGCATTATTTTTTTGATTATGTTCAAGGAGATTTTTGGCATGTTTATCTTAGTGATGACGAGCCTTTTAACATAGTTAGAAAAGGTTGTGTTCATCTTAAGATGTAGAATGGGAATACATGGCTATTGAAGGATGTTATACATGTGCCTACATTAAGATGAAACTTAGTATCAATGGGGCAGTTGGGAAATGAAGGTTGTACTGTGATATTTACAGTGGACTCTTGGAAGGTTACCAAGGGCACTCTTGTGGTGGCAATAGGAAAGAAGGTTAGAACCTTATATTTAACCACTAGTAGGTCTAATGCTTGTAATATTGTGGCTTTAGATGTAGATACAACATTGTGGCACTATAGGATTGGTCATATGAGCCATAAAGGAATGCAAATCATAAAGAAGAATTTTCACAAATATACAGAATTAGGTATGGATTTCTGTGAGAACTGTGTATATGGGAAAAAAAGTGAGTAAAGTTTCTCAATGTTATTGTTATCCCAAATTCATCCCCCTGGTAAATTTGGTGAAGAAAACTCCTGCACATGAGGAAATTATGAAGGAAATGACTCAGATCCATGAGCTCACATTTTAAGATGACAAACAAGTTACAGGTGGGCTCAAAATCAAGGAGCAAAGCATGTTATACGTGGCCAAGAGCAAGAAGGAAAAGAAGTGTTGAAGTTTCAAGGTCTTCGGGCTCAAAACCGTTTAGGAAAGAATTTAGAAATGATTAAGTATGGAGGAGGTAGTGGAAGAGTCCATGTGTCCTAACGAAGCTTCTCCAAAGGTGAATCCAAAAAAAGGGGAAGACCAAATGAGCGCCAGACTGACATGTGTCCCAGAGCCAAGGCGGGAGTCGGAGGGAAAAGTGAAAATTTGCCTTTCGTTCAAAGGGAAAAAGATAAATTATGGACCCGCAAGCCTGATTTTTTGTTCTAATCTAGCTGCCACGTGTCCCAAACCAAAAGGGGGCCCATTTTTCAAATTGTTTTCCCCATCCATTCGTATGGAACTCGATACAAACTTTGAAGGGGCATATCTTTCGACTCAGGGCTTGAAATATTGCAAATATGACATCATTGGAAAGATCTCGGCCTCACCTACACCATGGAGGTTTGAGACTTTAATTTTGAGGAGGTTAGGTAAAGGAAAATGGAGGAAACGTCATTGGGCCTTTAATGCAGAATCCATCTGTTCTGAACAACTAGATCGATTCGATCTATTTCCACCATTTCCTCTTCCTTCAAGGCGCCAAACCAAGGATCGATGCAGTAAAGACGGATTTGGGGGCATATTTTATCAGAAGCATTAACAACGGTGGTTGAGTTCTGACCTACTTTTCCCACTTCTCTCTCTTTCTTCTCTCTGATCAAATCTATAAATATGGGGGTAGGATTCATTGTAAGGTTGTTCATTCTCCTTCCCTGCCCCCCTTATCTCTTTCTTCTCCAAGGTCGAATATGGAGTTTAAGCCTCCTCCCTTGGCTTTGTAACGTCATTTTCTTGCCTCTTGCCTGTTAATGGTGTACTGTGTGAAATCCTGGAGTAATAAAATATATTTCATGATGCGTCTGTCCCATCCTTTGGCTTATTTTATTATCTCTCCTCGCCTCTCGCTCATCAGTAGGGGTATACCGTGCATATTCTAATGTTTGTTACAGTCCTGGGAGCCGTGTTTAATTGGTTTTGAACCGGTGTTCTGTGTGAAATCTATCTCCGGTCTATTGTGCAACTTGTCCAACCTCTCCTCTCGCTCACCTATCTCCACTTCAAGCAAATGAGATTGTGACCAACACTTCCCTTTTCTTGGTGCTATCACCTCATTAGTGTAGGATTTCCCTTTTCATGCTCTCTCTCCTCGGTCCCTTAGAATTGTTAAATTAGGAGTAGATAGTCACATTTTCTTCCTTAGAAGTAGTTTAGCATTAAGATCATGAATAAGAAGCCAAATTTCTTCAGAGAGCCATCTCAAGTCTGCAAGTCCCATAGCTTGAGAGATGGTCCCATGTTATGAAAATCACACCAAATGACCCTTCCTTAGAAAAGAAAATCCATAACTCATTTGGGGGTGCTATGATTTCACACTAACATTTTTAGCATGCTCGGTGGGACAGGTCTGAAGCACCTTACCACTTCACTTCATCAGGTTTGATGTGCTCTTGGTGAAGATTTCAGCCTTTGGAGGCACTTTCAAGCACATTTGGCGACTCCATCTGATCAAAAACCCATTCTCTGAGTTGCAGACCTTTCCCATCCATTTCCACTCATTTCATCCATTTTCTTCTTCCATATCTTTCATTTTCTCCCATTCCATGAGGTTGTCTAGTCATGACCTCATTCCCTTCATGGAACTCACACTTACAGCAATGTAGTCCACCTTCAATGTACTTCCCAACTCCTCTAGATCAACATTATAATCAGATCCATGACCATTATGCTTACCCATATGAGCAGTGTCAAAACCAGTTTGACTATGAAGCTTATCAAGGATAAGGGGGCACATATGATGGTGATAGTTATGCAGAGGATGCTGGTCTACTGGAGAAGATTCAAAAAATGGTGGCTGACATGGTTCAATCAAGGGCAACATCTCAAATGATGGCTTTCAGGTATTGGTCATAGGCACCTTATCCATGGGAAGACCCTTTTCCAAGACACTATAGCCCTCAAGAGAAACTAGACTTCATGGTTGAAATGCTGCCCCACCTTGCACAATGGACTAGGAGATCGGGGCTTATGAGAAAAGTGTGAGACAAACTTGAGCTCCTACCCGCACCTTCAATGGTCAAAATCAAAATCAAAATCGAACATGCTTGACTTTCAGCCGCACCACAACGGTTGTAATAGAAGTTGCTCCAAGAAATAACTTGAAACTAATGAAGAGGATCTCGCATTGATGAATCATTCAATGATGAAGACTTTATAGATCACTACCATGCGACTCCAATATTGGTTACCTGGACTATGAATCTGACGATGGCTATTATGAATCTTTTGAAGATTCTGATGGTCACAATTTTGCGGTGTTCACAAGGTCTCAAACACACCAAAATGCCGAAGCATCCACAAGCGGCCGAAGAGAAAGAGAAGATCCTGCCCGGATGTTACTATCTTGAAAAGAGGTAGCACTCTTCCTTCTTCATTAGTGCCTAAGGATAAATATTCAAATTCTTTCAATTGCAAAGAAAGAACCAATGCACATCCTGCTGAAGCAAGTCAAGCTTTTGACATAATTGATCACATCAAGAGAAACAAGGTCCAAATGTTAGAAGCTGAGTATTTGAGAGCATTTCCTGATCAGCTGAGTAGATTGGTCAAATATGTGCAAAGTAATGGTCCCAGCCCAACGAATAATAATTCACGACGTATCTTGTCAAGTCCAAAGATTACTCCACCTTCAAATAATGCTGCTGCAAGTTCTTCTCCTTCCACCTCTTCTCCTGCTACATCAGAAAGGATTGAGCCATTTTATGTGTCTTTGCTCATCAACGGACATAAGCTAAGCAATTGCATCTTGGACTCTGGAGCTTCTGACAACGTCATGCTTGCAAAAGTTGTTGATGCCTTGGGTCTTACATTAACAAAAACCATCGGGAGATGTTATTCCATGGAAAGGCAAGTCCTCTTGTGGGGCAAATCAAAGATGCACAGCAAGATTGCTTCTTTTCTAGATAAAAGACCGAAAATGACTATCCTCAGAGCAGACATTCCAGCTTCTTACGGCATGCCGTTGAGTAGAAATTTTTGCAAAGAGTCAGGGTGGAGAAGTCAAGATGGATTGGTCTTGTGCACACATACCAATCAAAGGAGTAAATCGTCTGGAACCCGAGAAGAAATCCAAGTACAAAGTATCAAAATCTGAGGATCCTAGATCTCGATCTTGTTTCGTGAATCGGATCACTTTGAGTCTATTATCTAGAAATGGATAAAGAAGAAATTCAACCGGTGATTCGAGAATCACATTAAATTGATAACAAGATTTGGACTCGAATTTGATGGTAGTCGCTGCTCATTCGATCCGGGCAGCGTTGTTCTTATCTCTCCCGAAGGGAAGGTGCATGCGCACTCCTTCAAATTGATGTTCAAAATACTAACAATACGGCTATATGAAGCATTGTCATAGGGCATGGAGCAGTGCAAGAACAATGGGAATCAAATTATTACACGCAAGAGGAGATGCTTGAGCTGATCAGTGAAGCGAGATAAGGGCCTCTACCAAGTCAAAAAGACAAATCATGGCACTACAGAGATCGGGTCTACTCGCTATCCTTGTATTTTTCAGCTTTCTCAGATCTTACATTCCGAGAGAACAAAATTCAAGAGCTGATTCGCCGCAGCAAAGGATCGCAGCCTTGTTGAATCCGGATCAGCCCCCGCATTCTTTAGACAGGAGACTACAAGGTGGAAATGGTTTTTCACCCAAAGGTTCCTGACAACGTCCAGCAATGGCAGGTTTTCAACGATGACACATAGATTGCTGCGTTTCTCCAACAGAAGGACAACTTTGAAGAAATCTACTATGAGGGAAGCAATTCACCTCCTAGGCAGACCACTATCGGAGAAATGGATGCTGACGTCTCAGGAGGTCAGGAGATTATCCAGCTAAAGGGAAATAAAATTCCCAAAGGCTTGGTATCTCTTGAGGAAATGTTTGATAAGCATGATCAGATGCTTAAGAAAAATGAAGAAAATGAGGAAGGCTCTTCCTCCGACACACAATTACTAAATTTGGGAGCTGGCAATGATCCCAAATTAGTAAATCTGGGTAAGTGTTGTTCGAGCTGAAAAGGAAGCTTTCACTAAGCTTCTTAAGAAATACATGGATGTTTTTGCCTGGTCCTACCAGGATCTAAAAACATATCAGCCTGCGGAAGTTCAACACTACATCCCACTTAAACCAGTAACAAAGCCTTCATCAAGGTCAGCGTGCGGCATAACCCTACCATTTCGGGAACCATCTTTGCAGAAATCCGAAGTTGTTAGATGCAAAGATTATCTATCCCATACACCATTCCGAATGGTTGGCCAACATAGTTCCTGTAAGGAAGAAGAGTGGCGAGATTAGGCTGTGCGTGGATTTCCGCAACCTTAATCAAGCTTCATCAAGGACAACTACCCCATCCCCATCATGGATCACACTCGCAGTGGTCACCGGATCTCGAGATGCTTTCCATGCTTGACGGCTTCTCGTGATACAATCAAGTCAAGGTGGCCGAGGAAGATCAATACAAAACGGCGCTCATCACACTCGGGAACCTTCGATACCGTAAGATGCCGTTTGGCCCGATTAATGCGGTGCTACATTTCAAAGAGCTATGGATCTAGCCTTTGCTCATCTCAAAGATATAAGCATAGTGGTGTACCCGGATGATTTGACATTTTTCCATAGATAAAAGCACGCATATTTCAAACTTGGAAGAGGTCTTTCATACAATGCCGCAAGATGGTATTTCTTCAATCCTAAGAAATCCATCTTTGTCAGAATCAAGGAAAGATGCTTGGGCACATTGTTTCCAAAGAAGGAACAAAGATAGATCCGAGCGTGTCAAATCCATTCGATATCAAGCTTTGCCTACATCCAAAAAAGGAGTTCACTCTTTTCTTCGAAAAGTGAATTTTCTCGGAAGATTCATTCCTGACTTTGCTGAGCTAACCCGTCATATTTCGAATATGATGAAGAAGACACAAGATTTTAAATGGAGCAGCGAAGGGAAGGAAGCTTTCGAGAAAATCAAAGAGGCCCTGTCGAAAGCTCCAGTCTTGGTTTCACCTGACTTCAGTAAAGAATTTATTCTTTATTGTTATTCTTCCGAACACACCATGTCAGCAATTCTGATGCAGAAAAATCAAGAGGATGCAGAAGCTCCTATTGCTTTCATGAGTACGCCTCTTAAAGCCTATGAGTTGAAATACACTCCAATGGAAAAGCACGCATATGCAGTGGTGAAGGCGTGCAAAGCATTCAGGTATTATATTCTTTCCTCACACACCGGTGGTTTGGTTCCAGATATCATCGCAGCTTAAATCCATTCTTACTCAGCAAGAGTTAGGATTATTGAGAGGCACATGGGTGACAAAAGTTCAAGAATATGACCTGGATATTAAACCAACAAAGCTAGTCCGAGGAAGAGGTCTGTGTGAATTAATGACGGAGATGAAAACATCAGTGCCTGAAGTGGATCAAGATGAGATAGATGAAGACTTACCTGCAGTACTTTTTATAGATCTGGTAGAGGAGTGGTACAGTAACATTGCTTACTTTCTCTCGACATATGGAGAATGCCCAGATCAACTTTCCAGAAAAGAGAAACGAACTATCAAACTGAAATCCAAAGATTTTGTTCTTTGGGATAATGGTTTGTACAAGAAAGGAATTGATGGCGTATTTCTCAGATGCGTGGACAAAGCTCAACAGGATCAGCTACTACAACAGTTTCATGACATGGCTTGCGGTGGTCATTTCTCAGCCCGAGTCACTGCACACAAGATCCTTAGAGCAAGGTATTACCGCCCACCCTTTTTCAAGATATCCGCAGAATGGGTAGCTAAGTCAAGCATGCCAACATTTTGTCAAGTGTGAAATTGCTCGCATTACCTCTAAAACCCATCAGTGATCAAGAACCTTTCCAACAAAGGGGGATGGATTTTATTGAATGCTTAACCCGGCTTCCAAAGGCCGGTCATCATTACATTCTAATAAATGCTACCGATTATTTTAGTAAGTGGGTAGAAGCTTATTCTCGTGAAGACCGCCACTCCGCCAAGTGTGCAATTTTATAAAAGAAAATATTATTGTCGTTTGGCTGACGTGCTCCAAAAAATTGTAGCAGCATAACGCTCCGAATCTTTCTTCTGAGGAGTTGGTGGAATTCTGCTACACTTATGGGATCCAGCTGGTTCATTCCTCAAACTACTATCCACAAGGGAATGGTCAAGCTGAATCTAGTAATAAAAACTTGGTAACTATCGTGCGCAAGCTTGTAAATGGAAAATCAAAGGACTTGGCATAAAAAGTTGTTTGATGCATTATGGGCCGATAGATCACACCAAAGAGGGCGATAGGCATGTCCCCATTTCAGCTGCTATATGGTAGAGACACAGAGCTGCCTCTTACCTTGGAATTGCCTGCCCTATGACTTTCTAAGGCCCTGGAGGATTCCACATTCACAGATGCTATTGATAAAAGAATTATGTACTTGACTGAATTGAGGGAAGTACAAACTCAAGTTGCAGATAGGTTGACAGAGCATCAAAGGAAGGTGAAAGTCATCTTCGACAAAAATGCCAGGGAAAGAAAGTTTGAAGTTAATGACTGGGTCCTCTTATGGGACAAAAGAAGAGAAACAAAAGGCATGCATGGAAAGTTCGATTCACTATGGAAAGGGCCTTTTGTGATTAAAAGGATCACCGGAGCAGATAGCTTCATTCTTGCTCATCAGGATGGAGTCAATTGTCGTTGCCTTTCAATGGGCAACACTGCTGTTCTATACCGAGAACACCCGTATGTACATAAATAAATCTTTGTTTGTTTTTCCTTGTTTTGTCTTGTTTTGGTGTCAGGTGTGTTGTGTTGTTTGCTCGACCCGCGCCCAAAGGACAAGATACGAAACCGAGATGTTGGGATCTCATCTTTTCCTTTGTCATTCCGACAAGAGAAAAAGATGTCCACAGACGGAGCCAATCAGGTGTCACCTCGATTTCACCCAAATCATGATTACCCTATCCGAAAATTTTTCGTACTTTTAAAATAATGGGTCGCTTTTTGTTGTTTTTATTGCCTCGAAAGTTCTCAGATTGCATCAAGATAATCCCAAAGAGCCATATTAGCCTTTTTCGCCAAATACCCGATGCCCAAAATTGTTTTATTCTCATCATCGGATTTGTCTCATGGGAAATTTGTATTTAATTATTTTGAGCCCCGTATGAGGCTATTTGCATGCCTGCTTTAACTCTATTATGAGCGAATATGTTATTATTCCTATGTGCCGTAAGGATTTTAACTTATTTTAAGTTTTGGGCTTTATTTGTAACTTTTGGCAATTTTTCGTGTTTTTGTGGTGTCCTGCTTTGTTTTCTCGTGAAATTTCTCTCGAGCAATTCCTTCGCGTAAGCCCGATTTTTGGCCTGAGCAGCTGGAAAACATATACGCACATTATGCCCGAGGAAGTCGCCATCGAGGTCCGGATCACTGGGAAAAGCAAGTCGCAGACAGTAAAAGCCCTCAAGGGATGGGTGATTTTTGGAAAACAAAGGATTTAAGTCAGCAATGGGAAAATAAAAGCCGCAGCATGATGGGAATTTTATACCCGCCAAAGGTACTTTTTCCCATGTTATAAAATTCACTTAAGTCGCAAAGTGGGAAAATAGAGCAAAGTGTGTGGGGATTTTATCGCCGCCTCAGCAGGTACTTTTTTCCCGTGATAGAAAATTCACTTAAGTGCAGTGGGAAAATAAAGCAAAGCAGTGTGTGGGAATTTTGTACCTGCTAGAAGGTACTTTTTCCCGTGATATAAAATTCACTTAAGCAGCAAAGTGGGAAAAATTAGAGGTCAGCAGCAGCGGGAATTTATCATCACCTTGCAGGTAAAAATTCCATGGTGAAATAAAAGAAAAGTGACTTAAGTGAAATCACGGATTTTATTGCCCGCATTGCAGGTAAATAATCCCATCAAAAGTCAAATCACTTAAGTGGATCATGGGATTTCCGGGCTGCTCTTGCAGGTAAAAATCCCATTGTCGTAAATTCTTAAAAATAGAATTCTATTATGCAAAAAGTGCGACCCACCTTGGGTGAATAATAATGCATTAAATAAATATTTGTTAATATTTATTCACCCAATTTTGGCACCTAGGCTTGTGGAAAAGTCAACAAAAGCAAAGGGGAATAAATCAATTGAAATAGAATTCCAAAATTAAATAAATTTAATTTATTTAATGCAGCCCCTTTTGAGAAGGAATTAATACTTTTTAAAGTATTAAATGATTATATTAATTCCTATTTTCAGTGGCTATGGTCAAAGCACACTGTGAAGCTTAAGTGAAGTGATGTGTGAAGGATTAAATTGGATTAATTTAATTTATTGGATGGCTGTCCTTAAACATGCTATTTTTAAAAGAGAAGAGCATGATTTTTAATTAATTAATTGCCTTTAATTGTTAGGGCAATTATTAATTATAGAATTGTGAAGGTTATATAAGCATGGGCAGCCATATGGGTGAATTATTTAATTCACAGGTAAAGAATTGCAGCCAAGTGGAAAAGTGCGCCCCCATTAAAGGAAGGATTTTGCTCAGGCAAGGTGGAAACAAGGCTAAAAGCTTCCAAATTTGGCGCATGCTTTGAAGGAGGTTGATCTTTGTCTACATAATTGTTTACACAAGTGTGTTACAGAGCTCAAAGTGTGTTGTTGAAAGGATTCATGCTCTCTTTATGTGCAAATTAAACACCATTTTTGGGGCAAAGCAGTTTGAAAAGTGCAGATTTTTACAATTAAAATTCACTATTCATGCTCCGTGGCCATTTTTGTCCGAATAAATTGCAGAATTCATTACAAAAGCTTTACAAAAAGGAAAATGAGCTTTTATCAATGTCCAATACATTGCATATATCCTCCGAATCAAGAATTGTCCAGATCTCGCACTAAAATTTGAAGAAATCCCAAAATAAGAAGAAAAGAATTATTCAGATAAAGATAGACAAAGCTATGGCGAAGAAAGATGAAAAAGAAAGCACAACGGAGTCATGCATCACTTCTAAATTTGCAGATATCGAGACACGGATCTAGGCTCTAAACTCTCACAATCGATATAGACAATCCAGAGAGCAGAAAGACTTCACTCATGCGTGCGAGAGAAACTTCACCATGCGTGCATTAAAAGCAAGGAATTATTCGAGTCAGCAGCTTTTCCATCCATAGCCCAGTTGCCAAAGTTTGTTATGCAGGTGCAGATCCATATCCAGATGCAGATGCAGATGCAAATCCATATGCAGATCCAGATCCAGATCTCATAGTTGCAAAAGCTTCCGGCACAAAGGCTTCATCCTCTTGTTTCGAATGCAGCCCGTGAAGAAGACAAAGGCGTGGAAAATTCCTTCCAAGATCCTTGTGCATGTGCTCTCATCTTCCAAATAAGCCTTCATTGAATTTTCATTCACCCGAGTGCTTTTCCAGCAATTTTAATTGCTCATATGCAATTAAAAATAAGGATGATGAGTTATCTACGACCAACCTTGCACTGATGCATGTACAATAGAAGAACTGCAAAAGCTTCAAGGATAAAAGAGAAGACAATGCGAAGGCAAAATTCCAGCTTGCTTCCAATTCCAACTGCTTGCAATTCCAGCTTGTTTCCAGATCCAGCCGCTTCAAGATCCAACTAATTCCAGCTTGTTTCCAGATCCAGTTTGAATCAGCTGCACGCAGACATGAAAAAGGACAAAGTCAGCTTTCCTCTTCCTTCTTCTTTCTTCACTTTCCTCTTCCTTCTTCTTTCCTCCGACAAAGTAATTGAGCGATCAATTAAATTATACAACTTAAGTGATTGGTTTAAAAGCCATTACTCAAGAAGTCAACTACTGAGATAGGTGGCAAGCGTGCAAAATAGAAGGTTCTATTTTCAAATAAAATCATACATGTCATGCAAAGAGGAATTCCAGAAGGAGATTGCCGCTTGTTTCTTTTTCGACTTCCACATGTGCCGCTTCAACTAAAGCTTCCAACTTGTAATCGCCCTCTACATTCTATAAGTAGAGGAAGAACCTTCGGGTTAATAATCAATCGACTTTGTAAGCAAAGAATCTTGAGTTCTAGACTTTGTGTCGAACCCCGAGAGCAACTCAGAGCAAAGGAATACAAAGGAGCAGGTGTTTCCTGAGAACTTTGTGTCACGGTGTACTTTGTGTTTCTTGCTTTTAAATCTTAGATCTTTTAAGTAAACTTTGTGTTATTTTAGATCTAGGATCTAGAGCCGCCTTTGCTTTTATAATTCCGTGTGTTCAAATCTATTAAGTTTCTTCTATGTGCATGCAATTAGCTCATATCTACTAATCGGGATGCACATCTTCCCCATTTCTTCTCTCAGTATTTCCTTTACTTCCTTCTTCTATAATTTTCCTTTCTTAAACAAACCGCTTACTTGCTGCGTAACTTCTTAGTTATGGTTCATGAACTAAGTGGTTAAAGTAAAACCCCCGATAGATAATAACACATTTTTATTGACAAATCCACGGGAGCTTAAATGAGGGAGATTTATCTCATGACTACCTAGGTTTGATGCTATGCGTAAAATCTAGCCAACACCTTGTAAACTGCACAACTTCTCATGCACCTACTTTGTCATCATTGCACTACATTTGGATAAAACATAGATATAGGGACTGCCTTGTAAACCTTCTCAAGCACCTACTGTGCTATCATTGCATTTTGATTTTTTTAGTCAATTACCAGCTTGCTTTCCTGTATATGCCTACATATTTGAGATTTTATACCTACATATTTGAGATTGTTATCTTGTGAAAAATTATAATCCGTTTGACTATTGTATTGGATTTTTTAACATGCTACTTTTTGTGTTCCCTTGAATGCACTTCAAATCATCATTGTTATTTTAAATTTCAAGATTGCTCTCATCTCTTTTGAAGAATTTGATCTCCTCAAAGATCAAGATAATTATACTCAGAGCTGAGATTTGACACCCATTCTACCCTTTTTCCCATGGTTTAAATGTTTTTGACGTGAGATTGTTTTAGTAAAACATCAAATTCATTAAGTTTATATATATTATTTAGAAACATTGTATTCCTATGGTGGGGCTTTCGCTCATTTTTTGCTGTAGCAGGTCTTGTGAATTTTTTTGAAGCTAGCAATAGGAAATAAAAGAATTTAGTCCTGGAAAATAGGAGCTCCATGTTTTTTACCCGCTAAATTTAAGAAGTGGTTCGGGGGCTAGAAGTTTCTCCCTAATTTTTAAGGGTTTTTTTCCCACCTGGCATGTAATATGCATTTTTGCCATCAATTTTGTGTGATTTTGGAGGCAACTTTTAAAAACATGCTATGGTTGTAATAATCTCTTGTGCTCTCAAGGAGGGGGCTTGTAAATTATCTCACCAAGTGTTGTCGAACAATTTTTTTTTTAAAAAGCACGGGACCATACTGCTACTTATTAAGTGGCCCTAAATTTTCGCACGACCACCCTGAGATATTTGAGGGCCCCCCTCCATGAGAACACAACCTGAATATTTATGTAGTTTATGTAATGTGGTGGATAATTTTACACTTCTCAACAAGTTTCAGTGAAGAATATGCAAGATATTATCATAAAATTATCCAACATATAAACTGCATAAGATATATAGATTTGACATATGTACAATCACTGTTAAAAGAGCGATTAATATAAACTGCAGACCATCGTAAAAATTTATTGTAATAGGTAGAGTGGGCCATCAAATCTCATCCCGGATTACACGAGCTTAACATCAAGAACAATGAAGATCTCTCCATACAAAAGCAAGAAAAGCTAATATTTGAGATTGGGCCCCAATGTATGAAGAGTCGATGAATATCTTGAAAAAACAAGATTAACTTTGGAAGACTGGTATAATCTTTCTTAAAGAAGCTATTTTCTATTAGTGAGTGGAGAAGTGCTCCCTGAAAGTTCCCTTACATTTTGGCTTCCACAAGAAATTAGAACAAAACAAGGACACACTTGTGAAGGAATTTGTCATATGCTTCATTCATAAATGCTTGAAATATGGAAGGGGCATTACATAAACGGAAACCAAATGGTACGACTCTAAACTGATAGTGTACTTGATGAGTGCAAAAGGATTCCTTCTCTTGGTCTTGCAAGTGTATTGGAATATAATAGTACCCTAACCAATCAATCATGGAAACATCTTTGACCCCATGGAGCTCATCTAATGGATCATCAATCCTAGGTGTTGGGAATTTTTTTTATTGTAATGTGATTTAAAGCTTTGTAGTCGATAGGACCCATCTTCTTGGCCAAGATAACATATGCAACATAGAGGTTCTTACTAGGGACAATGATCACTATGCCAGCCACTCAATTTCTGATATCTAAAAGTGGCCATACCTACAAGGACGAACCACTATAGGTCCATTTGTAGGATCCCCTATCTGGTGGATGAACCACTGTGGGATCCCCTATCTGGTGGACTTACTACTGTCGGACCTGTAATAATTGTTATATCCTTATTAGAATGAAGGAAGATCTTCAAATGCTGATTTTTGGGCTATTAAGAATGGGAAATCCAATATTTCTGAACAACATGAATTGCCTTTCAATTCTCTCGCTTGCATGGCTATAAAGACTTCAATACTTATAATAAAATAATCCGTTAAAGATGAATTTGACTAGAATTTCTCTTCGCAAACGGTCAGATATCTTTACTCATAACCTACAGGGCACTAAGAGACAACAAATCAATACATATTTCTAAGCATCAACAAATTGGAGGTCTCAGTTAGCTATGAATCTGGCTAGTAAGGAAGGGAAACCAATTTCCAATAAGAAATTGCCACAGTTAGCTATGAATCTGGCTAGTAAGGAGGGGAAACCATTTTTCAATAAGAATTCGTCACATTAACCATTAGCAACATATATACTGTCAAACAAATGTTGTAATGTTCATCATTTACAAGCTTTACATATTCTTATTTGGAAAAGTCACATCCCAATGTGCTTGAAACTAGCTTTTCAGCAATAGAACTAAATATTACAGAGTGAGACTGAAGTGATTACAATTGGTTTCTCAGTTTTCTTAATTTGGCGAACTTACTAACTTTATGTGCATTTTATATAATATGAGTCTTGCATTTGAGTGAAAAGTGTCCTCCATTCAAGAAAAGATTGCCCTGCATTTTGTCGACACAAGGGACTACATGTCAAGAAACAGGAGCCTGTATTTTCTAGAAACAAGGGACTATATTTGGAGCAAATAGGAGACTGTATTTTCCTGAAATAAGGGACTGCATTTGGAGCAAATAGGAGACTGTATTTTCTTAAAACAAGGGACTGCGTTTGGATACAACATGGATATAGGGACTGCCTTACAGACTGCACAACTTCATCTTCCATATAAACAATTTTTTTATCGTTTATTACAATGCAACAACTTTGGCTTAGGCATTTTGATGAATATGTGTTAGTTTACTGTCTTTAGACACTCCTTGTTTATTTGGTAATTTATTCTCTATTGTGGAGACACATCCAAACTGCGATAGTTAATTTAGGACAAGATAAAGGTCTTGATGACATTGTAAGCATCATGTTTCTTTTGTTTCATGTGTCTCATGTAAATGCTTTGGTTTCTTTTTCAGGTTTCGGTTGATCAATCTTTACCTGTTCAGAGAAAGGGTGCTGGTTTCTTGATATTAGGACTTCTTTACTTGTTTACAAGTTATGTCACCCACTACATCTAGGTGACATCAGAGGCCCCCTCTATTTTTTTGGTTGATATATTTGATATCTGCATAAAGCATACTTTTCATTGTTGTATACAATGCATGGAACAACATTCATATTGCCAAGAGTGGGCAGTCTATGTCTTTGTATGACCCTGAAGCTTACGAGATCACACAATCACGTTATGTTGATTATGTGTTGCTTTTATTCTAAGGTGTTACTAGATAATCTTATAATGATATGAACAGGTATGTTATGAAATGCATCTTGCCTCCACTTACATTTCACATCGTCTTTTATTTATGAACAACACTTCCTTGCATTATTTCTTGTTTTTACCACAACATTGTGGATGCATTGAGTGGATATTGTGGCCTTTTCTACACATTTGATCCCTCCTTATATGATGTAAGTAAAAATCAAGGCTTCTTTAGAAGCTATTTAAGGCCTGGTTTTGCTGTTAAAATATGTGCTGATGATATATATTAATTTCCGTGCGTGTGTAAGAGATGACAGCTACATTTGAAGTGAGAGTAGCACACAATGTGATGAAAGCACGTTCTCATATTGAAGCAAATGAAAAAGTGGAATTCACATCTTCAGTGGATCCAACAGTTTGGCGAGAAGACATTCAATTGCTAATCTTATGAAAAATATTGGAGTGATGGAATCCTCTGCAAAAGACTGAAGTAGGTATAAGGAAATTTCACCCAACTTCTACTGTACAATATTTTAAACATTGGGTTGAGCTAGTTCAAGCTACATTTGTTGGCTCTCTTTGAATTTCAATTATTTATTATTGAGCTTTGTGTCTGAACACTACTACAAGGGGGGGTGTTTTGAGACAATAATAGAGACAATACTTGATCAAATTGTCTCAAATAGAGACAATAAAAAAGTTGTATATTGTCTCTATTATTGTCTCAAAGCGGGTGTCTCTAATATTGTCTCTAATTATTGTCTCTTCAGAGACAATATAGGTTGATACATATTTTGTCTCTTGAGAGACAATATAGTTTTTGTCTCTCTAGAGACAATATTTGTATTGTTTCGCTAGAGACAATACAAAATACTGATTTTGTCTCTCTAGAGACAATACTAATTTCAATTTTTATTGTCTCTCTAGAGACAATACGAATTTAAAGAATGAAAAATCTGAATTTCAAGAATAAATAATAACCAAATATCATATAGTGCAATCGACGGCTACATATCGTCTATGATGTTAGAGTAGACCGGTAAGGAATATCATAAATTAAAAACAATTTGATTTGAATCTTGTGCCCAACAAATGGGTCCACAAACATTTTATTAATATCAAATAAGATAAAATACAAAAGGGTGTCTAAATACTGTTAACCCTTTAAATACAATGATAAAATACAAAAGGGTGTCTAAATACTGTTAACCCTTTAAATACAATGATAAAATACAAAAGGGTGCCTAAATTCCGTTATCCCTTTGCATACAATATGAACACCTCTCCACCCCCAGCTTCAAGCGATCTGTCTGCTTCCCTAGTGCTACAAATCCCCCAAGACCTGCAAGCAAACATATGTTCACCAGATCAAAACTCAAAGAATACTTGCAGACGGTGACCATGTGAAGCCCGGTAAAAGTAATTATATGAATATGGTTATTATACAATCATATCATAATCCTGTAAAAAATAACTCAGAGTCACAAGCCAAAATACAAGAAGAAAATAGATGCTACTTGACTTTACCTATTGGAATAATAGCAGCATTAGAGCCACCGAAAGCATGACATCTTAAAAACACACCAATTTGAAAACATGTAGATTCAGTGCCTCCGTAATGAAATGTATCTCTTTTGTAAACAACGAGTAATAAGATAAGTGTAAACAACTTACAGCTTCACCCCGAATTATATGATTTGCAGCACCTATGAGATAGAAAGTGCTTGTTGCACAAGCAGTAGAAATAGAGTCATTTGGACCCATCCATCCCTACAATTGAGGCATTCAGTATGCAAGAATAAGTGTGCATCTATTTTGCATAGCTCAGTATGAAAGAGAGATTGTTCTTGTAAGTCTTTATGTTGCCATATGTTACTTAATACTGTGATTACTTGCAAATGTATTCTAAATAACTCTTTAAATTAATATGAATGAACATGGTTGTGAAGTACTTGGAATGGTAGATGGTGAATTCCTTAGTGAAAGTGAGTATGGTTAGGCTTTGTAACCGAAATATGATGCAAGAAATGATGGTGGGAGGATTCATTCAAAAGAGAGAGAATTCAAGAAGGATGTGGCAGAGCTTAGAATGCAAGGAGTAATTCGAAAGCCAAAGGTGAGAAGTTTCTTGAGATATGTTGTCTCAATTCTGAGAAGAACCCAAAAAACAAGGTTTTGCATTTGATTCTTGTATTCTTGAGCTCCCAACGAATGGTATGAGGGTGTTAGGTATTTAATAAAGATGAAGACAAATTTCATGACATTATAATTTCTCCTTTGTTCAGTTGCTATTCCTCAAATCTTATGAAACTCTGTATTTTCCAGGATTTTCAAGACTGTACTGAGCTTTCATATGTTTCTTTTTATATCGAGATGCTAATAGCTTGTTAGGGGTTTGCTGTACGTATGGAGGCATGTAGAATTTGGTAGGAACCTCGGTATATTCTTGGTGTGTCGATATTTACGACAACCCTTATATTCTGCCTTGACTGTCATATAATCCTATGGATTTCCTGTGCTGATACAGGTCTGTACAGCATTCTTACATGTTCCCCTGATATCTAGATGACTACAAGTTGTATTTTTGGATGTATGTCTTGGAACGAGGCAGTAACTGTAGGATCCTTTGTATATTCTTGAAGAGTCACTGGTTCTTAAATCTCTCATGCTCTGTCCTGTTCTTAGTAAACATGTGCTTAGGGTTACAAATTGTGATTTTGGAAACTGTAGCATTGAAACCTGGCTGTCATCATATAGGCCTCCATCAGAACTTTTGAGAGGGAATGTAATATAAGCCTAAGAGTATGTTTGGAGAGCTTAATACTTTGAAACCCCTATAACTCTACCCTGTGACAGTGACCTTCTGACTTTGGGCTCTAAAATCCTATCAATAACTCATTCCTCTGTTTAAGCAAAGAAGGCTTGACTTGATCATCTTGGCCTCCATCAAATTAAGTGAGATGATTCCCACATTGACCCATGTTTCATGAGTAGCAGTCACTCTCACAAGTATGAATGACGCAATTGGCATTCAATACATCTAGGTGAAGATCATAGGGGTGAATTAGTACAAGGGCTTTCCCCAGAGGTCACTCATACCAAAATTACTCTACTTCATGTGCGCTTAACCATGGAGTTCCTCCCACAATCAAAATCTGCTTACTTTACTCTACCCCATCTGCAAAACCTTCAGTAAATATTACACCTTATGAACCACTCATGATGACCACTAAAATCTCTGCAACTCAAATAAAGTCGTCCTCAGAGCATCAAATGCAGGGAAATTTCAAATACAGAGGGAAAAATTGTCTTTCGTCACATTCAGCAAACCCTAACACAGTTCATTTTAAGAATATAGTATTCAATCCAAAACTTTTGAACAAAACAAACTAATGATTCCATATAAACTTACATCAAATTTATGAAAGTAGATGACCCTTAGAACTTATAACACAGAATTACATACATGGAAAATAAATTACCTGGGTAAGTTCGCACACAATGAGCTCCTGATTAGGACCAAGAGCCACACCCAAAGGTCATCCACCAACAAATGTTGAGCATTGAACATTACGAGACACTTTACACATAAGTACAGAGACCAGATACAGATCTCAGACATGTATAAATAATGGGTATTGTCTTATATAAATGAAACATACTTTCACTTCTTAAAAAAATATCATGAGAAGATTTGACGATGGTGGAGATCACATTCTTTAACATTTTAACGTACTCTGCATGCAAAACTGAACTGGACCCAGATTGAAATATCAGATTTACAAGCAAAATAAATAAAGAAAGTAAGTAGTCCATAGAATCTGTGCACATGTTACTTCCTCTAATTCAGGAATAAAGGAATCTATTCATACACTGTCAGCAACAGAAAAATAAAAAGAAAGTGGGGAGCATTGGGATTAACAACAATAATGTAAGATAGTATATGTATTTAGTATATCATTCCACATGAGTTTGTGACTGTCTTCTTCGTTATTACTCATAACAGTCTATTTTTTCTGTATCTTTGAAATGAGTAGTGTGTATGTGTTTGTCAGGTTATGCAGAAAGGAATCCAAGCATGAAACCCCATTGGAAAGGACTGGCCGTAATTTCAAAGCTGTACAAGAGACTGAACTGTACTTCACTGTATGCAATTACAGACTCAAATTTATTGAGTCTTGGAATTAATTCATAGTCATATGAGTTGTTCTTTAGGAAAGTCTAGTTGGAGAGTTCTCAATGGTTCACTCCTTGTATGCTAATTCACACATTTATGGCTTGTCGACTTTGATGATACTGTTCCAACATGTATACCACCCCTTATTCATTTCTTAGACCAATATAATTGTTCTTCACTGTCTTATTCAGGGTGTAGGTCAGAAATTCCCCTTAAGACCATCACATAGCAGTCCATAGGTGTGAGGTTCCCTAGTAACTCTGCTGCATACTTTCATTTGAACAATTTGAAACCAAGATTTCCAAAACCATATATGTATCCAACGCTTCTTCACTAACACATTCAAGGATGATCTTCATACCCTAAGACTCATTCATGCAATCCTAGTTCTTTGTACCATGCATTTGACCACCAATGAAAACATATTAAACATAGAGGTTATACGACCATGCATACCTGTCTCATCATGGTAATGGCATCATTTCAGAGGTATTTGATCCAACATTGGTTATCATACATTTGTTTTGCTTTCTATTTCCTTGTTACTTTGTCCTAGGTTCCTTTTCACCCTTCTAGAGCCCAAATCAAGTACCAAAACACCGCCCAGGGGTTGCAAGACACAAACTTCTTAAGTTTAGATTCCCTTTATCCTATTTGAGATGTTTCCCCAACTTTTATGCACTGATCCTTGACAAATTATGCCCAGTTCTATTTGAAACAGTTATGCTAGTGACCTACTTAGGTCTCTTTGTGCCCAACCAGTCTAGTTCTCATAGGACAGTAGTAATTTCTTCATTAAATTCTCCTAATTCTCATTTAAACACTTCAAACATGCCTCATGTCACCTTAGGAACAAGTCCACAAACATAAACAAGAATTGTCTATTAAATTCTACCCTTTACCCTCACTGTCCTGTACACTGTTACCTCCTTTTTTCAGTCAAAATTACTGTTATGCACAATTTTTGATGGGCAACTCCATTCACCCTGAGATTTGGGGATCTTCATGCTCATCCTGGGATAGAAATTTCTTCAAAGTTTCACAGATTTTGGTCGGTGGAATAAAGAGCAGCTCGATGCCCTACATCGAGCCCGAGAAAAGATAATTTGTTCTAGAAGTCATATTATTCACTGTCAAGGCTTGCAAAAATTATATTTGTGCTCCTTATACCCTATAGCATCTTTCTAACCTAACAGTCAAGGGCTTCATGTCATTTGCATGGCATTGAGGGTTTCTAGCTCGCTGTCCTCTCAGAAATCATAATGCAGAGTCCACTAGAATGCACACAATCTAGCATTTAACTCATCAAATTGATATGTACTCATCAAATGAAACATAGAGAGTTCCCTTGGGATTTTTACACTTCATCCCATCTTTTCTTTATAATTCGCCGGAGGCGTTTACTATGAAGTAGGCTTTGCTGGAAAGTGTCAAATTCCGGCAACATTTTCCGGCCTACCTTTCCGGCACCTTTCCATCAGCTTTTTCCGTCAATCAGCATTTTGCATCTGAATTTATCAGTATCCGAAAGTGGCACAGGCTTGGTATGTGTGGATTTGATATCACGCTGAAAGCAGTTTCGCTGCACACCTGTCATCTTAGGCATCTCTACTGCTTCCTGATGCATATCCCTCTATCTTTCGTTGATAGCATAGGATCACACTGTGTGTGCCGAATCCAAAAGCGGGGATCCTGAAAAGGTATGCCATTCAATTTGGGTACTGGCAATACTGCTGTGTAATATCACCAGATCATTCCTCATTTATTCTACTCAAATAAAGATTCCAGCTTTCCAAGGATTCAAACTCTGGACATAAAGGTTGACTTCTTTATTTATGAGGTTTTATTTATCTTTTGTTTGTTTTTGAAGTTAACGTGGTTGCTCTCATTATTTGTGAGATTTAATTAATCTTTGTTTATTTTTAAAGTTGACGTGGAGGGAGGATTGTCACTACCCAGGGTGTCTGTTGAGGCATTTTACAAGAGGGGTTTGAATTTGCATGAGGACAGCAGCAGCTTGTGTAATGAAGAGGGGGTTAGCAGAGGACATGTGAAGAATCGCTTTGGATGTGGGTCATCACTGGAGAGGGTGACCCAGAGATTCAGTTCCACAATGTTGGACTCGTGGGCACCTTGCCCTCTAATTTCATCAGCTAACAAAAGACATGAGCATCCTTACAAAGCATTGACACTGTTTCACCAAATGCAACCAACAGGTGTCCAATCTGATCAATTAACCTTTGCTAGCATATTCCCAGCCTGTGCCAAAATAGGAGCTTTGAAAAAGGGTGTGGACATCTGCCAAAGCATTATGGTGAAGGGATTTTTGTCAATTGTTTTGGTTGCAAGTGCCCTGGTAGATATGTATGCAAAATGTGGAAGCATGTTAACTGTTCGACAAAATACCTGAGAGAAATGTGGTGTCATCGACTGCAATGATAACAGGATATGCAAAAAATGGTTTTGTTGAAAGGCCTTGGAAACTTTCAAGCAAATGCAATTGCCAGGTGTAAAACCAGACTCCACAACCTTTACCAGCATCCTCCCAGCCTCTGTCAAAATGGGAGATTTAGAGCAGGGCATTGACAATCATCTAAGCATAATGGAAGTGGTTTTCTAAGATGTAGTTGCAAGTGCCCTAGTAGACATGTATGCAAAATGTAGAAGCATACACAAGACAACTGTTCGACAAAACACCTCAAAGAGATGTGGTCTAATGGAACACAGTAGCAACACACCCCGACCATGTAAACTTTCAAGGCCTTGGAACCTTTCAAGCAAATGCAATTGGCAGGTGTAAAACCAGACTCCACAACCTTTGCCAAATCCTCCCAGCCTGTGTCAAAATGGGAGTTTTAGAGCAGGGCATGGACAATCATTTAAGCATAATGGAAGCAGATTTTGTCAGATGTAGTTGCAAGTGCCCTAGTAGACATGTATGCAAAATGTGGAAGCATACACAAGACAAGTCAACTGTTTGACAAACCACCTCAAAGAGATGTGGTCTAATGGAACACAACCTGACCATGTAAGCTTCATTTTTGTTTTATTAGCATGCAACCATGCAGGTTTTATGCACGAGGGCTGTAAATACTTTAGTGGCATGAGTGCCGCTTATAGCATTCCACCTAGAATTGAATATTATGTCTGCTTGGTTGATATTCTTGGCCGTGCTGGCTATCTTGAGGAAACTCTAAACTTTATCATCAACATGCCAATAAATCGGAACTTGTGTCCCTTTTCAGCATCTGGAACTTTTTAGGGCGAGTGGGATCAGGGTCCATCTCAGAGATACTAGTGCAAAAGTACTCAATTCCCAGGCCCTTACTGTTAAGCCTGGTGCTGGAAATTGCATGTGTGGGTCATCTTCTCATTGCTTTTGCACTCCCGGGGTCCATTTATGTGGCATCCATTCTCATAGGAATGTGCTTTGGTGCACATTGGCCTCTACTGTTCTCAATCATTTCTGAGCTATTAGGGCTTCGCCACTTTGCTATTCTGTACAATATAGGCCAGAGTTCGAGCCCTCTTGGGTCCTACTTGTTTTCTGTTAGGGTAGCAGGATACTTGTATGACAGAGGTGCCAAAGTAGAATATGTGAAGGACAAAGATAAGTTGGAGGAACTCATGTGTGTTGGGAGAAAAAGCTTCTGCACAACCTTCTTGATAATGGCAGCACTTAGCATGGTTGGCTGTGCAGTTGCAGGTGTTTATACATTAGGCTTGTAAAAATATCAGTAAAAAATATTAACTGGGAGGTTTAGCTGTTGGTACAGGAATGAAAGAGACCTTGATCTCAGCATGCACTGGACAAACCGTCCCTTTTTTCTTACTAAAATCGTAGCAACATCACGAAAATAAATTTATATGCCCCAAAATCAGATCATAATAGCAATATTCATCCATACCATTATTTAACTATGGATGACAATCACCATACTATAGTAAGCATATAGATTCTCCAGTAATAAAATGTCAGAAATTACAATTCTTACCACACTGCTTGCATCTCTTCCTCCACAAAGCAAAAGTAGACCATCTGAACGAGCACTTGCAATTGCATACCTATCAATGCAAGCAAATGATTAGCAATGGAAGATTCAACAGATACATTACTGACTTATTGAAACGAGATCAATACATTTGTCTACAAACCAAAAGATAATACCTGGGGGCTGCAAACCAAAAGATAATGACCATAATAGAATTAAAGATCAATCAACCTTATTGAGTATATTATAGCCATCTCATCAAAAAGAAGGTTATAGAAGTTCTTATGAGGCAAAAAAAGCCATCTTAAAATGTATAGATACATACTATAAATCTGGCTATCACATAAATATCTGTGTTTGACACGCATTTGAGCAGTTTTATAGACCGATCAAACTCTCAATAAGTTCATAAAACAAACCAATAAGTTCACTGGTAATGAAATAGCCAATAATTCATAAAATAACAGTCAATTTAAATCTATTTAGCCGGATAGGAAAAATGTCTATTCTTTTTTGTCCTCTTTTGACGAGGAACTATAATAGATGGTGCAACATGATAATCATCCTGAACTCTTGTCTGTTGGATTTCTGGGTTGTTTTCCAGATGAGTTCCAAGAAGGTCAATCGATTCATTTTGTCCAGCAACAAAATCATCACATCCTTCTGTGGCATCTTCATGTTCACTGTCAGTTGCACCCTTTAAGGAGTTTGATTGTTGCACATCCTATTAAACAACATACTTTAGTTAATTAAATTATCACAACATTGATACTTAAATGTTTTATTATGTCATCAAATACTATAATAAACTTACCTCAGATTCATGCTCAATGACCAATTTCTCCCCTCGATCTATCATATGTTGCCGGAGCCCTTGGGAACCATGCATTAGTGCATATTTCAGATCTTCATCTGAAGCTTCCTTTCGAAAGTGGTGAACCTAAGTGTACAAAGACATTTTAATTTATCAAGTATCATTTGTCATCCAATACATTCAAGTCACCGAAAAAATATAAAAAAATTAAATGAAATTATTCACTTACCAAGCTCCCACGAATACTATTATACCCACCCGACCCCAATTTATGGGACCCAATACTTGACAACCTAGCTTGGGTAGCCTTTGTTGTATCTCGAAGGCGTCTTTTACCTCCTTCTCGTGCAGATGGCATGTAGTTTGGATTTTTGAAGGACTTTCTCTTGAATTTGGCATCTTTGATAAGCTCATCCCATGTTGTTTGGTTAGTGATCCAAGCTGGTCGGGATATCTCAAGTCATTTGTTAGCTTTGACCTTATTTTGTCTCTTTTAGAATGAATGAATTTCCGTGCATAATCCATTATGAAATCCTTGTTAAAACCGGGATTTCCAAACTCTTTTATGACATCTTCAAAGAGTTCATCTTTCTTAGAATTGGCTTGCTTTCTCCAATCCACTTGTATGGTATTTCCAAATAGGCATTCTGCATGATGAAATAGAAATTGGAAAAATTTCAACCCCATTTCATCTTTTAAGACATTTCCATCCGAGGTTAACAAGATTGTAACCTCTTTCTTTCCTTTTGTGTTCACCGTGGAGATTGTTGCAGTCGTAGGGGTGACAGTAGTTTCCCCTATAGGTACATCAGGGGACATGCCATTTTCTTCCTGCATGTATAGAGCATGAATGTTTGTTAGGACTATTGTAAACCATGCAATATGAAAAATTGCTGTTATGACTGTTTTATAGCACATGAATGATAATTAGGACTGTTAGGAATATTTTATACATAATTAATTATCATAAGCATACCTGTTCTCAAAAGAAGACCTGTACTTTCCAACAATGTAGACTCCAATGCATGAATTTTCTTAATTACTTCCTGTCTAACTTCATAAAATTCAGGAGTATCTGGTAGGAGCGTTAAAATTTTGGCTTGTGATTCTATGATACTTGTCAAGGAAGCATGTTGTGGTGTTGGAGGGTGAATTCGGAGAGAACCCACACATGAAGGGTTACTCCTTAACTCTGGTGCTATATTATGTGTTGGCATGCTTGACGGAATTGGAATACTAAATGTTTCAATGTTGGATGTAGAAAGTATGGTACGGGATTTACTTGTCGGCGGCACTCTCATGTTAGGATTTTCTAGTGCATATGTAGAGGGCCTGCCACGATCCTTCAAAATATCATAAAACAAAATTATTAATAGTCAAAAAAAACTTCAAAGTTGTATGTAACATTGAACAACTTCACTAACAAATGAATAATAACATATGCAATACTAAATTGGTAAGGTATGCTTTGACATTTTGTTGGCCATTGCATGTTGAGAGCAGCAAAACAGAACTGCTTTGACATTTTGTTGGCCATTTCATGTATCCAAAAATATATATATTCAAAAGGACCAAAAGGTGTGCATCTTCATATAATCTTCAATAAGGAAACATTTAATGAAACAAGGAAACATGTGCAATGTATGCATTGACATAGAGAAAAAAACATTAGCAATCCACTCATAAAATATATCAAATTGTGTTATGTCCTTACAATGAATTTAAGGTTTACATTATGATTAAATAAAATCATCTTCATCTGACATTACAATTTCCTCATTTGGAGGCATGAATACACCATAATTAATGGGCCCCAGATCCACAAATAAATTAATACCATGGTTCTCATGATCTTCATCCCCTTCAGCCATAGGTAAATGATGATCAATAAACTCATCATGTTCATGTATTTCATCACCAAAATGTTGTTCTTGTCCTACTAGAACTTCATCTTGTTCATATTCATCATCAATAGTCATGTTATCATCATCCTCCACTTGGTCATCTATGTCTTCAAGTGGATCTTCTACCTCTTCAATTACATCATGGCCTTCTACATCTTCGGAAAAGGTGACTCTTCGCCCTCTTGGATCATAATCTATCACAAAGGACCAGCCAGGGTGTTCTAAATTTGGAACAAGAAATATTTGACTACATTGGTTTGGAAACACATAAGGTTCAGAAGTAGATTCAAACCTCGATGTATTTATCATATTGAATCCATTCTCATGCAACAAAATAGTTTTGTCAAGGCCCACTTCAATGAGCCTATACCATTCAACACGAAAAATAACTTTTTTAAAAGATGTGAAATCAAGCTCTATTATATCCTCCAACACTCCATAATACCGAAGTGTACTCGTGATTGTGTTTGTGTCATATGCATGTGAACGACACTCCACTTCAAATGGTGCTGAAATTCCACTATCATAAGTTTTCCGCTTCTCATCGATCTTCCTGATTCGAAAATGATGACCGCTAATCCACATTGCTTTGTAATATGTTACCTAAATGCATATGTACATATTATCCAATTAGATTCAAGGACACAAAGTTAACTAACTAGTTTCAACGATAAAAAAATCTTTAGATTAAACAATTTTCATCATAATACTTTATTTGTATATTACCTCCCCATTTATAGATCCTTTAACGAAATCTACTTGTTTTTTTGTCACTGCTTTCATTCCCTTGGTTGCCTCGTGTTCAACATTTGTCTTTAACCAATGCCATGAGCATCTATCTAGCCATTTTCTTTTATGGCATGCAGGAAGTCCTCTATTAGAGTTTTGACCATGTCTATTATATATATCAGCCCATGCCTTCTCATCTTCTATTTTCTTTTGTTCAACATACTTCTCCATCCATTCTAACATAAATTTAGAGTTGTATGCAACATACAAATGAAATGACTCCCACTCCTTAGCATCTACAACAAAAAGTATTTAACTAATCATTGATCTAACCATTCTTTAAAGGATGCATCATACAATACTTAGGATTAAAAACTACTACTAACATTTAAGATTACCTTTTATCCTCTTTGAAGTTCCTTGACCCTCTAGTTTTCTATCTCCAATGGATTGAGGTTGTTGATCACCCCATAATCTTGGAGCCTCCAGATGCACCGAGGCAAGTACTCGATAAATGAACCATGGTTTGAAAACCATGTACCCTTCAACCATAGAACCTTCGTGTCGAGCTCTTTGCCTCACAAAATGTTTTAGGACCTTCATATATCTCTACAAGCCACATTGTCCTGAGATGGATGGGCCCACATTGTTCAATCTCTTCTACCAGGTGTATAAGGTAGTGCTCTTGAGAATTGAAGAAACTTGGAGGGAAACACATTTGAATGTCACACATCAAAAGAGCAACATTCCTCTTCCAATAGTTCAGCTCATCTGGATGTATCTCTTTAGAAGATACCCACCTATAAATTTTACTAACAAGCATTAACATATCACCAATTATAATATTTGCAAAATATATGTTAAAACAATTATAAAGACATTGAAAATGATATTTATAGAAGGAAAAAAATTAATTATTGAATAACAATTGATGGTTTATAATACCTCAAATATTTGGACAATTTGTAAATTGTTTGTGCGATGTCATGGTTGAAAGTGCTTTGTATTGCTGTAGGAAGCACATACTACACCAACATTGAAAAATAGCGTTTAAAATATATATTATCTTCTACATTACTAATATATTGAAAATTTCAATTATACTATCAAGAAATATAAGATATCACGAATTACCTTTATCCAATTATGCCAATCATGTGTTTTCATTCCGTAAAACTCGAACCATCTCTTGTGAATACGGTTTTTAATGTCGCACCAAAACCAGTTGAAATCTTATGGCACGCATAGTATCAAACATATATTGTTTCTCCTCTCTGTAAGAACCCATGGCGCAGATCATATGTGTTATTTTCATGTAACCACATGTTTGGCATCATATTGACGGTTTTGAGGTCCTTCCTTAATTTTATTTGGTCTTCATTGTTGGTTCCCTTTAGATGTTTCCATAAGCACTCTGCCACATTTTTTCCAATATGCATTGTATCAAATAAATGAGCTATTGGGAGATGCTCGTAATAATCTAACTTATAAAACTTAGATAGTCTTTTCATTCCCAATGGATAAGCTCTCCCTTCCTTTTTGTCATATGCTGATTTCCACCTCAAAGGGTTCATCCTTTTTGGCCGCCTCCTTTCCTCTTCCTTTCCATTGAACTTATTTTTCTCATGCATGCGATAACGATGGTTTTGAGGTAAGAAGTGTCTGTATTCATCGTACACGGTTTTTTTAAGATCCTTTGATTGCCTAGATACAGTGTTTGGCCCACATGATGGACAACCATGTTTCCCTTTAGTCTGTAGGCCTGAAAAAATAGTATGGAAACCATATTTAATTAATGGGCAGCAACATAAATAGAATGATTACAAATGAATATGATAAATAGATTACCACAACACACAGAGAGCCCCGGAGCGTCGTGAATTGTCCACATAAGTATTGCACGAAAAAGGAAGATCCTATCATTGCTAGGTCTTGATACATCATACATGTTGACACCCTTCCATAATTCGCATAACTCATCAATGAGAGGCTCCATGTATGTGTCCATATCTTTCACCTGGTGTTTTCCTATGAAGAAAATGTGAATTAAAATTTAAATATATTCATGTAAATGTACATCATTTTCAAGAGAACATCACACTAAGAAGTTCATATACCTGGTATTATTAGAGTTAGCATTGCATGCTCTTTTTTCATTGCCATCCAAGGGGGAAGATTATTGTTAACAAGGAAAACCGGCCAAACAGAGTATGTTGTTCTAAGATCTCCGAAAGGATTGACACCATCCATTGCCAATGAAAGTCTTGCATTCCTTGGCTCATTTCTTAAATCAGGCCATTTTTCTTCAAGCTCCTTCCAATCTTTGCTATCAGCCACCATACGCATGACACCATCTTGGCTCCTTCTTAGTGCATGATAGTCCATAAATTTTGCCAAATCTTTACATTTGAACATCCTCTCAAACCTCGGTGTTATTGGAATGTGGCGTAGAACCTTATAAGGAACTTTCTTGGACACTTGATCTTCACGATATCTATTGGTGAAACATATTGGGCATTGCTTTGTAAATTTTCATTTTCACCATAGTATAAGATATGGTCATTTGGACATGCATCATATGTTTTGTACTCCATCCCAATGTCTTTCATTGCTGAAGATACTTCCTTTTGTGAACGAGGCATCTTATTTTCCTTTGGAAGTATCTTATCTGCCAAAAGTCTCGCATAAAACAACAAAAGATCTTTAAATTATTCACTATACACAATATTCAAAACTTGAATGACATGGAGAGATATAGTTTAGAGGAGTTTAAAATATACCTCAAGATATCGGTGAAGCATGTATTCGTCATTCCATGCATAACTTTCAAGTTCAAAAATAACATAAGTGTTGCAATACATAGACAAATTTGCATTTGGGTATAGAGGCGTCCTGCAAGTTGAGTTAGGGGCGAATCATCAACTTCTTCAAAGATATGTGTAGAAGTCTTGTAAAAATTCGCTCACCCCATCTTCATTTAATTGAGAAGTGGTATCACCCATATATGTGTCTTCTTCTTCATTGTGAGTGTCACTATCATCATTGTCATATGCCCTTTCCTCAACATTGTTATGAACTTGGATTGGCTAAACATTACAATATCATTTAAAATAGTCAATGCGATATGAAAAGTTTATATTTTTTAATAACAAGCATTTTTGAAATTTCATTATAGTATACCTCTTCTATATAAACTCCATACTTCAACCTATGGATACCAACGAGTCGACGCTTCTTTAATTTTCTATTTTTGCACTTTTCACAAGTACAATATATCATTTCATTAAAATATTCATTTGTCCCCGGGAGTAGGTCTTGTATATGTTCATCTCGAACATTCGGATGAAGATATATTATTTTCCTGCATAAATCATATACTTTAAATAATGAGCGTCTACCTCTCAACTTGAGACTTTTATTTTTATAGTTTGGAAATGGGTAATTCTGTTATGATGTTTTCGTAAACTAAAACATCATTAGTTTGAACTATGAGATGCCTAAAACGCTCACTTTGTGGGTCAAACGTGGCTTATTTAACGTGGCTTGTTTAACGTGGCTTGTTAAATAAGCCACGCTTCATAATCCATTTTTGTAAGCTAAAATAGGGTCCATTATGAGTGTTATTTAAGATCTGAGTATTATTAAAAACTCATGACTATGATAATATTAATCTTTATTGAGATTAAATTCATTAAAGAAATAATACAAGTGGCGTAAAATGAAAGTACTCTTTTCCATTTTTTCCAAAATAGTGGCTAATTAGGTAATAGTGTCCTACAAAAAAAAGTAACACTCGTCATAATAATAAAGAAAAATATTTTTAAAAATGAATAAAAGTATCTCGCACATTCTAATTATTTACCAATATATCTAGGACTAGAATGTCATCTTATCTTACCTTCTTGCAAAGAAAGCCACTCCACACCAACTAGAGCAAGAGAAGACAATGAAACCTGAAAAAAAAAAAAAAGACGAAGAACTTAGACAAGGAAAAGCAATCTAATTTATTAAAAATGAAAACAAAATAGCATGAGAAGGTCCACATATTCAAAACCATGCTGCAATAAGACCTATGATAAGTTACAAGGTTAACTTGGAAGCAAACTTGAATCTTGGAACTTATCATAGGTCTTTGTTTTCATTACAAATAAAGTAGATTGCTTTTCATTGTCTAGTATCCAGTATCAATCCAATTTATACTCTACAAGATCCGTCATTATAATATCTAATGACCAAATATGTGCCTTGATAAGAGGCTTCTCTGCCCAAATGTACAAGTCATGAAATATTTTAATTCCTTTCTCAAATGAAAGGAGGGCAGAAAAGCCTCTTATCAAAGCACGTATCTTGTGATTATATATTATAATGACAAGAGATTATTCTACTTTATTATTGTGTTACTCCACTTAATCTTTTCGAATATGGCTTTTATTTCTGATCTTAGAATTTTCCAAACCCGAGAATAAGTTACAGTGTGCTCAGCTGTAATGTATTATAACATTAAAACTATACTAACAACGAGGAACATTAATCAAGCCTAAAGAGTTAGGCAACATCCAGAATACATCAGCAGTGTTAGGCAACATCCAGAATACATCAGGGCATTGAAAAAGGCTTGGGCAGCATATGCAAGGCTTCGTGGCTTCAACATGCAAGATAGAAGTGTTGCACAACAAGAGACAAGGTCCCAAGGTTTCATACGACACAAATAGTGATGCACAGCTAAGTATAGGCTTGCGCAACAAGGTTAAGCCTTTGCAGATTGGGTAGGCATCTGTGGCTTCTATAAAAAAGAGTCAAGGCACTAAGGTTTGAGTGGCATGCTCAAACGTGGAGCGGCATTCTACAAGTCTGTATTCAAGTGGATCTAAATGTTTTTGGATGATAAAGAATTGTTTGTGAACCTGGATGTTGTTACATCACATTGACATGCCTCTAGTATGTTCCACATAATTGAGGCAATCTCTAATCCACATTGCATAATCTTATGTGCTATAAACAGAAGTGAAATTTATGTTGTTAGCTATGATCAACCAACAGTCCATAAAGTGAATATGATACATTCACACACACAAAGAATAATGTAACTAATAAAAACTGAAATTTTAATCATACTATAGCTCTATACAGAGTAAATCTTGGAGAAGAGATGTAAAACTATGCAAACTTGTCCCTCCCAATACTGCAGCACATATTTATGTACAAACTTTGCAGACAAAAACATTAAAAGGAAAAGATGATATTAATGGGGTATTACTCTAACACTGTTCATATAGGTACTTGATATTGTTCCTTCCATGCAAAAACTATGTCAATCTCCTATGTATAAGGGACGCCACTATACTTGCAAAAAAAATTATAGCAACAAGTTTCCTGCAGAATACCATGACCATCAATAATCATGGATCCCTTGGAAATGAATTGAAAATTTTCTCCAGATGATTGGAAATTTCTTAAGAGTCGCTCAGCTAACTGTGTTACATGTAGGGCATCCTGAAATTTGGGTGGCAGTCATTCAATGCCTCCAAAAAGTTCTTCTTTGCTGGTGGAAATTTCGATTGGGTTGCATTGAATTGAGAAAGGATGATACATTGTTACTATTGTTGTAGTTGTCATTGTTGTATCTCTTTGAGGGGTGGAGTGCCTCATCCCTATAAGCTAAAGAGAGGGTCCTCTTGAGAGAGTTGAACTTGTTTTGTGTCTCCACAGTTCATATTTCTTGATTGGGCACAACATAAAAGAGAGATATATACTCAAAAATATTACTGCACTAAGTAACTCTGGCACAAGCGTATTACGAGAACTGGCCAACAATAAATTTCTGCAGGATCAGATTCAATGTCTACCTAAAACATAGCCCCAACCATGGCAATGCTTAATAATCAGTGATTGGAAGATTGGCTGTGTATATGAGGCCATTTTGAGGTTTATACAAAGTCATCTGAGAACAGTGTGTGAAGCTTCTATATTAGTTGTCCTGTTTGATACTGCTACAACTGTAGCTGTAGAGATACAAGCCAGGGAAGAAAATGCCATCTTTGTCTTCTACAGTGTTATGCTGCTGGATTAAACACATATTTGTTTGGCCTGGGTGCCGTAGAGAAATTAATGATGAACGCAACCAGAGCCCCAATGTAAACATGAAAAACCAGTTGTCATTTTCTGCAGGAAAAACCAGTTGTCATATTCTGCAGGAAACTTGTTGCTATAATTTTTTTTGCAAGTATAGTGGCGTCTCTTATACATAGGAGATTGACATAGTTTTTGCATGGAAGGAACAATATCAAGTACCTATATGAACAGTGTTAGAGTAATACCCCATTAATACTCCATTAATAATCCGCTGAACTGGTGGTCAAATTCTGAAGCGGAGCTGAAGGTGAAGGTGTCAACTGTAGAGGAACATCAGTTCGACGTTATGTGGAAAGCGTGTGAGCTAACTCCTATGAAGAAGGATCTAAATGAATTGAACAGCAACTCTGAGACACATCCAATTGTCCCAACATGTGGGGAGCCACTTGAATTAGTAGCCATCAATCCTGAACAGGAAAGGTTATTAAAAGTCGCAGTCCTCAAGTCCGGCGAGTTGATGGTTTTTATTCACAACTTCAAAGATTCTTGCCTGTATCTATACCGATGTCCCAAGGTCGGCTACAACTTGAATAACACGAGTTGTCCTATATATACATTTAGGAGGGGGTTCGATTTGCTGGCTCTAGATGAATCTACACGCTATATGGCTCTATATGGAAAAGAAAGGAGCAAGATAGTAATATACAAGTTTGATGAATCATTTCGGAAGGTCTATTGGACTGGTGTTGAGGTTAATCTTGAATCATATAAGGGGAACAAGATCATTACATGGATGCATTTAATTCCATGGAAAATGGAGCTGCTCTTGGTTGATGTCGGAAACAGGGCAAGAGTAGTAGAAATCCATGATGAAGGCAAAGCATATTTCTCTTCCGATGCAGCGGCCTCCTTTTAAAGCATGCATCTCTGCTGACGGCTATTTCTTCATTGTGTTCAGGCAATTCCAATGTTCAGGTAATGATGTTGATGAGCACCTTGTCGGAAGAAGACATTCAAGTCCTGGGGTCATGTTAGAAATTTATGTTTTGGGTGATAACATGAGCTACTTGAAGACCATTCATTTGAATGGACAAGCGGGCAATTTATCTGATTTGGATCTGCTCGACATGAAATTTACGAGCTTCGGATCACAAAATCAACTTTTACTATACAGTCCTGCAGATGCCCTTGGTGTTATTTCTTCCCATGTGTTGAAAACTGCTTTAGCTAGGGAAGTTGTGCAGTTGCAACAAGTCAGTCATAACAATGCTCGTGAACTGGAAAGAGAAGAAACAGGAATTGTTGGTTCCTGCCCCTATTTAGGATACATATACCACATTTTTGACAAATTTGCTACAACTCCTGCATTGTTTCCAGATTATAAGAAGTGCATTACGTTCAAAGTGGTATTAGAAAGCAGCAGATCGGCTCCCTGCTATGGAGAGGCATGCATCAAATATTTAGAAGCACTTATTAGACAACTTAAGGCAGGTAAAGATAAAGATTTTACAAATATGAAGATTCAATTCCTAACCGACAATGTAGAGAATTACCTGATATCAGTTCCAGCAGAGGAACAAACCCCTGTGAAAATGGGAATGTGGGTTCGCAAACTTGTATGCCTCGTGCCCGTTCAAATAGCTCGTGCAGAAAACAATGCCATGGTAGCTCTCTAGGATGGACTTCAAATACCCCATGATATTAGCTACGTGGACAGCGTATCGCTTGCTAATTCTATACGCTTTGGCTTCTATGATGCTGTTCTCAACAGCTGGAAGGGTGAAATTAAGGTTATATCCTCCATGGGAAAGCAGAGCAGCGGAAAGTCATATTTGCTGAACCATCTTTCAGAGTCTCTTCTGGATGTTGCAGGGGGCAGGTGCACTGATGGTGTCTGGATGACAATTACAACATGTGAAAATGGAGATGGCCAGGGGGACAGCAGGTACTTGTATGTACTCTTAGACTTTGATGGACTGGGCAGCTTCGAACGAAGCGAACAGGAGGATATGCTCCTCTCTGTTCTCAACGCTGATGTTAGCAATTTTACACTATTTAACAAAAAGGTATGCAATTTGTGGCCTTAAAATTCTGTAATGTTTTTTGTTTTAAATCCTGTTGCTTTGATAAGATGTACTTAGTTGAGATGAGGGGGGAATCCATTTTATGAAAAATAAAATATGAATAACCCATCCATCGTACACTTTCTTTCTTACCTGTTTCCGGTATTTAACAGGATTTTCACTTAGACAAGGACACAGAATCTGCATTCAGCCGGTTCCAGAATGGCATCAATTTGTTGAAGCAGGACAAAAATTTGTTTAAAGGTCTATTTTACATCGCAATCAAGGATGTTGATACATCGCAATCAAGTGTGTGTTGGGTTTATTACAATGGGTGTGGCAACGATTTGATTTCCTGCAAAGAATACAACGTTTGTGATTTTTTTAGTCTGTAATCAGCTACACTGTTATAATGTGTGTAACTGCACTGTGACACAAGGATATGATCTCCTCCGAACGGTTTAGAATGTCATTCTTATATTTCTCATATGGGTTGCTGTTAAGATGATGAAAGAAATATTGTATTCATGCATTAGGGCTTCCTTACTAGAATGATGTACTGGTTCAGATTAGGCTTTTCATATATTACCAGTGCAGGTCAGGTATCTCCGTACATGACTCCCAACATGATTATGGTGATACATAACTTATTGGACTGATTTGACAGAAACATTGTGATACCCAGTAAACTATGGACCCTAACATTAAGGTTGTCATACACAGTTATTTTTGCAGAATGGGCCCTAACATTTGTTTTTTCATGTACAATTTTGTTGCAGAATGGCATCAGAAGAGATTGAGCAATCAGTCAGAAGTCATGAAATCTGAAGCAATTATGAATGCGAACAACAATGATCAGAAACGCCCAAAGCTGGAAGATTTCTTGGGAAGAGCATTTGTAGGTGTTCAGTTTTCAGATGATGCAGAAACTCATCACATTCATACATCAGAACTGGATCAAATTTATGGCAAGGCACCTGCACCTGCATTCAGCAGAGATTCAGATCACAGCTCAGCAATGAATACCAGCATTGTGGGAGATCATATGCACGTCAATGGATTCTCAGACTTAACCAGTGATTCATCTAAGCACTCCCAGTATCAGTCTGACCAAGCTCATGCTTCGACTGCAATGCAAGACATATACAACATCCCTTTAGTGTATACAACATTCTAAGTCTCAATTTCTTAGTCCTTTCTCACAGTCCAACTCTTTTGTTTCTAGTGCATTCCTCTCCTATTAGGTCTGGTTCATTGTATGGTCAGGTTTATCTTCATTGCGCTAAGTTTTGAAGATGCAAAAATAATAATTTTGAGTGACCATTTACTTAATCTATCTCTGTACCAAGTTTCAGGACAAGACCCTATCACTTAGATCCGCTTCTCTTGCCAATGGACCCCTAAAAGCTAGGTATCTAACTGTGTTTTTGTATCCTTCAAAGACAAGTAAAGATAACTTGAAATTCACCCACTGGAGTTCAAAATTTATTTGAAAATCATTTAATAGGCTTAGTCATAGTATTATCCTGCTAATTTTAGCTTTAAAATTGAGGGTTCAGGCCTCCAAAGATCAAATCCTGGGTAGAAGACAATAATAGCCCGAGAGCATAGTTTTCTATATAATAATGGAATGGATTCATTTTCAATGTCTGCAACTTATTAACACAAACCATCCAATCTTCCTAAAGAGTTCTGAGCAAGTAATGAGTCATGGAAATGATTTAGTGTGATCATCTTCGTGGAAATCAGGCTTGCATACAACTGTGTACAACAAGATATTGGTGACTTTACCATTACATAAAGAAACAAAAACTCCTTTACTATCTAGCTCCCATCCATGCATCATATGTGCCTTATCTCACTTCTCCAAGGCTTAGGTAAATCACAGTTTGTGCAAACATACAAGACACAGGTTTACAAATACACAAACCCTTCAAATATCAATACTAGCACAGTCTTCAGAGTTTCATGAATGTAGATGCAATATCAAGGAACTCATCCTCAAGACCTAGCCATAGCAGTCCTTCCAACTTTTTCACATATTTACATTTGAAGAACCTTCTAATATTATCATGCTTCTAAGGCTCTGATCATTTTGCCGAACAAATCAGGATTTGTCCAACATAGTCACAATTTTGTTATAATTATCATTCAAGAATCATATACCCATAAGGCAAGAACAATGTATTATATGCAAGGACTATAATAATTCATCAAGATATTCCTTGCAACAAATCTGCATTACAACTACTGAGTTCTCATTGTGATCATTCACATGATACCTAAGACAGTCAAGAACCTCCAAACAAATCTTACCAATCCTTATTCAAGGTTTCAAGGAAACCACTCCAATGCCATGTCAGATAAAGTGGAGCACAGGCGGCGGCAGTATTGAAATAGAGGGAAAAAGATACAGCCACCGACACATCGGCCCAGCTGAGCACACTATCGACGGCTAAGCAAAGATCTAATACGAATGCTATCTGAAATACGAATGCTGGCCATTGTCGCTAGTCGCTGTCTTTCCTAAAGGTCTTCGTCGTTTATGTGTTCGGTAGGTATCACAAGCTTGAAAACAAAAACAAAAAAGCATTTCGTGCTTAACCAACCAAAGAAAAAGGGGTTCAATTCGAGTGATAGAGGATCTACCATCGTGGTTGAGGATTATCTAGGTCTTCTTCATTTTCATAAATTAATTAATAAACGTTATACTAGTGACTTTTGAAAACTTAAAAAAATCTATATAAACTAATCTCTACATCCACTTTATTTTTACAGAGGTTTCCATTGTTTACAGTGATCAGTGAGTCTCATAAACTGTGAGAAACAAACCATGCCTCTGAACACTGATGTTATCACACAAATCTTCGGCCGTGTGGATACCATAACTCTTGCAAATGCGGCATGTGTCTCTTCGCACTTCTGGTTCGTCGCAAAACAGGAGAATATGTGGGAAGAGGCATGCTACTCTCTCTGGCCTTCCACCATGGATCCAGGGATTAGGCAACTCATCTCTTCTTCATTGGGTGGCTTCAGAAAGTTTTCTGCAAGCTGTTTTCCATCCATTGCTTATGACGATTCTTCTGAGAATGATTCCAACTACTGCAATGAGATGAAAAGGCTGCATGATGTTAATACTGGTGTTCCCTCTCCCTCTGATTTTCTGTGGATTGTGGATGTACAATACAAGAATAAACCCATTTTTTCCAAATTTGTTTTGGGAATCCCCTATGCAAACAATTTTCCCGGGTGGTTTTCCGCATCCTCTTTCAGGGTCGACATGGTTAATGTTGAAGAAGAGGACGGTGCTGAAGATGGGTTGCCAACAATTATGTCGGTGGACAAAGTGGGGATTAAGGATATAAGCAACCATCTGAAATACGAATGCTAAGCAACCATCTAATATCAGACAGATCTAAAAAATGGCAGTTGAGAAATGTTCCCAGCTAGAAGCTGCCACAAAATATACCCTCGCGGAATCCTGTAAGGGCCGGACAGGTCGAAAACCAAACCATCGCGGCGGCCATTTCTGTGCATAAATCTTTAAATGCTCACAGCTAAAACAAAACAAAACAGGGCAAAACGGCGGATACCTGCAGCTCGCCCTCCTCCTCTGCGCCTGATCAAATCCGCATGACCATCTACTGCATGCTTGTTTCCCTCCCGCCCGAGCTTGTTGGCCATTTTCCACGCCTTCGGATTTTTCGCCCAGTTCGCCCGCTTTGCAAGCCGCGCGCCTCAAATTAATACTAGAGAGTTTTTTTAATTAAAAAAATACATTAAGGGTTTTTGAGACAAAAGTAGAGAGGTGCATTAATTAGAGACAAAAATATATTTTTGTCTCTAATTAATGTCTCAAATGCGAAACCTCGCTTCTTTGTATTCCTCTGCTCCAAGTTGCTCTCGGGAGTTCAAGACAAAGTCTAGAACTCGTGATCGCTGCTTACAAATTCTGATTGATCATTAACCCGGAGGTTCTTCTCCTACTTATAGAATGCAGGAGGGAAAGTACAAATTGGAAGCTTTAGTTGAACTGGCACATGTGGAAGTCGGAAAGAAACAACTGGCAATCTTCCTCCTGGAATTCCTCTTTGCGTGACATGTATGATTTGCAACTGAAAATAGAAGCTTCTATTTTGCATGTCCGCCACCTATCTCCAAGTAATTGACTTCTTCAAGTAATGGCTTTTAAACCAATCACTTAAGTTGTATAATTGAATTGATCGCTCAATTACTTTGTCGTAGGAAAGAAGAAGGAAGAGGAAAGCTGACTTTGTCGGATGAAAGAAGAAGGAAGAGGAAAGCTGACTTTATCCTTTTTCATGTCTGCATGCAGCTGATTCAAACTGGATCTGGAAACAAGCTGGAATTGCAAGCAGTTGGAATTGGAAGCAAGCTGAAATTTTGCCTTCGCATTGTCTTCTCTTTTATCCTCGAAGCTTTTGAAGTTCTTCTGTTGTACATGCATCAGTGCAAGGTTGGTCGTAGATAACTCATCATCCTTATTTTTAATTGCATATGAGCAATTAAAAATTCTAGAAAGCACTCAGGGTGAATGAAAATTCAATGAAGGCTTCAACTGGAAGATGAGAGCACATGCACAAGGTCTTGGAAGGAATTTCCCACGCACTGTCTTCTTCATGGGCTGCATTCGAAACAAGAGGATGAAGCCTTTGTGCCAGAAGCTTTTGCAACTATAAGATCTGGATCTGGATCTGCATATGGATTTGCATCCGCATCTGCATCTAGATATGGATCTGCACCTGCATAACAAATTCTGGCAACTGGGCTATGGATGGAAAAGCTGCAGCTCGAATAATTCCACTGCTTTTAATCTGCACGCATGAGTGAAGTTTCTCCTGCACGCATGAGTGAAGTCTTTCTTGCTCTGGATCTGTCTATCAATTTAGCAAGAGGTTCCGAGCCTAGATTCGTGTTTCCAATATCTGCAAATTTAGAAGTGATGCATGACTCCGTTGTGCTTTCTTTTTCATCTTTCTTCGCCATAGCTTTGTCTATCTTTGTCTGAATGTCTTTTTCTTCTTATTTGACTGGAATTCTTCAATACCGTGCAGATCTGACAATTCTTTAGATTCGAGGATATATGCAATGTATCGACATCGATAAAAACTCTTTTTCCTTTCAGAAAGCACCCGTAATGAATTCCCGCAATTTATTCAGACAAAAAATGGCCACCGGAGCATGAATAGTGAATTTTAATTGTAAAAATCTGCACTTTTCAAGCCTGCTGCCCCAAAACATGGTGTTTAATTTGCACATAAAGAGAGCATGAATCCTTTCAACAACACCTGAGCTCCTGTAACACCTGTGGCAAACAATTATGCAGACAAAGATCAACCTCCTTCAAGACATGCTCCAAATTTGGAAGCTTTTAGCCTTGTTTCCACCTTGCCTGAGCAAAATCCTTATTCAAATGGGGGCGCACTTTTCCTCTTGGCTGCAATTCTTGACCTGTGAATTAAATAATTCACCCATATGGCTGCCCATGCTTATATAACCTTCACAATTCTATAATTAATAATTGCCCTAACAATTAAAGGCAATTAATTAATTAAAAATCATGCTCTTCTCTTTTAAAAATAGCATGTTTAAGGACAACCATCCAATAAATTAAATTAATCCAATTTAATCATCCACACTTCACTTCACTTAAGCTTCACAGTGTGCTTTGACCATAGCCACTGAAAATAGGAATTAATATAATCATTTAATACTTTAAAAAGTATTAATTCCTTCTCAAAAGGGGCTGCATTAAATAAATTAAATTTATTTAATTTTGGAATTCTATTTCCAATTGATTTATTCCCCTTTGCTTTTGTTGACTTTTCCACAAGCCTAGGTGCCAAAATTGGGTGAATAAATATTAACAAATATTTATTTAATGCATTATTATTCACCCAAGGTGGGTCGCACTTTTTTGCATAATAGAATTCTATTTTTAAGAATTTTTGACAATGGGATTTTTACCTCGCAAGGCGTGCAATAAAATCCCACCTGCCTGCTGCTTCTATTTTTCCCACTGCAGCTTAAGTGAATTTTATAACATGGGAAAAAGTACCCTGCTAGGCAGGTATAAAATTCTCATCATGCCTGCGGCTTCTATTTTTCCCATCATAGCCTTAAATCCTTTGTTTTCCAAAAATGCACCCATCCCACAGGGGCTTTTCTGTGCATGACTTTGCTTTTTCCCAGTGATCCGTGATCTCCGATGGCGACTTCCTCCGCATAATGTGCGTATATGTTTTCCACCGCTCCCAGCCAAAATCGGGCTTACTCCAGGGAATCGCTCCAGAAATTTCACAAAAACAAAACGGACACCACAAAAACACGAAAATTGCCAAAAGTTACAAATAAAGCCCAAAACTTAAAATAAGTTAAAATCCTTCCGCACATAGGAATAATAACATATTCACTCATAATAGAGTTAAAACAGAGCGCAAATAGCCTCATATGGGGCTCAAAATAATTAAATATAAATTTCCCATGACAAATCCCACTTACGTAATAAAACAATTTTGGGCATATGGGTATTTGGCTAAAAGGGCTAATATGGCTCTTTGGGATTATCTTGACGCAATACAAGAACTTTCGTGCAATAAAAACAACAAATGACCCATTATTTTAAAAGTATGAAAAATTTTCGATAGGGTAGTCAGCAGATTTCGTGGTGAAATCTGAGTGACACCATTGGCTCCTTGTGGACATCTTTTTCTCGTCAAATGAAAAAGGAAAAGATGAGATCCCAAAGATCTCTGGTTTCGTATCTTGTTCTTTGGGCACGGGGTCAGCAAACAAACACAACACGACACAACACCAAAACAAGACAAAACAAGGAAAAAAACAAACAAAGATTTATTTATATACATACAGGATTTAACCTGCTTTTTCAGTTGATGAACAACTTCAGATGTTGCCCGTTGAAAGGCAGTGGTAACTCAATTCCATCCCGGTAGGCAAGGAAGAAGGTATCCATTCCTGCAGCTCTTTTGATCACGAAGGGCCCTTTCCAGAGTGAATCGGATTTGTTATGCATGCCCTTCGGTTCATGTCTCTTGTCCCACCAGAGTACCCAATCTCCAATCTTGAACTTCCTTTCTTTGGCCTTCTTGTCAAAGACTCTGGGCAAGTCCTTATCAACTTCATCTGGTGGTGGCTCATCCCTTCTTCTCTCCGTGGTGGTAAGTCTGCATCAACTTGCTCCGTTCCCAGATTTATTTGCTGCATTTCTGAGGAAGAACTATCACCATATTCTTTGTTCTTCTTTAGGTACTGATCATGCTTGTTGGAAGTCTTTGCTAAGGAAACTAAACCCGTGGGGATTTTGTTGCCTTTAGTTGACTACTCCACTACTGTCATCATAACCTGGATCAGCTTTTCCTTTGACTGTTTGCCGTGGTGGTGAATTACTCCCCTCAACATGCAGACATGCAGATGTTTGTTCAGGGATTCTGGGGTGGTAGACCATCTCCACTTTATAGTTTCCTTGTCTGAATATGGACGGTGGTCTATCCGGATTCAATAGTACAAACCATGATCGCCAAAGAATCTCGCTTGAGTTTTGATTTATCGAATGAAGTCAATAGAGAAGGCTGCAAAATCAATGTGGCGGAAATCACTTTATCTCTCGTAATGCTCCAAATTATCTCTTTTGACTTGACTTTGCCCTCAAACCTCCGCTTTACTAGAAGTTCAAGATCTCCTCGGGCTTTAAGGAGTTTTACTCCTTTCTTTTAGCTTGCTCCATTCCTAAAAGCAATGCTTCATACTCCGCCGTATGATTGGTGTTCTCAAACATCACCAGCAGGAGTATGGAAATACCTCATGATTTGGAGATATTAGTAGAGCGCCAACACCTGATCCAAAAGAACAACATGTGCCTTTAAACTCCGAGTCCAAACTTTTTCTTCTTTTTCTAGCTCTGGTTTGAATTTTTGCTCTGAACATCTTTATTCATTTCCAAGAAGTAGACCCCACGGTTAGATTCTCAAAAGAATCTCGAGATCTAGGATCCTCAGATTTTGTAACCGTGTACTTGGACTTCTTTTCCAGCTCCAGCTTATGGTTAAGCCCTTTGATAGGAATATGCGCACAAGACCAATCCATCTTTACTTCTCCTCCCTTTTCGCAAAGTTTCTACTCAAAGAACATCCCGTAAGAGACAGGAATATCTGCAACTAAGATTGTCATCTTTAATCTCTTATCAGGAAAAGCTGCCAGAATAGCTTGTGCATCTTTGATTTGTCCGATTAAAGGGACTTGTCTCTCCATGGAGTAACACCTTTTTATGGTCTTTGTCAGGGTAAGCCCAAGAGCATCTGCAATTTTAGCTGGCATGACATTGTCAGAAGCACCTGAATCTAGAATGCAATTGCTTAACTTGAAACCATTAAGCAATATGGAGACATAGAAAGGTTCTACTCTTTCAGAAGGTGAGGATTTAACAACTGCAGTGTTGTTTTTTGGAGGAGTATCTTTGGGTTTAGGCAAAAGGCCTTTTGATTTACTGGATTGTCCTGGTGATTGCACATATTTGACTAGCATATTTAACTGCTCAGGAAAATCTCTCAGGTATTCGGCTTCTGACATTTGAACTTTAATTTTCTTGGCATGATCAATAATGTCAAAAGAAGAAATAGATTCAGATACCTGAGCCGCTTTCTGTGGTTGAAATGAAGAACTTGCATTCTTATCTCTAGGAGCCAAGGAAGAAGGTAAAGGGCTGCCCCTTTTTTGTTCGTCAGCTAATGCCTCAGCTTGGTGAGTTTGTGATCTTGTAAGTACTGCATATGCATGACCATGATCATCTTCATGAAGTTTCTCATCGTCATGTTCAAATTTGTAGTTCAGGTAAATTAATGTTGGAGTCGCCAGCAGGAGCTACAAAATCATCATTCTCGAACTGATCAGCATCAGCTTCCTGGTCTTCTTCATTCATCTCCACGTTGTTTCTGGGAGCAGCTTCAATTGCTAATCTTTGGGAACCAGCAATGCGGTTCCGGTTGTTGAAATTCCGAGCAGGGGCAGTGTTGTTGCCCTGAGCCATTTGAGCCATTTGTTTCTTCATCTGCATCATCTCATTTACTAATTTTTGCAGTAGTGAATCGGAAGTAGTAGTAGCAGAGGATGAATTTTTAGCTCTAGAAGTGTTGATCTTTATCTTTCCAGCCATGATGAGGTCGTCTTCAATTTCAACCGCCATGTTTTGAGCTGCTAACAAATCAGCAGACGTGTTTCACAGCTTGATAGCTTACTTCGAAGCAAAGCATCGATGAAGAACACCTTTTGATTCTCGTCATTCGTAGAGAAGCAAGCCAGCGGAATTTTGTACAGTAATCTTTGGAATTTTGCAATAAAATCCCGCATGTGCTCATGTGGCTCCTTCTTCAGCTGAGTCAGTTGGGTTATCAAGGTGCTGGAATCTTCGCTGCCTTGAATCTTTTCAGGAACGCATCCCGCATAAGAGCCTGGGCTTGGTTACGGTGCCAGGAGCTAGCCGGTAGAACCATTCTCCAGCCAAGTCATGTAGAGTCTCTATGAAGAGTCTGACAGATACATCTTCATGTTCGACTGCAAGCACTCCACAGGATATGAAAAACGCAGCCAAGTGGTCATCTGGATTCTGCTTTCCATCACCAAAGAATTTCAGAAAATTCTTTCTCGTCCCTTTAGGTAGATCATGCATAGGAGTTAGATTCAGAGGTCCAAAGGCTGCACCCCATGGAACAGGCGCTGCAGGGGCAAGTGGGTTTCGGTTCAGCATGATGAACGGGGCACGTCCTCTCCAAGAGTAGACTTGATGAATAATTCCAGCTGCCGGATTATGCTGAAGATGATCTGGATCTGGATGAGCGTGCACTCTTCTTCCTGGTGAAAGACTAGATCTGCGGCTTCTAACTTGAGGAGGATGATTGAAATTGAATTGCTCTTGCAGTTGGAAGAAATGATCAGTCCTTCCTTGCGCCTTCACGGATCGGGTGAATGGACGTTCAGCCAGGTTGAGATTTGTATGGAAAACACTCGATCTTCAATAAAAGCTTTGATCCGCAAAGATAGTTGTTTCCCAAAATGAGTCGCTAAAAATGTTGGCTAGATTTTTGCATAAAGCATCAAACCTAGGCAATCATGAGATAAATCTCCTCATTTAAACGGTGAGGCTCCCGTGTCGATTTGTCAATAAAAATGTGTTATTATCTATCGTGGGTTTTACTTTAACCACTTAGTTCATGAACCATAACTAAGAAGTTCTCATGCAAGTAGTAAGCATCTATTCAAGAAAGGAAGTATTTTATAGAAGAAGAAAGTAAAGGAATTACAGAGAAGAAATGAGGAAGATGTGCATCCTAATTAGTAGATAGCAGAGCTAATTGCATGCACATAGAAGAAAATTAATAGATTTGAACACACAGAATTATAAAGCAAAGGCAGCTCTAGATCTAGATCTAAAATAACACAAAGTTTACTTAAAAGATCTAAGATTTAAAAGCAAGAAACACAATACACCGTGACACAAAGTTCTCCTGAAACCCGCTTCTTTGTATTCCTCTGCTCCAAGTTGCTCTTAGGAGTTCAAAGACAAAGTCTAGAACTCGTGGATTGCCGCTACAAATTCTCGATTGATCATTAACCCGAGGTTCTTCTCCTACTTATGAATGCAGGAGGAAAAGTACAAATTGGAAGCTTTAGTCAACGCACATGTGGAAGTCGGAAAGAAACAATGGCAATCTTCCTCCTAGAATTCCTCTTTGCGTGACATGTATGATTTCGCAATCAAAATAGAAGCTTCTATTTTGCATGTCCCGCCACCTATCTCCAAGTAATTGACTTCTTCAAGTAATGACTTTTAAACCAATCACTTAAGTTGTATAATTGAATTGATCGCTCAATTACTTTGTCGTAGGAAAGAAGAAGGAAGAGGAAAGCTGACTTTGTCGGATGAAAGAAGAAGGAAGAAAAGCTGACTTTATCCTTTTTCATGTTTGCATGCAGCTGATTCAAACTGGATCTGGAAACAAGCTGGAACTGCAAGCAGTTGGAATTGGAAGCAAGCTGGAATTTTTCCTTCGCATTATCTTCTCTTTTATCCTCGCTTTTGCAGCTTCTTCTCATTGTACATGCATCAGTGCAAGGTTGGTCGTAGATAACTCATCATCCTTATTTTTAATTGCATATGAGCAATTAAAAATTCTAGAAAGCACTCAGGGTGAATGAAAATTCAATGAAGGCTTCAACTGGAAGATGAGAGCACATGCACAAGGTCTTGGAAGGAATTTCCCATGCACTGTCTTCTTCATGGGTTGCATTCGAAACAAGAGGATGAAGCCTTTGTGCCAGAAGCTTTTGCAACTATAAGATCTAGATCTGGATCTGCATATGGATTTGCATCTGCATCTGTCTGATATGGATCTGCACCTGCATAACAAATTCTGGCAACTGGGCTATGGATGGAAAAGCTGCAGCTCGAATAATTCCACTGCTTTTAATCTGCACGCATGAGTGAAGTTTCTCCTGCACGCATGAGTGAAGTCTTTCCTGCTCTGGATCTGTCTATCAATTTAGCAAGAGGTTCCGAGCCTAGATCCGTGTTTCCAATATCTGCAAATTTAGAAGTGATGCATGACTCCGTTGTGCTTTCTTTTTCATCTTTCTTCGCCATAGCTTTGTCTATCTTTGTCTGAATGTCTTTTTCTTCTTATTTGACTGGAATTCTTCAATACTGGTGCAGATCTGGACAATTCTTCAGATTTGGAGGATATATGCAATGTATTGGACATTGATAAAAACTCCTTTTCCTTTGTAAAGCACCTGTAATGAATTCCTGCAATTTATTCAGACAAAAATGGCCACCGGAGCATGAATAGTGAATTTTAATTGTAAAAATCTGCACTTTTCAAGCCTGCTGCCCCAAAAAATGGTGTTTAATTTGCACATAAAGAGAGCATGAATCCTTTCAACAACACCTGAGCTCCTGTAACACCTGTGCAAACAATTATGCAGACAAAGATCAACCTCCTTCAAAGCATGCGCCAAATTTGGAAGCTTTTAGCCTTGTTTCCACCTTGCCTGAGCAAAATCCTTCTTCAAATGGGGGCGCACTTTTCCTCTTGGCTGCAATTCTTGACCTGTGAATTAAATAATTCACCCATATGGCTGCCCATGCTTATATAACCTTCACAATTCTATAATTAATAATTGCCCTAACAATTAAAGGCAATTAATTAATTAAAAATCATGCTCTTCTCTTTTAAAAATAGCATGTTTAAGGACAACCATCCAATAAATTAAATTAATCCAATTTAATCATCCACACTTCACTTCACTTAAGCTTCACAGTGTGCTTTGACCATAGCCACTGAAAATAGGAATTAATATAATCATTTAATACTTTAAAAGTATTAACTCCTTCTCAAAAGGGGCTGCATTAAATAAATTAAATTCATTTAATTTTGGAATTCTATTTCCAATTGATTTATTCCCCTTTGCTTTTGTTGACTTTTCCACAAGCCTAGGTGCCAAAATTGGGTGAATAAATATTAACAAATATTTATTTAATGCATTATTATTCACCCAAGGTGGGTCGCACTTTTTTGCATAATAGAATTCTATTTTTAAGAATTTCTGACAATGGGATTTTTTACCCTGCAAGGCAGGCAATAAATTCCCGCCTGCCTGCAGCCTCTAACTTTCCCACTGCAGCTTAAGTGAATTTTATATCACGGGAAAAAGTACCCTGCAAGGCAGGCAATAAATTCCCATCATGCCTGCGGCTTCTATTTTTCCCATCGCAGCTTAAATCCTTTGTTTTCCAAAAATGCGCCCATCCCCGCAGGGGCTTTTCTGTGCACGACTTCGCTTTTTCCCAGTGATCCAGACCTCCGATGACGACTTCCTCCGGGCATAATGTGCGTATATGTTTTCCAGCTGCTCCAGGCCAAAAATCGGGCTTACCCGGCGAGGAATTGCTCCAGAGAAATTTCACAGAAAACAAAATGGGACACCACAAAAACACGAAAAATTGCCAAAAGTTACAAATAAAGCCCAAAACTTAAAATAAGTTAAAATCCTTCTGGCACATAGGAATAATAACATATTCGCTCATAATAGAGTTAAAATAGAGCGCAAATAGCCTCATACGGGCTCAAAATAATTAAATACAAATTTCCCCATGAGACAAATCCCGACGTAATAAAAAACAATTTTGGGCATCCGGGTATTTGGCTAAAAGGGCTAATATGGCTCTTTGGGATTATCTTGACGCAATACAAGAACTTTCAGCAATAAAAACACAAACGACCCCATTATTTTAAAAGTACGAAAATTTTTCTGGATAGGGTAATCGCAGATTTCGTGGTGAAATCTGAGTGACACCACTATTGCCTATGCAAGAGAAGGCATCCATATATGAAAACAAGTCTGAAAAGGTTTTTATCAATATCAGATGCTTTGAAATCCAAGATTGAAGTTTGTTTGGCATACCAAAATGCAATATCATACCCTTCTTCTCCACTCTACCGCATTCTTCTCAATCATTTCTTCTATTTTCTTCATCGTTTCTTCTAAGGAATGAATAGTGTTTTCTTTTGAGATAGCATGGATGAATAGAATAGATGAGGGCCCCGAGTAAGAACCCTTCTTTAATGATCAAAAAAAGAATGCACCTTCAAAATACATCAATATTCATTGTTGTTCATCATGCTGAGAGATTTTAGATCCTAATTTTTTATTCATTAAATTCATATTGGTTTTAGAGAGACGAGAGAAAATTGAAGTAGTATTCTATATTGTCTCTAGAAAGACAAAACTAATAGTCTCTGGATGGACAAACAAGTATTATTCTATATCGTCTCCTGAGAGAAAATGGTTTGAGATATTAATTAGAGACGCTCACTTTGATACAATACACAACTTTTGTATCGTCTTAACTTGAGACGATTTGGTCAATTATTGTCTCAAAAACCCCTCCTTGTAGTAGTGCTATGTGCAATTCCTCCTAAGCTTTTGCCTAGAACTCAACATCAAAAGAATTTTTAAGATTATTTTGCATGGAGTAGAGGATCAACATAACTTTTGCAAGTTTCTAGGATGGAGGGCAAGAAAAATTGTTGGAAGCGGTTGCGTGAGGATGAGGATGGAATCTTTGTTTAATTTTTTTAGGCATTAGAGGATGGGATCTTAATTTTAAAGGTTTACAGGCCTAAGAGTCGAATCTTAATAAATGATATTGAAAGGATTTTGTATTTAAGTTTTTTAAGGAATCTCTTAAATGATATCTGAAGTTTGCAAAAACGACCAAAGATCTATTTGCCAACGGAGCACATATTTTAAGTTGAGGCATTGGTGGTTTAAATATCATTAGCTTAATAAGGTTTATATAAGGTTTAGACGTTGAAGGATTGAATCTTAGTAGCAAAAAAGAATGCATATATTTAAGCTTTAGCAAGAAAAGGCATTCGGTGATTGGTCCATTGGATAAGCATATTTAAGCTTCATCCATCAAAAAACAGAATCACATGAAGGTGTATCTCATGAAATATATGTTGTTGAAAGGAGCATAGTATTTCAGCTTACATATAGTTCTATAGGGCTAATCGTAGATTTTTGTCATGCATACCCATCTCTCTAGTATGGGATGGGCCATAGAGAGATACAATACCAATCCGATCAAATGGATATCATATACATGATATGACTTACAATCCATCTTAGGTGACTTGGGAATTAGCGTTTACCCTCTCTATGATACGGGGATAGGGGCCCTCCCTAGATAGAGATAGATATAGGGGAGGCGAGGGGGGTTTAGCCAATCCCTCCCCTCCTAGTCGATTTACTCTCCTTTTCTATCTTGTTTCCATATCTATACCCCTCCTTCCTCACGAAGTTGTAGCTATATATAGTACCCTAGCTAGAAGCTATAACTATACATAGTAATTTCTGCCCATATATATAGAGGGAGTTGACGAGACTATATGTTATGCCCGACTCGATCATTGGCCCTCCCTATATATGTAAGGAGTCGTCCGCTTATTCATTGAATCAAGACACTTTAATCACTGGCTCATTCACATAGACAAGGGAGTACGAAACAACCTCACCACCCTCGCTTACCCCTATATACATATTAACAATGAATCTGTATTGATTTGATTTATTAGGAATCGTCGATATAGTATGTATGGGGTGGGGCCAATCAAACATGTGGGGGTGCATATGCTCCCATATCCATATATGGGGCCCCAACCTATAGAATATATATAATTGGGTCCTCACCCCACCCCCAAGCCATATATCTTATCTTATCGTTATAAATAGTGGGCTTGCTATATAGAGTAGGCCCTCATATGATATATATAGAAGCCCCCTGCCCTAGGTGGGGATCTATGGGGGAAGACCCCTTGAACTATCTATATGACACTCCTCCCACTCTTAAAATTTCTTATCTTAGATCAGATGCCATTATCAGCCCCCCTCAGCTTGAACTGTCCTATCCAAAATCAATGATGAAACTCGACTATACTTCATTCACTTCACACCAAATATACCCTCCCTCATACGCGGTTACCATATATAGATAGGGGCGAACACCCGCATAAATACCACATCATTTAGTTTCAGTTAAGGTTCCTCTATATCCTTATCGAGATAACCACCACTTGTCATGTATATAATCATGAGGGGCACGCACTGACCCTCATGTGTGTGTGTGTGTGTGTGTGTGTGTGTGTGTGTGTGGGACACTCTCTCCTATCTTCTCTCTTCACTTGATGGATACCTACCCTCCCCACAGATTTCTTTAGAGGAGCACCCGCTATATAATTTTCTATATGGGGTGGGGAGGAGCACTCCCACCTACCTTCTCTCTCTGTGGAAGGGATGATGGACAACCGGTCTATATAGATAGGGGATGTTTGGCATATAATCTATATAGACCTTCGGGTCGTCAATAGTTATCTGAAGCGCCATATAGAGATAGGGCCCACCAACCAATCTATAGAGGGTTGTCGCTATCCCCAATCCCCATCTCTACTCTATATTTTTATAGCCTATATCAATACTTGGGCATCAAGGCTAGACTAGACATTGAACCCCAACTATACATTTGATATCAGCAAATAGAGAAGAGACAAATAGAAAAGAGAGAGGCCTCTCCATAATAGAGACTATTGCACTGTAGACATAAATCTAAGTATATTCTCCTCTCTATAGCCATATATATCTATAGGGCAAGTCTCTAGTAATACAACCATCACTACACTACATATGAGATATGCTTTGACTGATAACATCACTACATATGAGGTACGCTTTGACCGATAACATCACTACATATGAGATACGATTTTACCAATAACATCACTACATATGAGATATGCTTTGTGTTAGGGATTAAGAGATAAAATATGCGGAACAATCCCTCACAGAATCGCAACAATAGAAACTAATATGCATAAAATATTACAGATTTGAAATAAAAGTGCAAAATAAAAATAACACAACACAAAGAGACAATATTTAATGTGGTTCACCCAATTTGGGCTATGTCCACCAAGAATCACTTGTTCAGATTTTATTACAAGTCACCGCTCTCTCAATACAATACCAAGATTTGTTTGGAGCTATGCTCAACAAACTCTAGAGAATTCACACCCGAATTCAGACACATCTGCAATGTTACATTAAAACCCTACCATATGCACAAAACCACATAAGTAGACAACTGCTTAAGCAGTTTTACAAAACCGTGGGTATTAAAACCATGGGTCAAAACTGTTCCATAAACCTATGGGTCAAAAATCCCACCCATATGAGAAAAACACGTTTCCCGATATATATGGCACATTTTTCGAGGCCAAAAAAAATTCTCAGGGGCTACACTCTCGACGCCCGCTCGGGGCCAAAAAGGTCCCAAACCCCGGCGAGACAATTGTGGAAAGTGTAAAGTACTCTTAGTGTACAGTCTTCAACACTTTCACACATGAAAACAAGCTCCACAACCTAACAATCTCCCACTTGGAGACTAGTTTACCTCTGAGCAAGCTTCTCAACCCTTCACTAGTTTCCGTGAAGACCAACTAAAGCTGAACACAACTTCAGTTTTCCCCTTGTGACCACCTTGGTCATCATGTCTACAGGATTCTAACTGGTATGAATCTTCTCCAGCTTCAACTTCTCTTTCTCCAAAGTTGTCTTGATGAAATGGTACCTTAAATGTATATGCTCGTCCTAGAGTGGAAAGCAGAGTTCTTAGCTAGGTGTATAGCACTCTGACTATCACTATGCAACTTTCCTTCCTCCTGCTTATGCCCCAACTCTTCAAGCAATTGTTGTAACCAAATCATTTCTTTGCTTGCCTCTGTGGCAAAGAACATACTCAACCTTTGTGGTTGACAAAGCCACCAGCTTCTGTAGTCGTGAAATCCAGCTCATTGTTGTCCCACCTATAGTATAAATATAACATGTCATGTTCCTCCTACTATCTACATCTCTAGCCATATCTAAATCTACATAACCACACAAAGTGGTGTCTGATCCAATGTAGCAAAAACTGTCCCCATGGTCCCTCTCAAATACCGAAGGATCCACTTTACTGCATGCCAGTGATCTCTACCTAGATCACTCATAAATCTACTCACCGCTCCCACTGTGGTGTCTCTAGATTTTACCCTGAAATCTGAGACTACCCCATGTTTAATAAAATTTCGTTCTTTTTAAAATAACGAGTCTTTTCATGTTTTTATTGCCAGAAGATGTCTGTATTATGTTAAGATATTCCTAGTGAACCATATGAGCCAATTTCGACAAATACCTAGATGTTGAAACTCATTTTATCCCTCCACCAAGTTTTGTCTCATGGGAAATTTTTATTTAATTATTTATTAAATAAATAAAGCCCGTTGAAGTAAATTGTTCTCCGGTTGAATCCTGTTGAAGTTTTGCATTCCAGTATCCACACATTTCAATAGGATTTTCACCAGGAATGAATTCAGAGCTTTGTATGTGACTTCTGACAACGTTTTTCATTTTTATTTATTTCTTTTACGTTTTTTTTCGATTTTCCCCATGGTCTTTTTGTTTAATTCCCCTAGGTCTGTTCTTTGTCCTGTATAGTCTGTTTAATTGCCTGGAGCATCTGAGATCATTTACGGCCGCTGCACCAGAAGGAATCAGCCTCAGAAAGCAAACTTCTGACCAAAAAGATGAAGTCAAGCACAAAAAGCCTCTCCTAGGCAAGTCACACTTTTTGGAATAAATAGATCTAAGCTGCAATGAGAATTTTGGTAGTGGTAGGCAGGCGGGAATTTCTTACTTGCCTTGCAGGGTACTTTTTTCCATGAAGTCAAAGTCACTTAAGTTGCGATGGAAATTTTGGTAGTGGCAGGTAGGCGGGAATTTCTTACCTGCCTTGCAGGGTATTTTTTCCATGAAGTCAAAGTCACTTAAGCTGCAATGAGAATATTAGAGGTGGCAGGAAAGCAAGAATTTCTTACCTGCCTTGTAGGGTAAAAATTCTCATTATAAAAGAAAAATCACTTAAAGCACCGGCGGAATTTCTTACCTGCCTTGCAGGGTAAAAATTCTCATGATGAAAGTCAAATCACTTAAGTGGAAGAGGGGATTTTTGGAGCTGCAGTGTAGGGTGGAAATTCCCATCAAGTGACTTCTTATTTTTAGCAACTACCCTTGCCAAAAAGTGCGACCCACCTTGGGTGAATAACAATGCAATTAATAATATTTATTAATGGTTTATTCACCCAATTTTGGCGCCATAAATAGAAGGAAAGTCAATGCAAAAGGATGAGCTAAAGAGAAGTCAAGGATGCATGCTAAAAATAAATAAAATAAATTATTTAAAAAGCAACCAGCAACATGCAGACTTGGGCGCCCAAATTGGATGAATAAACATGACTATTAATTAATTAAATTTCCAGAAATAGGAAGAGACAATTATTAAAAATAACATGTTGGAGGTTATATAAGCATGGGATGTCATAAGGGAGAGATAGTTAATTCTTTTTTATGAAGATTGCAGCCTAGACAGGTTTTGGTGCCAAAAGAAAGAGGATTTTGCATTAAAATTTATTTTCCACTGTCGGGAAGCTTCCAATTTTGGCACCTAGGGTTGGAATAGCCTAATTTTGGTCATTCTGAGCATCTGCATGTTGGTATATGTGCCCAGGTGAATTAAATAATATTTTTGTTTGCTTTGCATGCAAGCAAAACCTCAAATTTTAGGGCAGCAGGTTTATATGCAGATTTTGGTGATAAAAATCAAGTATTCGTGCCATGGACTCCATCTTTGTCTGAATAAAATTGCAGGTATTCATCACAGGTGTTCAAATCAATGTTAGGTACATTGAATATATCTTCTGAATCTAAAGTTGCCAAACCTACACAAATGGATCCAATTGCAAGGGATTCCGACAGAATTAAAAGAAAAAGAGCTCAGACAAAGATTGTTCCAGCCATGTTGAAGCATGATGAAAGAGAAGGATCAACAGAATCATGCATAGCTTCCAGATTTGCTGAAGTCAATGATATAGACTTAGGACTTGAACCTATCACCGATTTAATTTTCAGATCTAGATCTCATAATTGCAAAGGCTTCCAGCAAAAATTCATCCTCTTGTTTCTAACGCAGTCCGTGTAGAAGTCAATGCATGGAAAATTCCGTTTAGGAGCTTGTGCATGTGCTCCCAAGCTTCCAGTTGAAGCCTTCATTGAATCTACTTGTACTTTCCTTCACCCGGAGTGCTTTCCAGAATTCTTAATTGCTTATATGCTTTTAAAAATAGAAATGATGAGTTTTGTCTGAATTATTTACGGTAAATATTGCACAGGTGCATATACTGGAGAAGAACTGTAAAAACTTCAAGGATAAAAGGGAAGACAGTTCAAAGGCAATACCTGCAAGCAAATCACAGTCGTGCATAGCTTCTAGATCCAGTTTGGTGAGAATCAAAGGCAAAAGAGTCAACCGCATACAAAATATAGAAAAAGAACAAAACTAGGAGGGTTGCAGCTTTCTTCTCATTTCTTTTCCTCTTTCTTTTATTTTCTCCGACAAAGTAATTGAGCAATCAATTAAATTATAAAACTTAAGTGATTGCTTTAAAATTCGTTACTTGAAGAAGTCAATTACTTGGAAATAGGTGGCAGACATGCAAAATAGAAGGTTCTATTTTTCAGCTATAAATCATGCATGTCATGCAAAGAGAAATTCCAAGAGGAAGATCGCCAACTGCTACCCTTTTCTATAGCTTATGCATGCGAGAATTCTTTAAAAGTTTCTTATTTGTAATTGCTCTCTATACACTATGTAATGTCTCTAATGGACATTATTTTACCCCTAAATAGATTTTAGGCAATCCCAACTTTAAATATGCAAAATACGGACAAATTGCAATAAATGTAAATATAATTTTTGCAAAAATTAAATCTAGGCAATGAAACAAAAATAATGAATAACTCCAAAAATACTTGTGCAAATCTCTTGAAATTTTAAATGGAGCTTGCTAATATAATAACAAATATTATAGAAATTTTTTTAGAATTTTTTGAATAACAGAATGCCCTAAATTTACAAATATGCCCTAAACAACTCGAAAACTTCTAAAATTAATATCTTTTGCTAGAGAAGTCCAAATGAGTCTGAAACTTTGGATCTTGGGCCACAAAAATATTAAGAATAATATTTCAAAAATAGTTTTCGCAAAAACACAAAACCCTAATTTTTCCCTAAAAGTAGGTCGACCAACACATTTAGGTCATCAATTCAGCTCCAAAATTGACAAGCTAGGGTAGATCTCTCACTACCGAAGAATGCCCTGCTAGCTAGGGATGGATATATCACCACCGAAGCTAGGGTTCCTGTGGGATCTTACTCCACAAGCTGGATATTTGCAAACAACAAAATAGACATAAAAGAATATGCATAAGCTACAAGCTTAAGACACAAATTAGAAAATATCAAATGGTATGGAATTATCTTTCCTTCAAGTCGACTTCTCCTTATAAAGGAAGAAGAGACCCAAAACAACCTTTACAATATCCAATTAGTTCCCAAGGATTTTCCCTATGCAAGCATTTAATATTTTCCCATATTAAATGTTTTTTCCAACAACTTTTTCTCTCTTAATGCAAGTCACATTTTTCTAGGGGAAATACATAGTAAAATGGGCATTTATCCTTTCTATGTTCCCATTCCCCCTTCTAAGGCAAGTCGCCTTTTCACCTAGGATGGATAACAATTTATATTTGGGCCTTTTCCATCCTTGATTTAATAATTATTAAGTCATATAAATTATTATAAGTGCTCTATATATTTTTTTCTTTTATTAATGGCACTTTATAATAATTAAATATAACTTAAGCCACCCTTATATTTTTCCTTTGGCCGTCGGGTTGACAAAATAGGCCAAAGGTCTTCGAATGGGAAGGGGATATTACAATCCTCCCTTCCCAAAATTGCTTGCCCTCAAGCAATTCTGATCTTGTTTTGTCCAAGTGTCATGCACAAGAGACAAAACATGCTTTGAAGTGATCCGCAAGCCTGAGCACCTGTTCCTGTCAAGTGAACTAAAACTTGCCACCATATATCATCCACAAGATGCTCACATACATATACTTGGAGCAATAGTTCATCACACTCCATAATGTAAACTTTGGCATGCATCTCATGATGAAAATAAATAGGCAACAATAAATAAGACACGTTAGGACGCTCTTTATACCTTGGAATATCACCAACATCCTCGCCAATCTTGGTCTTCAAAATGTCGATTTGTTTCTATTACAATAAAACCAAACTTTCTTCGTTGCATCATCAATCAAAGTAACATAATAACATGAACCCCCAAGAGATGATACCTGAGCCGGCCCCAACACATCAGAATGCACCATCTCTAACTTACTCTCTTTCTTTGGAGGTCCAACCTTGAGAAACATTACTCGCTTCTGTTTCTTATATATGTAGTCTTCACAAAACTCCAAACCTATTTTTTTATATCCGGACAAATCCTTCTTTATGATCTCCATGCCCTTATGGGTCGTATGACCGAGCTTATAGTGCCACAATGTTGTATCTACTTCTGAAGCCACAAGATTACAAACATTAGTGTTATAAGTTGTTAAATACAAGGTTCCAACCTTCTTACCTCTTGCCACCACAAAAACACCCTTGGTAACCTTCCAAGAGTCCACTGTAAATATTATATTTCAACCATCACTTCTCAACTGCCCTGCTGATATCAAATTTCGTTTTAATGTAGGCACATGTCTGACATCGTTCAATAGCCAAGTATTCTCATTCTGCATCTTAACCCGAACAAAACCTTTTCCAACTATGTTACAAGGCTCATCATCACCAAGCAAAACATGCCCAAAATCTCCTTGAGCATAATCAACAAAATAATGCCTATGTGGAGTAGTATGGAAAGAAGACCTCGAATCTAAAACCCAAGATTCAGTAAAATTGTGCAAAGAAAGAATCAAAGCATCCTGACATACATTACCCATTGCCACATTTGCCTCCTTGTTTTCTTCTTGTCCCGAAGCTCCCAACAGTCCTTCTTTGCATGCCCAGACTTTCCACAGTGTCAACATACTATCTTGCTTTTGGATTTTGACCTTGCTCGATCCTTTGATTTTCCACGGCTTCCTCTATTCTTCTGTCTCTCTCTAGTTTTCATTGTCAAAGCATTCCTTGAAGTAGAAGATTTCCAAATCTTTTCTTCGCATTTCCTTGCTTAGAATCACTCCTTCAACATCCTCAAACTTAAACTTTGAGTTAGCTGAACCGAGTTGCTTACCGCCATTACTGTGCTATTCCAACTCACAGTAAAGAGCACAAAATTAATTAAGCCCTAATTTCTTCATCAAATTCTATTGAATCAAGCTAGCATGTTTACAACCGTATTAAAATCATTTAAATAATCTACTCTTGAACTAATCTTAGACATATTTATATTAAATAACTTTTTCATTAAAAATATCTTGTTAGAGGTGGAGGATTTTTCATACAACTTCCATAATGCATCCATCACTTCTTTTGTAGTCTTTTCCTTTGAAACATTAAATAATACCAAGATCAAGACACAACCGGATTCTCCTAAGTGCCTTCCTATCCAACAAATCTCATTCCGCATCTTCATGCTCGAGGGTTTGTTCACCTTCTCGAAACGGAATATAAAGATCCTTCGATAAAGGTAATCTTCCATCTACATCTTCCAAAGACTGCAATTCCTCCCGTTGAATTTATCAACCCTTAATCTTCCATCATCTCGCCATAGCTCCCACTCAAGCTAAAAATTTCCCGCAATTCAACACTTCAGCAAACCAAACCAGATTCGATACCAATTGTTAGGGATTAAGCGATAAAATATGCGGAACAATCCCTCACAGAATCACAACAATAGGAACTAATATGTAGAAAATATTACAGATCTGAAATAAAAGTGCAGAATAAAAATAACACAACATAAAGAGACAATATTTAACATGGTTCACCCAATTTGGGCTACGTCCACCAAGAATCACTTGCTCAGATTTTATTACAAACCATTGCTCTTTCAATATAATACCCAGATCTGTTTGGAGCTATACTCAACAAATTCTAGAGAATTCACACCCGAATTAATACACATCTGCAATGTTACATTAATTCGCTACCATATGCACAAAACCACATAAGTAGACAACTGCTTAAATAATTTTACAAAACTATGGGTATTAAAACCATGGGCCAAAACCGTCTCATAAACCTATGGGTCAAAAATCGCGCCCATATGAGAAAAGCACATTTCTCGGTATATCGAGCACATTTTTCGAGGCCAATTTTTTTTTGTTCGGGGCTGCGCCCTCGGACCCTCGCTCGGGGCCCGGCCTGGCCCCAAACCACGGTGAGACAATTGTGGAAAGTGTACAATACTCTTAGTGTACAGTCTTCAACACTTTCACACTTGAAAACTGGCTTAACAACCTAACACTCTGAACCTTGTATATAAATAGGGGATTTATTCTATAGATAGGACTTGTGCTCCAACCACATATATATAGAACCCTGAAGAGATTATCCATCCATCCATCCTTATATACATGATATCAATTCAATGTTGTTGCTCACCTCTCCCCTACCTATAGATCTATGTGGCTATCTGGAGGGGGATCGATTGACCAAATAGATATACTGGGCAGATCTATATGGAGGAAGGTGGTCGTAGATAAATATATAGGCAATCTCGAATCAGACACCACATCACATCTTCCATCTCGAGCCTCGGGGCCATTTTGAGCCCTATGGATAAGGCCATCTATTGTATATGTGATATGACTAGGATCAATTAACATATCCCATAGGGGGCAGAGAAGCTGAGCCATAAACATAGATAGTTTTGTATATATGGATAAGGCACCGACCATCTATATTTATTCCTTAGTAGAGTCGAGCCAACACCCTTTGCTCATTTTTTTTCCTCAGTGGAGCCCAACCCCATAGATATGTATATACATATGTACATATATACAAATATATGTATATATGTATGTGTGTGTGTATGTTCTATTCCATTGTTAGATCTGAGATCCAAGGTACATACGCCTACTATTCTAGCCCCAATGTCAATTCAGAATATAATATACATGTACAATAAAGTAGAAACTATCAATTCAGAAAATAGAACACACATACAATACACAAAGTTTCCTTTGTAAGGAGATGATGTTTACTAGGTTAAGGAAGATAGTGGATCCTTGAAGAAGCCAATGGCATATTGTACAACAATTCATACAATGGACGTTATAGATTTCAAGAATCTCAATTGCTAACCAAACATGTAATTGTTGAATGCATTGCCTTCTTTCCATGAATGAATGACAATTGGTATCACATGGTCTATGTTTCTTACACCTTTTGCCATGGCTGCTAATTTTGTTGGATCTTGATTCGCCACTCATGCCACTATGTTTTTTGTGCCCCTTCTTTCCATGAGTGGGTGACACTTGGCCTATTCTTCTTGCACCCTTTGACATAGCTGCTAATTTTTTTGGATTTTGATTCTGCCACTCATGCCACTATGTTTTTTGTGCCCCTTCTTTCCATGATTGGGTGACACTTGGTCTATTCTTCTTGCATCCTTGACATGGCTATTAATTTTGTTGTACCCTGATTCTGACACTCGTGGTACTATGTTTGTTTATGCCCCTTCTTCTCTAGCCCATCATGTATGCAAATTTCAACATGTTGCAGACTTTGCTTTGTTTTGTGTCGAGTGTCATTAATGAATTTTGTCTCAAGGTCCATTGTTTTCCTACCCATGCCATTATATATGTCTACATTTATCAAACAAGTTTGATTACTCATGCTAGCTCCTAACTAATTTACCAAGAAAGATGTTTTTTGACCCGGATGTCACAAACTCCTTTGACACCAAGATCCGGGAGGGGGGATATATACAGAGGAGGCCTGACTCCAGCTATGGAATAGATAGTAAGCCCCCCTTATAGATTTTGGGGATCATGCATCTTGTGGCATTAAGTTTAAAGATAAAATACTTTATTTTATGATTGGAACAAATAATCATTAAAATATAACATCAACATATTCTCTTGATACTTGTTATAGTGGCTATGCAAATTCTTTGACTCAAAACAAGAGGGGTCATCTATTTTAGAACTTACTTTTCTCCTTATTTTAAATTTTTCCTCACTTTTTTAGTAAATATGGAGTTTTACATGGGTTATATGAAATTTGAATAGCTATTTCATTTTCATTGAATCAGTTGTCAAGATTGGACATACTCTCTTAATTTTTTTCATAGGGGTATGTATAATATTTGACTCAAATTAAGAGTGGTAATAGTTTATTTTCTTAGTTAAATGTTTCTTTACTTTATTTTTTTGGTAAATATGGACCTTTACACGGATCTTTTAGTGACTTATTTGTGGAAAGTGTTCTTGAAATGCAACTTTATAAATAGAATTTCATGCACTAGGAATAGTTTATTATGAGGCCAAAATATAGTCATATGGTTAATTTGATGTCAAATTAAGACTATAAAATTGAAATCGAAACTGTGGCCAGCTAGCTGCCTCTAAATTGCTGACAATTTTATGGATATAATTGTCTTGATTTTAAGATCAAACTATCTATTTAAAGAATGTGCAAAAGTGAATTGGAAATTCACAAATAAGGGGATATATATGGAATGAAAAAAGTGATAGAAGGATGAAAATAGTGAAATTTTGGTTAGTAGAAGTGCGCAAGAGAGGATACCTTGGTACTATATGATTCAAAACATGATAGAAAAGAAAAAAAATATTAATGTTTGTATTTGACTCTGTTAGGTAAAATATTTTACTGTAGGTAATTATACATTATATTTTACCTTAGTTAATTTATACCATAGGTAAGTTAGCTTTTATTGTTTACCGTGGTAATTAGGAAGTTATTGTGGGTAATTAGTTGTTTGATTGTTATATGGTTTTATAACTATATGTGTTTTATATTCACTTTGGTTTATCTGTTGGTGTATTGTTATACCCGTATAACCATTTTGTTTGTAATATTGGTTGTGCAATACATATTTATATTACAGCCTACATTTGCCATGTAACTTGGTTTTTCCTCATCAATAAAATTATAGTAGGCTACCTCCATGTTTCCTCTAGCATTTGGTATCAGAGCTTGAGTTTGAGCTTGCACATTTGAGCATAAGTTGGTAGTAAGGTTGTAGTAAAGTGTGTAAAGGTTTCGAGAAGATTTTTGCCTCCATGAGAGTTTGTGTTGTCTCCAGTATCTTCCCAAACCCACCCTTGCATCCCCACAGTTTGTTGTTTTCAAATCGAGGAAGTTTGCAAATTTCATATTTGCAATGGGAAAGGAGGGATCCCCACACAACGCCTCCTGCACTAGGCTGCTCTGTAGGAAAATCTAGTTCAACTACAAGAATTTGTTTCTCCCTAGTAGGGGTTTCTCCACTAAATTTAGTGGCCTACTTACCTATAACTAACTTTATCGACTCTACCAACTTTAAAGGTCTGTGCATTGTGTATTGCGAGTTGAGGTATAATGTGAATTGTATTTAGCAGACCAAGTGGCATTCAAGCCACCGAGCTGTTTGTAAAAGGGGTAGTCTTGTTGCATTGTCGAGTTGGAAGGCTCTCATTTTGAGCTCTTGATCGAGCTAAGTCTCTAAACAATTGAGTTGGTTAATCTGCAAAGCTAATAATCATCGGATCGAGTTTAGCCCACGAGCTTGGGCGATCTGGGTTTGGATCGGAGCACTTCAAGGCCAAGATCGTATCACCATTACCGACCAAGTTACAACCAACTCCCCTGAGGCCGATCCCTACTCAAAGGGATTCTCTATTGTAACCCTACTCTAAACAAAAGTTGATCCCTTGTGTCTTTGTAACAAACCACACAAAGCATTCAAAGCAGCGGGTGAGAAAATACAAAACCAAAGCCATATCAACTATAAAACTTGCGAAGGCGGAGGCAAATCCAAAGTGGCAGAAACAATAAAAATATTGTAAAGAAAATCATACAAAACAACTACGGATCCGGTTTTCAAGGGAAACCTAGACCTCCCCCTCTCTTCGCAGGCCACGTGGCTTCCCATGCAACCGCCACATCCTTTTGAAAGCTCAACAATTTTTTTGAATTTATTTTTAAATGCAATTAGCTTCAATTTACACCCCATGTTATACAGGTGTTGCGTGGGTTGGCAGAAAAGTTTTGGGGCTAAGAGGGTAAGGGGCCGAACCCACCCCCACCTATTTCATTTAGAAATTTTGGAGAGTTTTTCAGCGCTTGTTGCCAAATTTAGAGGCAAATAATAGTCACTAAACCACTTAGTTGTAGCCAAACACCTCCCCAAATTTAGTGGCAGAACCCTATTTTTGGACAATTTTTTTTCTCGCGCATAGCTTAGAATTTGATTTTAAGCAACCTTTGTAAAAGAGGGGTGCCCGAAAGGTTCAATTTCAGCAGTTTCTTGCGGTTTTTCAAAAGTTGAGTCATTTTGAGCTGCGAAGGCCACCAGGGCCCCGCAAAACATTTTTTTACGTGTTATTCAATTATTCCGCACAATCGGCTATAATATTAGAGGGTAAGGGGTCGTTAGCAGAAAAATTTTGGGGCTAAGAGGGCAAGGGGCCAACCCCACCCCGACCCCCCTTACCTATTTCATTTTGAAATTTTGGAGGGTTTTTTAGCGCCTGCTACCAAATTTAGAGGTAAAACATAGTCACTAAACAACTTAGTTGTAGCCAATCACCTCCCTAAATTTAGTGACAAAACCCTATTTTTGACAAAAAATTTCTCGCACATAACTTAGAATTTGATTTTGAGCAACCTTTGTAAAAGGAGGGGTGCCTGAAAGGTTCAATTTTAGCAATTTCTTGTCGTTTTCCAAAAGTTGAGTCATTTTGAGCTTCGGAGGCCACCAGGGCCCTCGCAAAACAATTCTTTTTGTGTGTTATTCAATTATTCCGCACAATCGACTATAACATTATATTTTTAGTGTATTATTTCATTGTTTTGTGCTAACGTGCCCTCTAATTGGGAACAATCACCCACTATGGCAAACAATGCTCTGAAATTCTTCTTTCCTGACTTGCAGTTGCTCCGTGGTGATAATTACACCACATGGAAGACCAAAATTCAAACTCAACTCGAGTTTGAAGAAATTTGGCCAGTTGTAAATGGTTTAGTAACTAGATCACCAGATGATGCAACCCAACAATGACAATTTATCGGGTCAATTAAAAGGCCAAGTTGATAATATTATTCGCAGTGTTTGATAACGTGTGACCCCACATTTGAGATGCCAAAACAACCAAAGAAGCATGGGACAAGTTGAGCACAATGTATGAGGCCCAAAACAAGAACATTCCTAATTTGCAAAGTCATTTAAATACACTAAAATTCAAGCCGAACAAGAAAGAGGAGGCTTTTTTGTTGAGAATTGCAACATTGAGGGTTTCACTGCTAGCCTTGGGAAAGGAGGTTATAGATATTGCTCTTGTGCCCATTATTCTGAGAGCACTTCCTCCCTCTTACCGCATTTTTGTGACGATAATCAACTTGTCAAATCAGACCATCAGTTTTGAGAGGATGGTGAATTTGTTGCAGTAAGAAGAGACATTATACAACAAATATGAAGAAGAAGAAGAGCGAGTCATTATCTTCTCATCAAAAGGGAAGGGCATAACAAAATCTTCCCAAAAGTCCCAAAAATAGCATCAGTAAGGGGACAAACAAAAGAAAAAATGTCCTATCTGCAAACAAGGACATGAGTTGAAATATTGTTGGTATAATACATACAAGAAAGGTTCATCAATTAATTCCAGACCTCGGAATCAAAATCACAACATGGACAGTCACACTACAAGCAAGGGCGGAAGAAGGGCAATGGGCAACAAAAACCCCATCATCAAGGAAATGTTGTTGAGCAAGAAGAACATTAAGATGATGAGGACTTCTTGTACACTTCCCATTCTAGTGAAGAAACCATGTCATCTAGTGTTATTTGGTACATTGATTCAAGAGTCACACGACACATGACTGGATGCAGAGACTGGTTCACCACTATACAAGACACACCCTCCAAAAACCATGTTTTATTGGGGGTGACTCTTCCTAGAAATTCTAAGGTATTGGAAATATCAATCTTCCTCTTGGTTCATGAAATTTTAGGTTATCAAATGTCTTGTATGTTCCTGGTTTGACGAAGAACATACCCTCATTTAGTCACCTTCTAGATCATAATATGAAGAATAGTCTTTCGTGTAAGAAAGTGTGTTTGATTCAAGACAAATCCAAAGGCTCAAAAATTGTTGTAGAAGCCTCAAGTGGGGGACGGATGTTCCATCTTGATTTTGGCCATAGAGATGATCAAGCACTAGTGTTTAAGAAAACTTCTTCTGCATAATTGTGGCATCGAGACTTGGTCACATCAGTTTTGGATATCTCGATATACCTCACCAATACAATATGGTGATAGGTTTGCCATCTCTCAAGAAGGATACAAACAAGTATCCTAATTGCCTTGCATAAAAACAACATAGAACTTCATTCCAAAAGAGTACTTATCAAGCTCTAGGCAAGCTTGATTTGGTTCATATTGATCTTTACGGTCCGATGCAACCTAGTCATTTTGGATTTCAGTATTTCATGCTTTGTGTTAATGATTATTCAAGAAAAATGTTGATTTTTTTCTTTGTAACAGAAGTGAAGATTTTGAGAACTTCAAGAAATTTAAAATGGTTGTTGAAAGACTGGTCACAACTTAATATATCTCCGCTTAGATCGAGGGGGGAATTCACCAATAATGAGTTAAAATCCTATCTAGAAGCTGATGAGATTCAATGACAGATGCCTCCTCCACATACACCGTAAAAATGGTGTTGTTGAGAGAAGGAACCATACTATCATGGAGATGGTGTGTTATATGATTGATGATTTAGGATTGGCGAAAACTGTAATGCCCACTCTTTTACCACCCAAAATGTAATCAAAAAAGCTGGTAATTTTTGTTTGTTTCTATCATATGACGTAACATGATTGAAAAGACATAGTGTAAATTTTGTGAACACGCGATTGATCACGTTTATATTTTGTTACCTAGGATTAATACTTATCCAGGAGCACGGAAGAGAATCTTTATGACACCTCATTCCACATTCCAAATGTGGGTTCATTTCATTCTAGGATCCATTCCGATGGTAGAATTCCATATTTGCTCTCGCTACCTATTTCAAAACATACATGTCCACTTTAATTCTTGAACACAAAAATGTTAGGACCAATAGAATACAACTTTGGCGAGACCCTCAACAAACATTAGCCATTTCTTAGGATGTGATGCGTGCATGATTAAGTTACTTAACCCATAGAAGGTTTCTCCTAGCCACCATTCTTCTACAGAATCAAGCTCACACGCAGTCCAACTAAACATAGGGAGAAGAGTATAACTCGGAACACCTTTCACAAGGTCCATACACCTTTCACCAAGGTGTTTTATAGGTACATTAAGGACAACACAACACAAGGTTTTCCACACTACTACGACCAAAAGCCCATCCATAGTATAATGTGATATCTCAACCAACCTTACCACCAAGGACCAGTACTACCCAAGGTGTGAGGTTCTTATACAAGACTAATCCAAGATTAGGGGTTATTAAGAGGATCACTTACTGAACCACTTAAATTCCTAAGGAATTTCCTTCTACGATAAAGGCTAAACTTGGCTCAAAATATATTTCATGCATGACTTTGAACCATCTAATGAAAAACTTGGAAAAATAATGTTCACGTATTCACATATGCACATAAATTCATTTGATTGAACGATGTTGCCTCTATACACTATGCATCATTCAGTCATTAAGAGGACTGAATGAAATGAAATATTAAGTTCTTACGACCATGTATATAGGTTCCTGAATTTACATTTTCAACCTTACCAAATTTCCTTGTGCTTGAATATTGAATTTTCCCACTTATAACGTTCACCAAAACCATATGTTATCCTTACAAGTTACGAGTTTTCTCTTTTCCTTGCGTTAAGACATCAAGAGTAAATATCTTTCACTTGATTTTCATATACACTAACATTTTAGATATGTTTTCCACTTGACATCACTAAATGTGCGTTCAATTTACATGACAACCATATCCGATATTTACCCATTTAATTTTGTTCTTCCTACATTTACATTGTGTAGTTAAATCTCCACTTATCACTTGTGCATGACAAACATTTAAGAAACCAACCCCTATTTATTTACGACACCTACATCCCATCATGAGTTATAGTTATGTTTAAATACATACTCATCCAAAGCAAGTCTATATTTAGTTCCACACTATACATAAAAAAATAAACATTTGTTCCCATTAACACACGACTATCGAAGGATAAAGCAAAGCTTAGTTTCATGCTTATAATTCCTTCTTCTATGACGAGGTATCATCATACACATACTATTAAAACAATTACGTTAACTCTCTTTCCATTATTCAAAAATCTCCATGATATACCCTTACAATCCTATTATTGCCCCTCCATTGTCCCCCTCCCCCCCTTTATAGTTGTCAAGTACTAGCTACCAATTTTTAGTTTGGACAATTATGTCGGTTTGGAGTATCTACTCAACAATTTTTCTAAAAGTTTGACACCCCAAAAGATTCATGAAAAGATGCAGCCACAAACGATCACCTATAAGTGGAATATCCATCTGCCACTAATTTATACATGAGTCAAATAGTTTAACACTTGAAGGATAGGGTTGTGACCATAGTCAAAGCACCATAGCAATATAGTTTAAGTTGAATTTGAGATAATCAAATTCAAATCTCATTTCCACTAGTGTTATAACCATACCATTTTAATTAACCACCTTCCCATTTACATCTTACTATTACAAGTGCTAGATAAAACACTAAATAACTGGATGCATTTTGGTAGGGAACATATGATTCAAATAGCACAACTTAAGGTAAAAAGATTCAAAGGTTGGAACATGTTGTATATAAATGAAAACTATATTATTTTCCAAGCTTATGACTCCAAAGGGGTCAAGTTTAAGTTATCTATTCAAAAATCACACAAATTTTTGAGATTTTACCTTAATAACCATAAGCACAACTTCCAATGAAATTTAAGTCAAAAGTATAATATAGTAAATTCATCATCCCAATAATCTCATACACAATACAAGCAGATAAAGACTTTTGTTCTTGCATTAATAAAAGTACAGTTAGTAAAGGAGGGTATATTTCTAACTCCATTAAAATTACACTTTTTGCAAATAATAACTTTAATATTTGGGTTCCATCATTATTTCAAATCTACCAAGTTAGTATAAGCATGGTTAGCGAAAAAGATGTTGACATGGTTTCCCTTACGACTAACATTTTTCACATAGATAAAATTTTCATCCACAAGAATTTACAACACTAGTACAAAACAAAATAGAGTAAAAATCACAGATGTAGTTTCCTTTCAATATCAAACTAGAGAAAAAAAATGGAGAAGAGAGAAAAACACCTTATTGCACACAAACTAGTTTGACCAAACAAGAAGCATGAATGAATTCTATAGGGTCTTATAATAGTGTTGATAAACTTTTCAATACTTGGTCGGCTAAGAGAAGGCTCTACGATAATTTTATAATATTGCAACAAGTTTAGAGAAATGTTCAATTGAGCCCAAATGGCCTAAAAATTGGGTTCAAAAACCATTTTTCTGAACTCAAACTCACCACGAGTAAAGTTTCCTCTCTTCTCCTAACTACAGGGAGGCTCATGAAGTTGACAGAACTTAGATCTGTAGACCGGGGTTCAAATGAAGGTCACTTGTCTGGAGTTGCTTGTCATAATCGTGTCAGTTTAGTTTGTCGCCAAACAACCCCCTTACAAAACCCCCGTACAACACAAACTTCCAAGGTGATTTTATCCAAATTAAAGTTTGACTATGATTTTCCTCCAGAAATACTAGAGGTATGAGGTGACGGAACTTCATTTCTCAATGCGGTGCCAAAACCAAATGAAAATTTTAACTTGTGACAACTATCCAACACTGCAATATTGACAGGGGCTCCTAGATGCATAAACAAAATTTGTCAAATGATTATCTACAATAATTCTAGGGGTTGATGTGGCATCCCACATCACCAATTAACATATTTAAGGCATCTTTTTTGGCCAAATGATTTGGATGGGTGTTTGTGGGTCTAAGAAAAATTGTATTTTATTAAATTTTGTATGAGTACAAGCATAAAAAGATCACGAAGTCTCAAGTTTAAATTTTGTCGTTTGTGAGTTTGTTGTTAATGTAACCCATTGTCTAAGTTTTATATTGTTATAGGATGTGAATTCCAAGCAAGACTACCACTCAAAGTAATTCTTAAAATGTGTAAACAAGAGGTAAATTTCATGTTTTTGCTTGGACTGCACCAAAACATCCCCCCTTCCCGTACCAAGCCTGAAACGTACCTAGTACGGGTACAGGTACAAAAATGCTATGGGTACGTACCAACATGTAAACACCTATTTATACACCCAATCCCTCTACTTTATTCACACACTCATAGTTTGTTATTTTGCTAATTTTGAGCTTGAAGGAGAGAAAGAGAGGTTGAAGGAGAAAAAGAGAGCTTGGAGGAGAGAGCTTGAGAGAGAGAGAGAGAGAGAGAGAGAGAGAGAGAGAGAGAGAGAGAGAGAGAGAGAGAGAGAGAGAGAGAGAAGATCAACTACAAGTCTACAAACAAGGAGGATTATTTTCAGGTATTTTTCATGCATTTAGACATTTTTTAAAATCTTTTGATCAATGTTTTGTATATGATCAATGATCATGAATGATGTGTTTCAAACACATCATTCATGATTATTGATCATGATTCATGATCTATTTTGTTTTTAATATTTATTTATTTTACATTTTTAAAATATTAATTAATTTGTTCTTATTTAAAGTTTAATATTGAAGTTCTATTTAATTAAACGTCTACCCTTTGTGTATGCTCTCACCTTGCACCATTTATGGCAAACTTGGTGATCAGAATCAGAGATTGACATGTAGGGCTAACTATTTAATTTTTTTAATTAGTTATGTATTCATTTTTTTAAGTTTTAAATTGAATTCGTTATAAATTTAAGCATCTACCTTCTGTGTATGCTCTCACCTCGCACCATTTATTGCGAACTTGGTGATCAAAATCAAAGATTGATGTATAGGCCCTAGGGTTTAATTGGTTTTTTAATTATTAATGTGTTTGTTTATGGTTTTTTTATTTTAAAGTTTTCAATTGAATTCATTAAAAATTTAAACGTCTACCCATTGTGTATGCTCTCACCTCGCACCACTTATGGCAAACTTGGTGATCAAAATCAGAGATTGACATATATGGGTTAACCAATTAATTGTCTAATTTGTATTTTTGTTTTTAATTAAATTATTTAGCAATGTTTTAAAAATATCTCTTATTGTAGGTTAAAACAAATTAAACCTACAGTCATGGCATCCAGTTCAGCTTCAGTGGGGCATGAGGGAGGAAATGTTCTAAGTGGCCTATAGTGAAAATGGATCCTCATTCTCCTTTATGGAGGCATGTGGAAGTGTTAGAGCTCGTTTCGGTGGTGGTGTCCATGTTTGGACGTGCCCCCATTGTGCCACCACATTTAAATCCTCGTATACCCATTTGAAAGCTCATCTAACTGGGGTATCGGGGACGGGCATTAGAGCGTGTAAGAAGGTGGAGAAGAATACAATAGCCATGTACCTAAAAGAGCAAGAGGATGCAAACTTTGAAATAGCAAGAGCTCGCTCTAAAACCATTTCTTTACAACAAAGGACTATGGGAAAACCACCAACACCACCACCATCATTTCATCCTTTCATTGAGAGTAATGTTGAAATTGTTCCAGTTGATTCTCTTTTGATGAAGATACCCCATCAAGCAAGAGAACAAAAGGGCCTTTAGAAAAAACATTTAACATTGAGAAGAGAGAAATTGCAGATGAATTGGTGGCTCAGTGTATATATGCATGTGGGCTACCATTCAATGTGTTGAGGTCACCATATTGGCAGCAGATGGTGAGAGACATTAATGAGGCACCACAGGGGTATACAAGCCCCAACTATAATAAGGTTCACACTTCTCTTTTGGAAAAAGAAGTGCAACACATACAAACATCTTTACAACCAATTAGAGATTCCTAGAAAGATTCAGGAGTCTCTATTATCTCGATGGATGGAAAGACTCCCGAAACAGACCTCTCATCAACATTATTGCAGTAAGCCCTAAAGAGGCAATTTTTCAAGGCTATTGATTGTGAGGGGGAAGTAAAACTGCCCAATTAATTACAAATATTCTCATTGAGACTATTGAGTCAGTGGACCCTCGAACGTTGTCCAAGTCATCATGGACAATGCCAAAATTGCCAAGGCAACAGGCAAAGTTGATAGTAGACGGTAGGTATGAGCACATATTTTGGACTCCATGTGCAATACACTCCTAAATCTAATGCTTTAGAAGATTGGGAAAATTACATGGATTGAGAAAATCTACACAAAGTCAAACGAGATTCAAATGTTTGTCACCAACCATCACATGTCTCAAGCCATATTCAAAAGATTCTCAAAGTTGGAGTTGTTGAAGGTAAGGGAACAACTCATGAGCCATAACTTATAAGTTTTACTTTTTAAGTTTTTAAGTATTTAAGTTTTTCATTTTAATATTTAATTTTAAATCAATTTCAATTTTTGTTACTATTGAATTATTTCAATTCCTTTTTAATAGGTTATTGAGACTAGGTTTGCCTCACACACTTGTCTTGAGACGACTTGTGAAGGTGAGACATGCTTTGAGTAGCATGGTGATTGATAATGTTTGGACCGTCTGGAGGCAAGCAAATACAAAGAGAGCCCAAAGGATAAAGACATGGATCCTTGATGATGATTGGTGGGAAAAAGTTGAATATTTGTTGAGTTTCACAGAGCCTATTCTAAGTATGATCAGATTTGTAGACAAAGATAGTGCTTGCATTGGAGAAATATATGATGGCATTGACTCCATGCTTGAGAAAATCAAAGATATCATACAAGCGTAGGACCCTGAGGAAATTTTTTTACAATGAAGTTAAAAGTGTGGTCATGAAAAGGTGGAACAAAATGACCACCTCATTGCATCTCCTTGCTTATGCCTTAAATCCCAAATATTACAACAGTGAAATAGTTGGGTTACCTAGTAGTAATGACCATATGATGACCAAGAGGTTGCAAATGGGACGAGGGAAACATTCAGGAGGTTGTTTCCTGATCCAACTATATCTAGTGCGAGATGGGGATGTTTGTATCAGAGGAGGTAGCATGGGAGAGGTAGAGGCTCTTTGTGACCTTGAATCCAATCATGTGGTGGATTGTACATGGCCATGATGTCAGACTTGCGATCAAATTGGTCTCAAAGGTATAAAGTTTGTAACTTGTTATTTGATATTTTAATTACCAATTAAGAAATAAAATTCAAAATGATATCACTCTTTATTATATTAATAATACTTTGTTTTGTGACATGTGGCTAGTAATTCTTCATGTAACTACTCGTTACGGACTTATTGACAGCTCGCCAGCGGGCAATGTAGGACTCGATCCGTAATGTAGTTTGATGACTCTGGTACTTTGGTCTCCATGAATTTTAATCCTACATGAAGTGGGACTTGGTCTTGAAAGGGGTTTATAACCAAGAACCCTTGTAATAGAATGTGATGAATAAGGAAAAATCCTCCTGATAAAAAGTGGACCCCATCGACTGAGCCCGCAATTTATGGGCCCTATGTTAAGATTGAAGGCCAAAATCAAAACCATATTTTTTCTCAAACCCAATTTGCTTCTTGTCATCACCTCATTCGTCCACACGTCAAGTTCTAATTGTGCCACATCATCTATGTGCAACTTGTTCCATTATTTTGCCAGTTGGAAAAAAAATTCAGCGGGCCGTAACTTCTGCATACAACGTTCATTTTGTCCTATTCAAAGTGTGTTAGAAATCTCTCACCAAGGTCTTCCATGTGTAGGTAGTTTCATAATAAGTGTAAACCATCTAATCGATTCGGTGTGGGAATCCTCCTGGATCAGTCTTCCCTATTGAAAAGTTTTTGGACCATTAAAAACTTTGGTTTATTATGTTTAATACCTTAATTAAATGTAATCTAGACATTAATCAAATTGAATAGTCATATTTCTCAATTCTTAATGTTTTACTAGCTTTGAAGTTTTTTAAAAAATCAAGACGTTGAAGCTTTAGTTGTGTTTGAGTTGCACATGGCTTGGGACTTGTTGCAGTTGTGACGTGCCTTCTCTGGCTTAAGCATCCTGTCACATGACCGCGTCTCTTTTTGGACAGGCTTCGAGATTTGAGACACTAAGAGTGTGGTATCATGTTGAGGGCTAGTGCTTCTATTTATTTGGTAAATGTGGTCTCATATAAAAATAATTAATTGTTGTTGCTAAAATCCAACAAAACTGCTAAAATTTCTAAGCAACTACATTTTAGGGAGAGGATTTGTAACCCCATAAAGTAATTGGGGCACGCAAAAAAAAATTCACTGCTCAAAATTTTTAGCTAGCCGCTTGCATAGAACTGCAACCTAAGATTATGCATTATGGACAATGTACAAACAACCTATCAAAAGTAGAGGATAAAATTTTGAAATTTGTACGAAGGTAGTATGAAACTTGTGCACCTGGTGCTCCCTTCCTCACACCAGGCTAAAGTTTACCGAGGCTGGGAGACTGAACTTAAAATGTAAAATGTAATGATTCCTCATAATCAAAAAAATAAAAAAAATTGGAATTCTTCAAGATGAGAGAAATCTTGGAGGTGTGGGTTAAAGGATTTTTTTTGGTTCGGATTTCATAGGTGGTGCGCAGTGAAACATGAGATACTACAGAAATATTTTGGATTTCAGGAAACATTTTTGTCAATAATGCTACAGATGAATTTACCAGTACCATCCATGCATGTAATAAGGTGCTCCCCTAAATTTATAATCAACGTTTTTTGGTTTAAATGAATTTACATGGAAGGAAAACGTTATATTATTGTGGGTTCTGAAATAATTCGGTTGTTTGGTTTATATTTATCAGTTACTAACATTCAGTATAGTAAAAAAAAAGAACAAATGCAAGATAGATCGATGGGACTGCAGATTAAAAAAAGGGATTACTAGTGAATTGAATTCCCATTATTTTGCATCTTGTGCCATGATAACACTGCTCCTCTTTTCTATTACATATTGTCCTTAGAAAATAAATTTCTGTTTGTGTGCCTGTATTACACGAACTGAATTGAATAATGTTTCCATTTTGGGAACCACCACAACTTTCAAAACCTAGCATTTTTAATTGATTACATAGATTCTTATACTAACAATACACAACCAACAACCACATTGCCTCGTAATCACTTCATATGAATTTAATTCAGTAAATAATACCCTATTACATAAAGGAATACAAACATATAAATAATTAGTAACAATGGGGGATTTTAGAATGATATCTACTTTTGTCACCATTTTGAGACATTCAAATAGTTCTCATTAATATGCATTGCAATATATATGTACATATCAGGATGAAACAAAGTTTAAAATATCAGCAAAAACAAAGCACTTATCCCAAAGCCATAATCTTTTGCAAAAACTGTAATAGATTTATTGCTATTGTAAAATGAATGTTGAATCTAAGTTTACGACTTGGACTCTAAAAATCTTGCTCAAATTTTCAAACACACTTCAAATGAATGGGAAACCAATCTCCTTCCTTGAAACCCTAATGTGACCTCAACAACTTGCAAACCTATAAAAACTAAAGAGAGTTAACGGGGCATGTGTTATCCCTCCATTATTATCAAGCCCCTAAGATTTTGAAAGTGTCCTAGTTCAATGGGCACTCTAGCATAATGAAAGTGTCCTAACCTTTATCACTTTCAGTGTTTTGATTGACACATTAAGTATATGTTAGATTTACCTTCTCTAAATTCTAAAATTTTCTTATCGTACAAGGATACTTTGTATCACTCGTCAATAAATCATTCCTTTCATGATTGTCCTTCATTCTCTATACTAAATGCAAAAATACACATGGATGTACTTATAATACATTTTGAATTCAAATTCGGTCCATAACAACATCACATAATAGGTGGGAAGCACTGACAATGAAGGGGGGAAATTTCTACGGATCCAAAATAAGAGCCTAATTGCCCACACAAACAAGGAGTGGTCATTGACTAGGATTGGACTATGTTTCTGGAAAACAAGGTAGAAACTTAGATAAACTGGGAGGGATTATAGAAATTAAGAGGAAGGGGAAGGAAACATTGGGATACGTAGCAAAATAGGGAGAAAAATGTCTAAATTCAAGCAAACACAAGGCACCAAAAAGATCTTAATCTAGACTAATAATCAATAAACATATACAACTACACTAGCACCAAAGTGAATAACTATTCCCATATCAAAGTTAGGTTTCTACATAATTTCCTAATTTAATGTGTATATGTGCATGCATAACAAAGGAACAATTAAGTGAATATCTAGAGAAGCCGCCTCAATCATCTAGAAAAAATTGAGAGATCTCAAAGCCAGTATTAGAATAATATTGAGTTGAAATTCATTAGGAAAGAGAGATTGTCTTATGGTCAAACTAGACTAGCATCCATGCTCTAATGTGTGGGATATGTAAAACATGTGAACTTGCAAACATATGGGAAACATGTGTAAGTGAATCAATATTTATATAAATCCATAATCAAAGAAATGTTGAAACTTAGAAATCCAGAATAAGAATGAATACCCCAGATTATGCTAAAATATATGAAGATGACGTGTTGTGAAATATAAATCTCAATATATATCCTTAAATCTAAGTTTATGTGTATTGTGTGATGAGACTAAGTGGGGAATGATTTGTATGTCTCATAGAAAATACCATGTGAGGGAGTAAAGGAGTTTCTTGGTGTCTCGAGATAAAGAGTGGAATATGTGACCCCCTTTTGAGCTGTGTGATGATCTTTTTAATCACATATCCCAAAATAAAAGTATTACACACATGTACAATATAGGAAATAAAAGTATTGATGTATAACATGGTAAGATATCATCATGAAATAATGTATGTACTAAGCAAGTCGCCTCATGTGAGATTGAATGCTTATATAAGTACATAAAAAAGGATACTCCATATGGTTTTGTGATAAATCATGTGTGTTCATGTGTAGTATGTCCCTTGTAATAAATATATAAGCAATTCAATAATAGGAGCTATTTCTTTTTATAATTTCAATTATAAACATAATGTGTTGTCTAATATTTAGCTTCAAGTTGTTTTAACAGTTTCAAGTTTAAATTTCTTGTTTAAGTATCATGGATTTTAAGGTTGAATTCGTTATTATTTTTGGGTATTATATTTTAATATATTAGCATGTTGATCATATACTTATTTTTTATGAACATACAAACAAAAATTAAAACCCAAATATATATAATATGGGACAATATATTTTGTTTTTTTATCTCTATAGAAAATGTGGTATATCTCTTGCATCTAAATATTTAAAGTGTTGGTGCGCATGCAACCAAACTTAGTAAAATCTACATCCACCACATGTAGACAACTAATTTTGATACAAGGCACATGGAAACAATACTTTTGACACCTTTTAAGAATATTGGAATGTTACTACACATCAAACTCTTTTGGACACATTTTTTACCTTTATAATTGATCCTAACCACTTTAGACACCATCATATTAATCATACACACATTCAATTTCACTTTTAATTTTTACGCCAAAGGCGTTCCCCCTATGGTAAAGGGTCTTTGGTTGTTCACGTCAAGGGATTAAATTTGATGGGTGTTTAGACGTTTTTTGTATTTTTAGCCCGTAAAAGTCGATTCCCCAAATCAGTGGTAGTTTTTTTGGTTTAAATAGGCATTTGGATGTGAATCGGGTCGAACTCGGGAGAGAGAAGTTGAAGTTGAAACCATTGTTGGTCTTCCATTTACTCTCTAATTTGATCCTGCGCGCTGCCTATATATTTTATGGCGTGTTTCATATCCTTGCATCTCACACGCTTTTTCCCGATTCGTAAAACATATTACACGAAAAATGTTTAGAGTTTTGATATTTAAACTTATAGGTTTGCAAGAAATTATCTAGGGTTTTGATATTTAAACTTATTGTTAACTTTAAACCTTTTTTTTTTGTAGCACGGGGTTTTGGGAGTGAAGCTCTGAGATCATTGGGAAGCGATGGGGGAATGTCGAGTATGGCCACGCAGCGATGAAGAGCAATCCAACACAAGGAGATTTAGACAAAAATAAAAAGAAGGGGTTTTGGATGAGAGATCCGACCACTGGAGATGGGATTCCTAAGGATCATCAGATTTTTCACCGGCGGTGCGAGTGGGTTGCCTCCGTGCACTTTGCCGCTAAGATGTCGACATGATGGTCTGCCTCTCGAACCTTCCATATTTTTCTTTATTTTATAGCAGAGCTCTGCAATATTGAAGATGACAAACTTCTAAAATCTTTCTCTGAACGCTCCGGGTGTAGGGTTTTTCTATATGGAATTAAATGATTCTAATGATATTATCTGAACCAAATCCCTGACGACTCCTCAATCCACCTTTCGAAATTTTGTCCCTTCTGAAATAACTTGATAGCAGACTTATGTTTTTGTGGCTGAAAGAAATATGTACGCACTGAACATCAATGAGAAGTAGGGTTTTCTAAGTTTGCATGTTGCCTTTGCTTATAGCATATCTCATAAATATTTTGTTTGTTTTACATAACATCCTGTTGATATCTCTAGTTTAGCTTATGGGCAGATAAGGGCATGGAACAATTTGGTAAGAACAAGTATATTTTAAAAAAACATTTGGGTTGCTTTCTGTCACATATTTTGGACTAGGATAAGTTTGGAAAAATTGAAGAAGATGCTTCATCTTCGGAGCCAACATTCAATTGAATCCTGGCGATTTTAGTTGTCTCTTAAAATCAGGTTTGATGTTTATGCCGTTGTTTCACCAAGTTTACAATATTTAGGGATTTGGGTATCCTAAATTCATGTATTCCTGAAGATGTTTTTGTTTTGTATGGTCAAGGGTCTTCCTACGTGAAATTTAAAATGATAAAACAAGAATTTGGTTTTCGAATGCCTCTTGAATTTTGGAAGCCTGGAAGCCTTACTTATTTGTAAGTTCTTTCATATTATATTTTGTGTTGCTGATCAATCATGTATATGATGATTGTGGAAGGGTTCTGTCAAGCACATTAAGCATGCATATATAATACACCCGTGGTCTAATGATTCTAGCAATATTATGTTATTGCTTTTACAGGAATTTGTCCTCAAACAATATTAAGGGAGAAATTCTGATAGAGCTGGGATATATTATAAATTTAGATTGAATGTGATTTAATTTTTTAATTTTTTGGTTATACTTCCAATAGGCTATTAAGAATTGTGTTTGGAGTGAAATTTACTGTCTAGATGACACCCGTGAAAGACTTCCAAATGTTTTATTCATCTCTGATTTGGCATGAAATCCTAGGGACCTTTCTAATAATAAACTTTCTGGGCAGGCATTCCAGGATCTGTGGGGGATTTGGAACATATTTTGAAATTGTAAGTCTTGTCCATATAGGATTTTAAAGAGCATTGTTCACAGGGATGTGAATACTTCTAACATTCTTTTGGATGATAATTTTGAAGCACATTTGTCAGACTTTGGCATTGCCAAGTGCATTTCCTCGCCAAAACCCACACCTCTACCTATGTTATGGGTACCATTGGTTACATTGACCCTGAATATGCAAGAACATCAAGGCTTAATGAGAAATCTGATGTATACAGTTATAAAATTGTTCTTTTGGAGTTGTTGACGGGAAGGAAATTTGTGGACAATGACTCAAATTTGCTTCAGTTGGTAAGATTTTTGTTTGTTAATTTTCTTTCGAGCTTACACTGTACATTGTTTAAGTATTTTTAAGGTTTGTTGTCTAGAGCATGGAGCAATCAAATGTGGATGGAGTTGTCTTTGACATTGGCATGTGAACACAGATTCTATCAAAAGTAGACAACAACACAATCATGTAAACTGTTGATACAAAAGTCAGCAAGGGATTGTATTAATTTTGTGAATTCAAGAATGACAATGGTTGGGGATTTAACTAAAATTTGGAACCAGTTTTTAAATGCAACATGTCATGCCCAGGAGCCTTCAGTTATCTGTCAAGTATCAATATCATCCATAGTCTGCTATTGCATTTTTGGGAACATGTAGTTTTCCCAATATCTATGTAATTTATATTAAACAAATATCATGTCAATAGTTTTAGTCTTAGGAATTGTTTTGGGAGTAAGTGGAATTGTATAGACACGGCTACTTATAAATCTTTCCAAATTTCTTTCCTGACAATATGGGTACTAGTCATGGCATATCTTATTTGTCAGCTGACCAAATCATGTTGGGGGGCATTTACAGATCTCACTTCAAAATACAACAATGCATTTGAGAATGGGGTGGTCAAAGTAATCAGAAGTGTTCTTTTGGATGATTAGAAGCTCATTTTTATGTTTTATGAAGATGCTTCTTAGAAATTTCAAACTCCGGAGAGGGAGGCGTTCCAGTGGTCGATTGATGTGATTGGGCTCCTTGTATCTGCACTCGTTTGTTAAATTCACTCTGGTATAATTTGGTTTATAGGTGGATTATTCCCTAGCTGGTTTAGGCCCTACCAATTAGGTTTTAGTGAAAATAAACTAGGTATATACCTTTATTCTGCAAATTGTTTGAGTATCTCATTGAAATTGTTTGATTTTTTTGATAGAATTATGTGTATTGGTGTTAATTGTATGACACTGATTTTGGAGAAAACAATGTGGTTCACTAGGGCTATGAATGTATATCATGTATATTTTGAGACAAAGTTCTCCATAATGATACTATATTTTCGAATTTTTTGTTTCCTTAGAAGAAAAAATTAGATGAACGTATGCTCCAATGAGATACAAGAGAGGAAGGTTGGACTGTGAGTGCACATGTGCTTGGGGATTTTCTTCTAAAATATTGGAATTCAATTTTAAGTTCATTTTGAATGTTCAAATTTACTTTTGCATTTGAAAATCTATAGAGCTTGTAGAACTAGCTAATGGTGGATTCTGCAGGTGAAAGCTATAAAATGTTAAAAAAACCAAAGCACAAAAAAGAGTGAGTGAAAAATTATAAAGATTTTGGAAAAAGTGGGACGAAGAATTAACAATTTTTCGGTGTAGCCCATGGGTTTAGTGGGAAGGCTAAAGTACCAAATAGAGTCTAGAATATGTAGCCAAAAGTTGGGAATTCTCGTTGGCATATCATTCTTGTGCTTTTTTCATTCTCTTTCCTTTTCCTATCATTAGTATTAGTAATGAAGAAGGTTCTGTTGCTGCATGTTTTCATTATATTCTGAATTGAATGAGACATTTGATTCTTGAGAATATAGTGTTTGTGAGACCTATAGATTATAATTCATTGAGCTTGATTTGAAAAACATTGTGAATACAAGTTGTGTTGGTGAGGATGATACAGAAACTTCTTGGCAATGACAATAGGTGAGTGAAAGAGTTAGAAATCTGTAATGTATAGGATATGGATGGCTTGTAAGTGTATCTGATTTTGTCATATGTTGAGCATTCTCTCCCTTTTCGTAATCTTTGTGAGCATTTACTGAAGCTTGAGAAAATTTATCAAGGATTTCTCAACTCTAGCAAGGGGGCCTAAAGCCTCGTGGAATTTCGATTAATCACACTAAGATTTGTGATTTCACCTCTATCTATTTTGGGTGACAGAGGAGAATGTTTTCTACAACAGGGATTAAATGCCATGATATAAGTTGTTCCTACAATTATATCAGAGGAACTTGTTTCTATAAAGCAAGGATTTAAGGCCATAATTATAATTGTTCATATCATTAAATCAGAAATTTTGTCACTGTGGAAGTATTTCGATAAGTAACTGAGATGCTTACATTTGTTTGTTAAAAAGAGCTACATTGCATTTTGTGGTTGTTATTTGATTCTGTAACATTGATAATTGGGAGCTTCTCAAATTTGTTGCTTAAAACATGCATGCCATTTTCTTTGACCTGTGTGGACTGAGATTAATTAGAAATGCATGTAGGGTTAATGTAAACATCTTTTGGTGCAGTCGATATTAGAGAGCACTAAAGACAATCCTACCATAAGCATGAAAACACTCTTACATAGGACTGTTTAAACTAATTAGGACACAAATTCAACCAAGATCAAATACTTGTGAGAAACACAAGTGCTTTAAAGGTTTTCCCATAGCCTATCAACAAATAAAACAACATTAAAACATTGTTAGAGTCCCCATATAGGTTAGACAGTATCGAGACTAAATTCTGGCATTTTGTCAAAGAATTAGTTGATTTCTTCAATAGATTAAAGCAACATTCACAATATGATAGAAGTGATTCAAAAGGAACTTCATCTTTGTGCTTATTATATGCAAAGCTCTTTGTGCCAAAAGAAGAAATTTCTAATGGAAGGTGGGCGCTTATTCAAAACTTACTTTCAGATCATTTCCAGTTTATGCTCATACCCTTGTATTTATAGGGATATTCTAAAATTTGGTACCATTTTGTTATGGAAGCTACAATGTTACATTTGGCAGATTGTAGAAGTGGCTTTTCTAAATATATATTTTTGGTTCATTATTTGTAGCCCCTTATCATGGAGTATTATAATTGCAGCTTACAGAGTACATTAACATCCTCATGAAGCATTGACTCTGTTTCACCAAATGCAACTAATAGGTAGCCAACTTGAATATCAGTTCCCCTTTGCTAACATACTGCCAGCCTATGTCAAAACAAGGGATGGACATTCACCAAAGAATAATAGATATGAGACTTTTATCAGACTCCAAAACCTTTTCCATCATCATCCCAGCTTGTGCCAAAATGGGAGCTTTAAAGCATGACATGGACATCTATCAAAGTATAATGGAAAGCTACTTTTTGTTAGATGTAATTGCAAGTGTTGTGGTAGACATGTATGAAAAATGTGGAAGCATACACAAGGCATGTGAACTGTATGATAAAATGCCTCAAGGAGTTGTGATCTCATGGACTTAAATGATTGTAGGATATGCATAAAATGGGTTTGTTGAAAATGCCTTCAAAAATTTTAGGCGAATGCATTTGGCAAGTGCAAACCCAGCCTCCACAACCTTTGTTAGCATACTCCCTTTCTATACCAATATGGGAGCCTTAGCACAAGGTATGAACATCCATCAAAGTATAATGGAAAGTGGATTTTTGTTTGCAAAATTCCTCAAAGAGATGTGGTCTCATGGAATGCCATGATCGTAGGATATGCACAAAATAGCTCTGAAAATGATGCTCTCAAACTCTTTGAGGTAATAAAGCACTCTGGAATGTACCCTAACCATTTAAGCTTGGTTTATATATGCTTTCATATTTTGTCTCATTTATGTTTCTTGGAGACTTTCAATCTACTTTGACGTCAACACTTCACATTCACTACATTCTTGAGAGTGAGTGTTAGAAAACTTACATGTCTCACTTGCATTTGTATTTGATTATTACACAACTTACTATTATTTATCATCCCTTCCAATGCACTTTGCAACATTTGTTTTGGTTTTAATAGAAAATTAGAATTGTCAATCACACCCCTTATCAACATCAACTACAAAAGTAATAACTATCCCTCTAAATCAAATAACATATATCGTTCAACGTTCACATTGCATTGTACACATGCGATTGCTAGTTCATAGGGATCCCCTTACACCTACGTGATCTTATTCATTCCTTGATTCTTGGATTTCACCCATCATGTTTACTATCAAACTCACTAAACTACTACCAGTGATAGGTGGCCTTTATCAACACTAATAGCGGACCTTTCTACTAATGGCATCCAATTTTAATCACCTTTCTACTAATGTCACTTTCTCATTGGGATTATGTTTTCACAGTCTATTGGAATGTTTGAATTTGAGGTCGGTTTACGTGGTAAATATTTCAAATAATGTCTTTATACTTATTGTAGTGTATTATTAAATAATAAAATGCATACCTTTAACTTTAATTAATAATAAACAGTTGTTATAATAATTATAACATGAGTTTGAAATTTGTTCTTTTTATTTTTCCCAATATTTTGGATTTTTTCTTTTTCAAGATTTTAAATTATTAAAGGTTGAAATATTCAATGTTTGAACATCCCCATTTTAAGATACAATTTTTTTCTTTTTCCTTTTAAAAATAATAATGTTCCCCTGTTCGCATATTTACTGATATGGAACACACATTCAATGCCATTCAATCTTATAACAGATTCTATATGCTTTGCTGTAAATGACTCGAAGAACTGCCGATCTTCCATTTTCATGGCTCGGAGTTTCAACGATCCTTCATTTCATGACTCGGCAACAACCGATCCTTCATGTTCGTTCATGCATAGTATATTATATATACCAGTTCTCTTAACCGTTTCCGGTTATCGAAGTGATCCATTTAAGAAGCCTATCTAAATATCTGTTACTGATATTCATCTGACATCCTGCATCTTAAATTAAGTGATTAGGACAATGCAACCAACACTTGCGATACTTTGGCCAAAGATTTTCACATGCTTTGCATGATCATATTCCTAGATGTGATACACATCAATGGAATACGTCCTTCACTTCACTTCACCTGTTATCTAGAATGGTCTTTCCTGGTTCCTACCAGTCCTCTCAATTTAAGGTCAGATTTAAACTTCCGATTTCCAACTAGCAATATGAACGAATATAGGAAGGCACTCCAGGTAACTAAAGATACGCAGACATACGGTGTCGTTCCCCACGACTCCGTGTGTCTAGTTATCTTTAGTCCTCCGGAGTCACTCCGCATACGTGATCATACTCCCATCCCCAGTCAAGAACTTCACATTCAGCCTATGTATTCTTGATGTTTTAATTCGGGAGGGCATTGTAATATGTCAGCTATAACATTGTGTCGTCATGAAGACCCCGTCTTCATGAAGACACCTTCTTTGTAGGCCCCAAGCGGCGTATGTCAATGTCCTACGGAATCCTCTCATCGAGAGTACACATCCTGCTCAAGTGATTTGGATATGATCTTAATATTTAAGATCAACTTTCAGCAACCATGTTGATCCTTTATCCTCGTTCCCGTTACAGTTGTACGTAGCTAAGAAAGACTAAATCCGTCCTTTAGCTTACTATGCATCTTCTCCTTCGTACCGAAGGGCTGCATTTCTCTACTTGGATTTCTTCTTAATCTTCGGATTAAGCAGCCCGTTACCGACGGACGTGTTAAGTTTAACCTATTAAACTTAACCAGGATTTTTACAACTGTAACTAAATTCAGAATTTCAGCTTACTAGACGTCATTTAAACGAGGTCTAATTCCCAATAAATGTATTCATTTATTCTCCTTAACATTACATAGTTAAGGTCCATTAGTTATGGATATACTTATCCCATATCCTTTCTTTCTGAATTCAACATACGAGGTCATTAATGGAGTTCGAAAGCAAAGTTCGATTACTCCTAAGTTAATTGATATTCCTTAGCTTCCAAGCTAATCCTGAATATCTATCAGTTATGGAATCATATTCTTCCTAATCCTTTTTAATGCCAATTAAAAATTCATCTTTACCCAAGTATGAACTAATTGCACATTTCAACTTAAAAGTTGCATTAAGGTAAGAATAGATATCAATTCCTATTTAGCATCCATCCAAGGACAATTAAATAAACCCAAATCAAGAAATAACATTATATTTCCAATTAATCAACAATATCTAGCTGATATAGTATTTAAAATATCACACTTGTATTTGTATTCATCATCCACCTCATAATCCGTACATCTGCCAATCCAACTGACTGGACTTTGTTTAAATAAAACATCATTACAACTCATAAATAGAAGAATGTACTTTCTTCTTTTCACAATTCCTCGAAGAGGAATAATAGTAAACAAATACAATTCATCTTCGGTCAATCAAAGAAGCATCAGAAAACAGCCATGTCTTTGTTCTAATCAATTCCATCTGCAAAATTTCTTGCAGGGTTAGATTCAATGAATGAGCATATTAAGCACTTATCATTAAAATGAGGTGCTTGATTAAGCTGTCTCAATAAAAGAACCTGCTTTTTATGAAACGACAATAAGAACATCAATCAAAAATCAAGCATCAAAGAATGGGCAACATAACAATTGAACCATCAAATACCATCCCAATCAGCCAAAGAACTGCTGTCCTATTTTCCACATGACCGTTACAAGTCCCAAATTACAATAATTGTAAAGTTTAGGAATACAAGTAGCATACTGCTGATATAACATAATCATTTATCCTTTCCACCCTTTCATTAATAATAAATGCAAAAGGTAAAACTAACTGAAACGTAAACCAATTACTTTCCTTTCAGTTCATGCATCACATTAGATTCCAAGCAATCAAGCACAGACGAGAAAGCAAACAACAATGCATATAGTTGCTCATATCTAAGCACTACAAGATTCGTTATTAACGATTACAGATTTCCAGCTGAATGAAAGAAGAAAAGATCATTTTTCCAAGTTATCCAACCACATTCCTATCTCTTTCCTCATGACTGTTCTAAAAATTGAATCCAACCGAGACACAAATCAAGATAACAGTTCAGAGTGAAACTTACAAAATCCATTCGAAATTCACTTTCCAGCAGCAAGAGTAATTTCATTCATAATCAGCTTTAAATGAAAACAAGGAAGAATTTATCGTCCTTATCAATACTTCATTTAAATCAGGCTCATATGAATACCCAAAAACAGGTTAGTACAACATCATATCTATCATAGATCAAATAGTATAAGGATGCATACTATATATTTACTGAACTAGAAGACCCCATACTTCTTTCACTGTATTTTTAACCAAATAAATAGTTATACAATCATGCAATCAATTAATCACGTGACCTTCTATATCCATGATCGCGTACAGTTCAAAATACAATTTACACATTGCTGTTACCTACAACGCAAGACTTAATCATAATGCACAATAAGGCTTCCAATGCTATTCCAAAACTCAACAACAAAAAGAGAAAATTTCATTCCTTTAATCTTTTGCTAAGAAAACAACCATTTTCTTCAGACTCAACAAGAATTGTTCAGGCCGATTTCATTTCTTCTAAATGACAGTGCCAAGATCAGAAGACCACACGAAACAATTAAATATTTCATTTGTACAGAAAGCACAACACTCAGAAAATAATTTAAATGCCACTGTCCTCTCTACAGACTGAACTTATAAAGTTCAATAAACCACCCGACTACTGATTTTATCAATTCAAACAGCAGAAAGAAGAAGAATTCCTTACCAATAAATGTTTCTACCCGAATCCATTTTTCTATTCACAATGATGTACAGAACCCAAAATGCGATTTTCATGTAATAATACCCTTATTAATAAAAACCCGCATAGGATATCGGATGCACAACAAGGTGCAGTCAAAGACAGATCCAAACCGCCTACTTATTTCCAAAATTTTCCATATTATACATAAATAAAAAGCTAAGTTCTTGTTCACAACTACAGCCCGAACTAGAAGATCGAACAGTATCAATAAAACACAACAAATCATCCAACCCCACAAAGCAAGAATCAACATAATTCATTTAATGCACAAAATACAAGCCAAGCTCGTTTTCACGACTACTGTCTGAACTGTAAGATCAAGTCGTTTCCATAAAACACAACAAAATCAACCTTTCATCCCAGCAAGAAAGAATGTAATCATTTATAAGTTCAGAAGAAAAACAATTTCTTTTCTAGCTCCCACGAATACCCAAATTGTATTCGTCCATTTATATAAAAGAAGAAGCACAACAATAATTACATTACTATCATTTCCCTCTAACCGAGCTCGTAATGCTCAGATAAAACTCTAATGCCAATTCCTTTAAAATCCAAAAATGCTATTTCCTTTTAATCCCGAAACAATGAAGGAAAGGAAAAGTCTTATTTCCTTTAAGAAAAATTTCAGTATAGAAACGACATCAAGCAACTCGTACATCATGTGCAATTTTATCACAAAAGTTCATATAACAAAAGAACAATCGCACAGCAATGAAAACAACCCACACTGCCTGCACTTCTTATATAGCATTTAATCAGAGAAAACCCATTTCAATTCCCAAATCATCGAACAACCAACACAACAAGTTCTTATTCCAACTCAATTCATGCAAAGACAGATCAAATCACAATAGCAAGAAAACGATTTCACCCATATCATTTCAAACAATGACAGCAAGAATCGACTAGCCCAAATCGTCTCAACATGACAACAATCAGATAAATCAAAAACCCAAGAGCAGGGTTGTTTTAATGAGACGCTTAAACAAAGCAAGTGTTTTAAAGAGAAGGGCTTAACATGCCTGCAATTTCTTTTCCAAAACTCGAAGAAAACCACGTCTACCGAAGGTATTTCCTTCCACGGCGACAACGAGCTTCCAAACAATCCTTTCCTCTTCAGGCTCAGCAACAGCCTCCAAATTTCCAAAGAACAGTGATAAAATCCAAATGAAACTGGTTCGACAGAACCAAGCAAAAACCAAATGCAGAGCAACTTCTCAAAATCCGAATCAACACAATAAACAATCAACATTTCCTCCATACACTTTCCAAGGCGAGTGGTCACGAAGACCAAAAAAATTAAATGCATTAAAGACTCAGCCTTTTCCTATTTTCCCACGCCACCGCCGACTTGGGTTGGCGAACTCCCAAGTTCAAATTTTGCATGCAAAACCAAATTTAGCTTCATGTCCCACTAGATACCTCCGCCACTTACCTGTCCCCGCCAAACTGGCGCTGTCCACATAAGGACTCCTCATTAATGCCATTAAACACCCTTCATCCTTATCCTCTTCCCCCAAGGGTCTGCGCGTCCCCTTTAGGTTAGGATTAGTTTAGGATTCATTTAGTGTTCGACCTAGGTCATAGCCTAGTCTTTAGGTTAATAGGACTTAGGTTTATGTTAGTCATTTTAGAATTTAAAAATCCACTTAGGATAGTAGTTTAGGATGTAAGGTAGAACTTAGGATTAGCTTAGGTTCTAATTCCTACTAACATCTAACACTAATCAACCTCCAATCCAGTCTTCCTACTGACATTCAAGTCAATGCAGTGCAGGACGTTTCGTCCTTTGTTTCACATGCCAGAGCCACTCGTGTCCAGACATTTCCTGCCTCACGAGGTCTTAAGTTACGACAGTGCATGGTTCGAGAATCGAACCTTTGTCGTTGGCATCTACGTGCCAGCTGCTCATACCTGAAATCAGGTGCTGCACATTTATATCAACCTGCAATTCAGTCAAGAGTAAATCGACAAAGCGATTACAAAAAGGCCACAACATATAGAATTCAGCAAGCATACGACAATTTGTCGTCACATCAGTAACATACAAGCAACAATAACTGCTTGTCCCATGCAACTAAATTACAGCATGCAAGAATCCCGATTTGCAACACATTCCCTTAAGATCAAAATATATCTTAACATGTTTGCCTTCATTTCAGCAGTTACAACAGTATGAAAAATAATCACCAAGATAACTTACAAAATCAGGGTGTTACATTCCTCCCTCCTTAAAGAATCATCGTCCCGATGATCAGATTAAACAAATCAAGGAGTTCTAGGACAAAGTTCAGTTATTGTCCTTCCATTCATAAGTTCATACCAAAAACAGATTCACTCTTAAAAACAACGTTTTAAGACAACTGTACAATAGACTAATAATTGTCTAAATTTGGTAGAATTATCAGTTTTTCGAATTTCAAATTCGATTAAACAAATGTGGAAAAGTAGATCTCATTTCTTCGAGATTTTCCCAAGTTGCACTTTCTTCACTGAACTGGTCCCACTGGACCTTACATTGGTTCACTTCACGATTTCTCAAGTACAACTGGCGAGTTCCCAGCACTCGAATGGGCTTAACCATGATTATTCCTGGGTCTTGGACCTGCAAGGAATTCCAATTCAGCACATGTGATAAATCTGTCACGTATTTCTTAAGCAAAGAAATATGAAAAACATCATGCATTTGAGACAAAGCAGGAGGTAATGCTAGACGATAAGCTACAGGGTTGATTATTTCAACAATTTCAAAAGGTCCCACGTATCGTGGCGACAACTTGGCAGCCTTGCCAAAAGTTATTGAGCTCTTTTTCGGCTTCACCCGAAGAAAGACCTTCTCTCCCAGTTTATAATTCCTGTCAACCCGCTTTAAGTCTGCATAACTCTTTTGCCTATTGGCAGCCTCCTTTAGATGTTCCTAATCATTTTGATTTGTTGTTCCATTTCCGTAAGGATTTCTAGCCCAATTACCTCTCTATCCTCAATGCTGTCCCAGCTGACAGGGGTTCTGCATTTTCTTCCATACAATGCTTCAAAGGGTGCCATTTTTAAAGAGGCATGATAGGTGTTATTGTAAGCAAATTCTACCAGCGGAAGGTATTCCTCCCATTTATACTGCTGGTCCATGCAATACATCCGTAACATGTCCTCTAAAACCTGATTGACTCTCTCAGTCTGTCCATCCGTCTCCGGATGATATGCAGAACTGAAGTTTAATTTAGTTCCCAAGGCTGCATTAAGCATTTGCCAAAACCTTGATGTCATCCTCGGATCTCTATCCGATATGATTAATTCTGGTATTCCATGCAATCTGAAGATTTCATGTACAAATCTTCTTCTAGCATTTGGTGCATCATCCTTCAAATTACAATGCATGAAGTGTGCCACTTTGGTCAATTTGTCGACTACTGACCAGGATAATGTCATGCTTATTTCTTGACATAGGCAATCCTTGAATGAAATCCATCGTTATCACTTGCCATTTATCTTTGCGGAATCTTTGTGGGGATACTGATAATCCAGCGGGATGCATATGTTCCGCCTTAACATGCTACATTCCAAGCGGTGTGTTACAAATTCCGCCACATCCTTTTTCATTCCCTTCCAGAAGTATTGTTGCTTAAGATCAGCAAGCATTTTCGTAATGCCAGGGTGTCCAGAAAAAGGTGAATTATGAAATTCAGTTAACAATTTCCCTCTTAAGTCATTCGCCAAAGGTATATATACCCTGTTTTCGAACCTCAAAATTCCTTCATTATCGAAACGGAATCCTTTATACAGACATCCTTTGGGTCTACGCAAGTCAAGTGCTTGTTTTGACTTCTTTGGAAATAAGGATCGATTCAAGGCATCTTTCACCTCATCCTTAAACTGAGTTCTTAACGTTATAAGAGCGAGAGATATGCTTCCTTCGACTCGAGCATCTGCTTTACTCTATTTTCCTTGCCCTTGATGTAGCTTATATCAAAATCATCTTGAGACAAAAATTCTAACCATCTTGCTTGCCTTGCATTCAGATTTGGGTGAGTAAAATATACTTCAGCCCCAGGATGGTCTGTTTTTAACTCGAAAGGCTTGCCTAAAAGGTAATGCCTCCACATTTGAAGTGCATGAACAATGGCAGCGAGCTCTAGATCGTGTGGAGCATAATTCTGTTCATGTAATTTAAGCTTTCTGCTTTCATAAGCTATGACATGGTTATTCTGTAACAGAATACCTCCAAGGCCTTCTCCTGAGGCGTCCGTTACAACCATAAAATTTCCATTTGGATCAGGTACAGTCAAAATAGGTGCTGAAGTTAACTGTTCCTTTAAATTCTTAAAGGCAGATTCACATTTGTCCGTCCCGGACAATTTCTTATCCTTCTTTTGCAGCGAAGTGATTGGGGCAGCAATTTTTGAAAAGTCCTTAACGAACTTTCGATAATATCCAGCCAAGCCCATGAAGCTCCTCACTTCGTGCACGTTCTTAGGCGCAGGCCACTCAGTTATAGCTGTAATCTTTGAAGGGTCAACAACTATTCCATTCTTGCTTATAACGTGTCCCAAATAATGCACCTCTGCATCATAAAAGGAACATTTGGACAGTTTTCCATACAATTTCCTCTTTCTTAAAATTTCCAGCACTATTCTTAGATGTTCTTGGTGCTCTTCGACATTTTTAGAGTATATAAGAATGTCGTCTAAGAATACAAGTACAAACTTGTCTAAGTATTCTTGAAAAATATTGTTCATCAGATTCATGAAGGCGGCAGGTGCATTAGTCAACCCAAAAGGTAACACCGTGAACTCATAATGCCCGTACCTCGTTCTAAAAGCTGTTTTATGAATATCTTCTTCCTTTATTCTCAGCTGATGATACCCAGATCGAAGATCTATTTTTGAATAAACTGATGCTCCTCGCATCTGATCGAATAGATCATCAATCCTAGGAAGTGGGTATCGATTTTTAATAGTTGCTTTGTTCAGCATTCATAATCAATACACAGCCTCAAAGTGCCATCCTTTTTCTTTACAAAAATTACCGGCGCTCCCCAAGGTGAGACACTCGGTCTTATCAGTCCCTTAGTCAAAAGTTCTTGTAACTGAGCCTTTAGCTCTACCAACTCAATGGTAGTCATTCTATAAGGTGCTTTAGATATGGGTTCAGTTCCCGGTTTGATTTCTATTGCAAAGTCAAACTCACGTTTGGGTGGAAGACCTGGCAATTCCTCCGGAAACACATCACGGAAACCCCTTAACAATGGATATCTTTCCATGAAATCATTATCTTCCTCAGCATTTTCTGTCATTTTTACTGCATACAAAGTGCAGCCTCTGTTTTTAGCCCTTTTTAGTTGCATAGCCATCAGTTTCCTAACTGCAACTTCCCGTTTTACACCTTGAATGACTGCTTTGCTTTCTGCAGGTCATCGAAGCAACAGATTTGTTTTTCATAACAGTCGACCTTTGCCTTATGTTCAGCCAACCAGTTGACTCCAATAATGATATCATATGATCCTAGAGGAGTGACATACAAGTCAACTTCGGTGGAGAAACTAGGCAAGTCAAGAATTGCCCCAAAAAGGCACATTTCGACTGTATGGACAACATTATTCCCATAATGCACTGTCCATGTTTTATCCATTCTTTCAGCCCTTCTTTTTAATTTCATTGCAAGTTTAGCAGAAATAAAGCATTCAGTAGCTCCAGTATCAAAAAGTATGACTACAGGTGTACCGAATAACTTACCCGAAACTTCTATGGGCGTAACTTGCTTTTCAGCTTGTCTGTTAGCCACTGCAGCGTGTATCCTATGTTGCTGACCATGATCATCCTTCTTCAGAGGATAGTGATTCACATAGTGGTCCTTTCCACAGTTGAAGCATCCTCCAACTGGCCCTTTTCTAGGCTCAAATTTGTTACCAGCCTTGAAGTTATCATTCTGGCTTCCATAGGACTTCTGTCCAATGCCATTAACTTTTGTGAAGCTGTTCCACACACTATTTACAGGTCTGTTCATCACAGATTTCTTGTTGTTATCTACAACAGTTTTGTTTTTCACACCAAACCTTTTCCAAGGTCCCCTTTTTGGTGCAAGAGATGAAGAAGAATTGGGAATCTTCTTCCTTATCTCTTCCTGTGTGAGCGATATTGCTCTCAATTTACATTCTGTCGATTGCCTTTTCGACAACTCCATCCATGGTGGTTGGGCCGTGGACATCCACTTCGCCACCAATGATGGGATTCAATCCCATTATGAATTTCCATATTCTGAACTTCTCATCCGCTTGGTACTGCGGCACATACTTAAGGAGTTTAGTAAACCCTTCCCGATGATTCGTCACAAACCTGACCTTCCTTGCGACCAGTTCTGAAATTCAGTCATTTTCCTATCAAAATAGAGTTGAGGCAGCCATCGTTGCCTAAAATAACCCTTAAATTGATCCCAAGTTATGTCTGATTCGACAATATTTAGCTCAACCTTACGGTTGTCCCACCATGATGATGCTTCATGAGAAAGCTGATATGCTCCCCATATCGCTTTAGTCTCTTCGGAGAAGTTTCTTATAGCAAAGTATTTCTCCATTTCACTGAGCCAATTCTCAGCTCCGTCCCCAAGGGTTGTTCCATCAAACTTTGGAGGACTTATTCTCTTTATATCATTTGTAAGTTCAGCTGCTAATCTTGCCCTTTTATTTTCAGGGGGATTAGGAGCAATTACATTATTATTATCAACACCCGGATTCCCTCCGTTGATGTTGTCCACAGGAGGTGGCTGATCATTTATTTCAGCTTCATCTTCCTCCTCTTCATTTCCCATTGACTGTTGTTCCAGACAGTCAAACGATCTCTCGTATCAAGTAGGGCAGCAAGGATTTCATCCAGCTTTTGAGCAGTAGCTGCTTCTCCACCCTGTAACGGGTTATTCGCAGCATTCCCTCTTGTTCTGACCATTTTCTGTTCAATAAGAAAATGTAAACCTTATTAATATCGTGGACTCATTAGGTCCAAGAGCTGCAACCTTCAGCTCTGATACCAAGATGTAACATCCCCATTTTAAGATACTAGAACAAGGGAAATTTTTTTTTTTTTTTTTATTTTTATATTTTATTTTATATACAACGTTCTCTGTTATGAATTATATAATTCAAACACACGTTCAAGTTTTAATAATTGTTCTCTGCCCAAACAACACAGTTTGGAACACACAATTTCCTTTTAAAACTAATGTTCCCTGTTCACATATTTACAATATGGAACACACATTCAATGCCATTCAATCTTATAACAGATTCTATATGCTGCTGTAAATGACTCGAAGAACTGCCGATCTTCCATTTTCATGGCTCGGAGTTTCAACGATCCTTCATTTCATGACTCGGCAACAACCGATCCTTCATGTTCGTTCATGCATAGTATATTATATATACCAGTTCTCTTAACCGTTTCCGGTTATCGAAGTGATCCATTTAAGAAGCCTATCTGAATATCTGTTTCTTGATATTCATCTGACATCCTGCATCTTAAATTAAGTGATTAGGACAACGCAACCAGCACTTGCGATACTTTGGCCAAAGATTTTCACATGCTTTGCATGATCATATTCCTAGATGTGATACACATCAATGGAATACGTCCTTCACTTCACTTCACCTGTTATCTAGAATGGTCTTTCCTGGTTCCTACCAGTCCTCTCAATTTAAGGTCAGATTTAAACTTCGATTTCCAACTAGCAATATGAACGAATATAGGAAGGCACTCCTGGTAACTAAAGATACGCAGACATACGGTGTCGTTCCCCACGACTCCGTGTGTCTAGTTATCTTTAGTCCTCAGAGTCACTCCGTATACGTGATCATACTCCTATCCCCAGCCAAGAACTTCACATTCAGCCTATGTATTCTTGATGTTTTAATTCGGGAGGGCATTGTAATATGTCAGCTATAACATTGTGTCGTCATGAAGACCCCGTCTTCATGAAGACACCTTGCTGTAGCTGGCGTATGTCAATGTCCTACGGAATCCTCTCATCGAGAGTACACATCCTGCTCAAGTGATTTGGATATGATCTTAATATTTAAGATCAACTTTCAAAGAACCATGCTTGATCCTTTATCCTCGTTCCCGTTACAGTTGTACGTAGCTAAGAAAGACTAAATCCATCCTTTAGCTTGCTATGCATCTTCTCCTTCGTACCGAAGGGCTGCATTTCTCTACTTGGATTTCTTCTTAATCTTCGGATTAAGCAGCCCGTTACTGACGGACGTGTTAAGTTTAACCTATTAAACTTAATCAGGATTTTTACAACTGTAACTAAATTCAGAATTTCAGCTTACTAGACGTCATTTAAACGAGGTCTAATTCCCAATAAATGTATTCATTTATTCTCCTTAACATTACATAGTTAAGGTCCATTAGTTATGGATATACTTATCCCATATCCTTTCTTTCTGAATTCAACATACGAGGTCATTAATGGAGTTCGAAAGCGAAGTTCGATTACTCCTAAGTTAATTGATATTCCTTAGCTTCCAAGCTAATCCTGAATACCTATCAGTTATGGAATCATATTCTTCCTAATCCTTTTTAATGTCAATTAAAAATTCATCTTTACCCAAGTATGAACTAATTGCACATTTCAACTTAAAAGTTGCATTAAGGTAAGAATAGATATCAATTCCTATTTAGCATCCATCCAAGGACAATTAAATAAACCCAAATCAAGAAATAACATTATATTTCCAATTAATCAACAATATCAAGCTGATATAGTATTTAAAATATCACACTTGTATTTGTATTCATCATCCATCTCATAATCCATACATCGCGATCCAGTATTGGACTTTGTTTAAATAAAACATCATTAAAACTCATAAATAGAAGAATGTACTTTCTTCTTTTCACAATTCCTCGAAGAGGAATAATAGTAAACAAATACAATTCATCTTCGGTCAATCAAAGAAGCATCAGAAAACAGCCATGTCTTTGTTCTAATCAATTCCATCTGCAAAATTTCTTGCACGGGTCAGTTCAATGAACTGAGCATATTAAGCACTTATCATTAAAATGAGGTGCTTCAATTAACTGTCTCAATAAAAGAACCCTGCTTTTATGAAACGACAGTAAGAACATCAATCAAAAATCAAGCATCAAAGAATGGGCAACATAACAACTGAACCATCAAATACCATCCCAATCAGCCAAAGAACTGCTGTCCTATTTTCCACATGACCGTTACAAGTCCCAAATTACAATAATTGTAAAGTTTAGGAATACAAGTAGCATACTGCTGATATAACATAACTGTTATCCTTTCCACCCTTTCATTAATAATAAATGCAAAAGGGTAAAACTAACTGAAACGTAAACCAATTACTTTCCTTTCAGTTCATGCATCACATTAGATTCCAAGCAATCAAGCACGAGACGCGAGAAAGCAAACAAATGCATATAGTTGCTCATATCTAAGCACTACAAGATTCGTTATTAACGATTACATTTCCATTTGAATAAAGAAGAAAGATCATTTTTCCAAGTTATCCAACCACATTCCTATCTCTTTCCTCATGACTATTCTAAAAATGAATCCAACCGAGACACAAATCAAGATAACGATTCGAGTGAAACTTACAAAATCCATTCGGAATTCACTTTCCAGCAGCAAGAATAATTTCATTCATAATCAGCTTTAAATGAAAACAAGGAAGAATTTATCATCCTTATCAATACTTCATTTAAATCAGGCTCATATGAATACCCAAAAACAGGTTAGTACAACATCGTATTTATCATAGATCAAATAGTATAAGGATGCATACTATATATTTACTGAACTAGAAGACCCCATACTTCTTTCACTGTATTTTTAACCAAATAAACAGTTATACAATCATGCAATCAATTAATCACGTGACCTTCTATATCCATGATCGCGTACAGTTCAAAATACAATTTACACATTGTTGTTACCTACAGCAAGACTTAATCATAATGCACAATAAGGCTTCCAATGCTATTCCAAAACTCAACAGCAAAAAGAGAAAATTTCATTCCTTTAATCTTTTGCTAAGAAAACAACCATTTTCTTCAGACTCAACAAGAATTGTTCAGGCCGATTTCATTTCTTCTAAATGACAGTGCCAAGATCAGAAGACCACACGAAACAATTAAATATTTCATTTGTACAGAAAGCACAACACTCAGAAAATAATTTAAATGCCACTGTCCTCTCTACAGACTGAACTTATAAAGTTCAATAAACCACCCGACTACTGATTTTATCAATTCAAACAGCAGAAAGAAGAAGAATTCCTTACCAATAAATGTTTCTACCCGAATCCATTTTTCTATTCACAATGATGTACAGAACCCAAAATGCGATTTTCATGTAATAATACCCTTATTAATAAAAACCCGCATAGGATATCAGATGCACAACAAGGTACAGTCAAGACAGATCCAAACCGCCTACTTATTTCCAAAATTTTCCATATTATACATAAATAAAAAGCCGAGTTCTTGTTCACAACTACAGCCGAACTAGAAGATCGAACAGTATCAATTAAAACACAACAAATCATCCAACCCCCACAGCAAGAATCAACATAATTCATTTAATGCACAGAAATACAAGCCAAGCTCATTTTCACGACTACTGTCCGAGCTGTAAGATCAAGTCGTTTCCATAAAACACAACCAAATCAACCTTTCATTCCAGCAAGAAAGAATGTATTCATTTATAAGTTCAGAAGAAAAACAATTTCTTTTCTAGCTCCCACGAATACCCAAATTGTATTCGTCCATTTATATAAAAGAAGAAGCACAACAATAATTACATTACTATCATTTCCCTCTAACCGAGCTCGTAATGCTCAGATAAAACTCTAATGCCAATTCCTTTAAAATCCAAAAATGTTATTTCCTTTTAATCCCGAAACAAGAAGGAAAGGAAAAGTCTTATTTCCTTTAAGAAAAATTTCAGTATAGAAACGACATCAAGCAACTCGTACATCATGTGCAATTTTATCACAAAAGTTCATATAACAAAAGAACAATCGCACAGCAATGAAAACAACCCACACTGCCTGCACCGTTCTTATATAGCATTTAATCAGAGAAAAACCCATTTCGAATTCCCAAATACTGTCAACAACCAACACAACAAGTTCTTATTCCAACTCAATTCATGCAAAGACGGATCAAATCACAATAACAAGAAAACGATTTCACCCATATCATTTCAAACAATGACAGCAAGAATCGACTAGCCCAAATCGTCTCAACATGACAACAATCAGATAAATCAAAAACCCAAGAGCAGGGTTGTTTTAATGAGACGCTTAAACAAAGCAAGTGTTTTAAAGAGAAGGGCTTAACATGCCTGCAATTTCTTTTCCAAAACTCGAAGAAAACCATGGCTACCGAAGATATTTCCTTCCACGGCGATAGCACGAGCTGTCCAACAATCCTTTCCTCTTCAGGCTCAGCAACAGCCTCTAAATTTCCAAAGAACAGTGATAAAATCCAAATGAAACTGGTTCGTCAGAACCAAGCAAAAACCAAATGCAGAGCAACTTCTCAAAATCCGAATCAACACAATAAACAATCAACATTTCCTCCATACACTTTCCAAGGCGGACTGGTCACGAAGACCAAAAAAATTAAATGCATTAAAGACTCAGCCTTTTCCTATTTTCCCACGCCACCGCCGACTTGGGTTGGCGAACTCCCAAGTTCAAATTTTGCATGCAAAACCAAATTTAGCTGCATGTCCCACTAGATACCTCCATCTTTCTCCACTTACTCCCCCCGCCAAACTCGGCGCCGTCCACGTAAGGACTCCTCATTAATGCCATTAAACACCCTTCATCCTTATCCTCTTCCCCCAAGGGTCTGCGCGTCCCCTTTAGGTTAGGATTAGTTTAGGATTCATTTTAGTGTTCGACCTAGGTCATAGCCTAGTCTTTAGGTTAATAGGACTTAGGTTTATGTTAGTCATTTTAGAATTTAAAAATCCACTTAGGATAGTAGTTTAGATGTAAGGTAGAACTTAGGATTAGCTTAGGTTCTAATTCCTACTAACATCTAACACTAATCAACCTCCAATCCAGCCTTCCTACCGACATTCAATTCAATGCGGTGCGGGATGTTTCGTCCTTTGTTTCACATGCGAGCCACTCGTGTCCGGACATTTCTTGCCTCACGAGGTCTTAAGTTACGACAGTGCATGGTTCGAGAATCGAACCTTTGTCGCTTGGCATCTACGTGCGTTGGCTCATACTAAAATCGTGCTGCACATTTATATCAACCTCATTCACAGTAAATCAACAAAGTGATTACAAAAAGGCCACATTTATATCAACATACGAATTTGTCGTCACCTCAAGAGTAAATCAACAATAATCGCGATTACAAAAAGGCCAAGAATCCACATATAGACATTCCCTTAAGATCAAGCATATATATCAATTTTGTCATTTCACATCACAGATATACAACAAGCATGCAAGAATCCTGATTTGCAACACATAAGATCAAAATATGATTTCAGCAGAAAAAAAATAATCACCGGATAACTTACAAAATTAGGGTGTTACAGATTTTGATATGGTGGATGGGAAAAAAAGGCAAAAAAGGAAAGTTCCACATCCACCATATTTAGAACTCAATAATTATGATGTTGCCTATATTTCATGTTTATCTCACATGGATTCAAATAAACCTCACAAATTAACTTGGGAAACATATGTAATTCTAGTTCTACTAACCAAATCTTTTGGTGGAGGGGTCAGTTTTCTATGGAAGAGCCTATCCCTCATGTATGTTTGTGGGGGGTTGGCCAAAATCGAACCTAGGACCTCAAGCTAAACAGGCACATGCCCCACCAGTGTGTTACACAAAATATTTGGACAAATTTGGCCATTCGTTAACTATATTGACCCCCGCAAACGTGTGTGAGGGTTAGGCAAAACAATTTTCTATTTGACTAGCTAAGCATAAGTTAACACATATATCTTTGGGTTTTGATTAGTGAGGCACACAGATGCTATAGAGAAAATTTTAGGGTTCAACGGTCTATATTCTTAGGGTTTGTGGTTTTAATTATGTATATTCTCAGTGTGCCTATGATGTAACACCACTAGGATTTTTTAGGATTTACTACGCACTATGACGAATATCATATGGTTGTTCATGTATCATTATCAATGGAAGCTCAAGTAGAAGCTCGTTTACTTATGTTTTCTCATCTTAATCTTATCTCTCCAACTAGAGGTGTTCCTATTGGAATCTTATCTCATTCGTTTGATAAAAAAATTGATTGACCAAAAAATGATACGTTTTTTGTGTTATATGTCTTTGTACCAAAAGAAGGATATATTTCATTACATTGATTGATAATTTACGGGTAAGGAAAATTGGTTGGGACATGCAAATTTACCTATATGTCATGCAACCCTTAAAATTTGGTGGCCTGATCCAATAACGTTTTAGTTTGTTATATGCTTTAATTGAAGAAATAGGGTTGGGGTTGATTCACAAAGATGAAGTTAGTCATGCACTCTTACGAGTCAGTTCACATATTTGAAAAACTCACATAACAAGAACATTAGAAGATAGTCACTCATTTTTAGGTATTTGATCCGTTTGATCCCTTTAGGTGCACTATAGACCTCCTGTATTGATGGATTACACGACCAACGATTAGTATTATCCATATGTCTTCATTTGTGGCATTTTGTTTTTGTGAGAAGTCAAATATCCAGAATATCTTCTAGTTTTTCTTGTGTTTTTGTTTTGAGAATTATCAATAATTTTTTGGCAATAGGCTTATCAAAGGTTACATTATGAGTTGTTCGACATTTTAAAATCAGCCACCCCTTTATCAGTAATTAGTCTATATCTATCCCTTTTAGATAGTACATTTCAAATTTGTACTTGAATTGATTTGATGATATAATTACGCCAAAGGTGTGGCTACCCTCCGATTACATCTCTAATGACTGCGCTCTCTGCTGACTAGCTTCGACTGCCTGTCTGTCATGGTGCAACCACTGTCGCCGCCCCCCCCGTTGTAGGAATGTTCACCTCCTTGTAAGTGTCCGCAGATGCCAAGTTTGGGTTTGGGTTATCTTTTGTTTTCCCGACCTCTGTTTTCCTTTCTCGGACGCTTTCTTCTTCCCGCTCCGCTTTCATGGTTAGCGTTGTTTCCTCTACCGCTTTCGCTCTATCGTAAGGTTGTTTCCTTCCTACCCATTGTTGTTCTACATATTGCAAAGGTGGGCCACTTGTTGGTGTTGCTTTGGGTTGTAGAGCCATTTTTTGGAGGGCATGTAGGTTGTTTCTCCCACCGCTGGGTTTCTATGGTCGGCTTCAGGTTTTTCTTTGTTTTACCTTGTCCAAGTTTCCCTTGCCAAGATTGGCATTTTCAGGCACTTTTCCCCCATCGAATAACAATATCTCCAGCAGTCATCAGGTCTACAGTCATGCTTTCCATCAATGTAGCCCTTTGTAGAAAACACCTTAATTTCCCTCTGAATCTTATAGAATAAGAAGAGGCATCCAACCGATCTATAATCCCAATGCCACTGTGTCATTGCGAAAGCTTTTAATAAAAAATATCAACTTCATTTTCAATAACATAAAGAAGCCCTAGAAACAAACCCCATTCCGAGGCGTCCATTACCCTAAAGTAGGTTGCATCAGCAATGTGGCGGGTCCCTCAACATTTGCATCCCATAAACAACGCATCCTATTTACGTGAGCACATGTTTTTCCTACCATTCGAGCCCCTGGTCCTCGTGGATTTGACCCCCTTATGATGGGCCCTTAACTGTTTGATAGAATACCAATAAAGAACAAAATTATTGTTTTCACTTCTTGGAAATTACTATTTTTATTGATTGCAACCATATTCCATTCCACCACTTTACAGATTATTTAATTTGTCTGGGAAAATAGCATTTCTTTCGCCCCTCAAAGGGCATCGCAAAATGAAATACCATATACAAGCCATTGATAATTATAATGCTACCTTTTGCCGTCTCTTGTACCTAATTTTACATAACCCCTTTCAATTAGGTGGCCATAAAGAACATGCTTCTATGGACAGTAATTTATTTACCAAAATTTGTTACCAGGTCAGACTTTCACACCCATTCATAGGCATTGCATTCTTCTTTCAACTGTACACAACATTGAGGGTATTTATTCAACGAAATAGATTTGTCATTTGGGTGAAATAGGACTAAATTGGGATATAAAGTCATTTCCTGTTTTCGAACTCAACAACTAACCAGGACCTCATTGGTAAACAAATGTTAAGGTGAGGAAGAAATAATTCTCTAAATTCTTCATCTTATTTTCTAATATCTATTACAAATCCAGCGGCATTAAACACCATTTTAAAACATTGACTCTTCTTTTGAATACAAATTCCATGCTGAAAGACATTGTACTTCTTCCATCACCATTTCAAATAATCTCTATCAGCCCTTCCATTTTCCTAACACCCAAATCCTTGGTCAATAAAAGGGAAATTCCGTCACTGTTGTTATCTCTCGAAAGTGCACCTTGTAAAGAGATGGCTGTAGTTTTCTAAGCTTGCAAAATTTGATCTCTCTCTTTCGTAGATATAATGGAAACACCTCAGGTCTGTGGGTATACCTATTTTGAGGTGAGTCTTTGGTATCAAGGCTAGTTCCTTGTTGATGTATCCTAAATTGATTTTGGGGTTTAGGGGTAAAAGATGACTATAAAATAATTATAACTAAGGTGATACACTAAATTTGTATGAGGGCTTTGACTGAGTATATGCACAATTGATATGTGAAGGATTTTTGATGCACGAGCCAACAATTTTCTACAGAATTTAAGGGCAAACACTTTGTTGTACTAAGGGAAAAATATCACAACAACACTGATAAGTTAACATGCACATTAAAATTATGCAGAAAATATTGAATTTTCAGCAGGGTAAGATGATTAATCAGGGAATTTACATTCACAAGACTAATAGAAACATACACAAGACTGCAAATAATTGGTAAGGCAGAAATTCTTCACACTCAGAAGGCAAAACTGGCAAAAATTGCTTCAATACTCCTATATCCAAAAAGTCCTCCAAAGTAGTTCTCTTTGTGCTTTGCAAAGGCACACAATATATAGCAAAAAATAAAATTCACCCTCTTCCTAAAAATAGCCTAAGGCTTGTACTACCCATGCATTCTATTTTTATCCTTTATTTAATAATAGATAAAGGAATAAAAATAGAGCATGCAATTATAAATAGGCATTATTAGCCTTAATTACAATACAGTCAAACTAAAGTTGACTGTTCTATTTTTAAGAAGAGAAGGATGAATAACTTGCTAAAAATAAGATTGCTTGTTAGGAAAGTCTCTCTCTATGAACATGCAACTTTGTCTTCTTCTCTATTCTGTCCTGTTGTGAAGGCATGCAAAAATACTCTTGTGCATGTGATAGCTTCATGTGGGGACCACCCTTTGATATATGGATTTGTCTCAAGAGTTTGGCCACCTTTGTGGACCTAACACATTACCATGGTTTAGATACATAAGGGGCACTTTGTAAAAGTCACCACACCATGCTTGACCACCTTTTGATTATGCACGACCATATAATACTTGTCGGCTTTGATGTTTGAATAGTATATGATTAAAATATTTCACCTTTTCGGTGATCATTGTGGGAATGATTTGGTCGGCACTTGTATTATTTGGAGCATATACTATAGTTCGGACTTAATATTGCAATGATTATTTGATGGACACGTGGGTGGCCCCTTCTGCATGATGAGTCAACCCTTGGCTATTTGTCGGTGGCATTTTAACTCAACCCAAACTAGGGTTTCCTGTCCACTCGCCACGTATATGCATTTTTAAACTCTGGTCGGGTTTGGTCTTTTATCGACACCGTCAATCTTTGTCCTTGATGGACTGCACACGGTTGATCTTTGACTCCTTTGGCAGAATTTCAGACCTTTTTGAAGTTTTAAGCCCTTTGCAGACCTGCGAGGCAAAATTCAACATTTTAAACTCTTCCGCTTTGGGCCTTAAAGGCAACATTTACTCTGATCTCCCGCTCAAGGGAATTGCGGGCCTACGGGGTAACTTGAAGCTTTAACCCTTTTTGCGAATAAGTCACAAATTTCAACGAAGCCCCGCCACTCGCCAATGTTCTATAGAATTGATATTTGACTTCTCCCCGTGGCTTTGAATTTCTCATCACGGAGCTCAAGCTTGGGAAATGTTTGGAACTTTTGACTTTTGCATTTTTGAAGTTTAAAACTTAAGTGACTCTCGACCTTCGTTTCTCCACTTCTGCCGTGATGGTGCCACATGTACTCTGCGGACTTTCGGGCCTGCGGAGAAATTTTGACACTTTATAAAATTTGAAAATTGACTAAGTCGACCGCCATACCACTTGGACGACTTTTGCATCGATTTTGGTGATCCATTTGTGATCGTCGATCTCTGTACTTATTGATTTTCAACCATTGATCTCGAAGGGATAATTTTAGGGTTTCTGCCATGTCATAAATGCATTTTAACCATGGTTTGCATTGATCGCGAAGCTTGATCTTTGGCCTTTGATCTGTACTTGTCATTTTCAATCGTTGATCTTTTAACTGTGGTTGAATTCTTAATTCATCTCTCGAGTTTGCATTGTAAGATCAATTCAACCCTAAACATCATTTCATTTGGATTTTCACTTTGGCAGGGCGAAGCCTTGGCAAAAATTTTCTTTGACGCCATTATTTTGAGCATTCGAGCTTGATTTAAACCATTTCAATGGCCCTTAAGCATCTGCATCTTCTCTTAGAGCTTTCTGAGCAATATTTTGATAGGTTCGCCATTGTTGGAGTTTTCGAGCTCTGTTAGCTCATCCTTCATGAGATCTGGTTGTTTTGGGCTTTGTGTGCAAACCGTTTTTGGGATCTTTGTTAATATTTTTCCGCCATTGGTAATCTTATAGCTCGGCTTTGTTTTGTTACTCTGATGGTTATCATGGCTCGATTCATTGTTTTGAGCAAGATATTTCTCTGCTTCTTTCTAAGTAAATGAGCTCTTGGTTCTTAAGATCTTTACCTTTTCTCCTTGGCTACCATTGGAGTTTTTAGAGCTCGACTCTATCTTTAAAATGGTCTCTGTGTGATGAGCATCATTGTGCTTCGCCATTGTGTTTACTTTTGAACCCGACCCCTTGCATAAATGATTCTCTGAGCTGGGTTGGGTCTACCATGGAAAGTGAATATGAAGCTCTTTGTATCTCTGATCCTTCATTCATGCTTTGGACTTGGAGATCGATTTAACCTAACTTTTATGACTGGTAAGTTCATTTCCCCTCATGGGTATTTGGTTTTCTTAAGAAATGGATCATTGTTCTTCTATACTGAAACCTTCGGCTCATTTTGGGGCTTCAACCTACAGTCATGACTTGTAGATCTGTGTATCTCGTGTTCTGAGTATCATTTTCTTCTGTGATCTGTGCTATATAACTTTCCGAAACATTACTTTTTAAAAGAGTTTGAACCTCAGATCCTTCTGGATAGGTATTGCTTCCATTTACACTTTCTTTCAAAATTGAGTTCTGATATATGTAAAATCCTTTGTATTTGACATTCCAGTATTGTTATTCTTCACCATAGAGTTCCCCTCTATCCACTTTTGATTTTTCTGACTGGAACTAGCCCATGGGAATAAGAAAAATACATGAATATCTCTTTTCTTCAATGATACTAAGTTATATGTCTCGTTCAATCACTTTTGAGGATTTCCACATTGCATTCTGATAATATTTGGTGAAGTTTTCAAATCTGGGGTTGACATCTCAAGCTTGATTCATAACTGAATTCTCAATAATCTACTTTGTCTTGCTCAGATCTACTTATTGACCTCATGTGAGTTTGTAAGGTTTGAATGATGTTGATAAAATCTATAAATGAAGTGGTTGCTTGTACATCTCTTCCTTCAGTTCACTTTTGAAATGCCTATTTGTAACTTGTAGTTGCAAATACTCTTTGTCCTACCCAGTAATTTTAAGCAATTCTTGATCTGTTTTGATGCCATTATCAGGCATAAGCCTTGATTCAGATACTTTGTTCTGTTACTTTTACTGCATTTCTTTGATTTCAGCTTGATATAGATATTGGAAAAGTTGTAAATATCCATTTTACATGGCGAAGCCCTGTCAAAATTTTCCCAGAATTCCTTTTGTTTGACTGAAATATGGAAAATGTACCTTGTCTGCAAGCATATTCTTTGTTCTGTAGTACTTGTGATCCTCTTCCATTTGTAGGAAATATCTGAGTTTTAGTTACATTGGTCTTCTTTTTCAGCATGTATATGCTTCTTTCTTCTTGACTGCAACCTGTACCTGCACACTTAAGAAAATAGTTAGAAAATACTTAGGCTTTTTGGCCTCTCTTGTGTCCATGTTTCTTCTTTTATTTTCTATCTCTTCTTTCTGAGTGAGATATGCAGTTTGATCTTCAGGTACTCTAAATCTCCTGTTGCTTAGAGATCCATATGCACGAATTAGGATAGTGTAGGAATATGGATTAACCCTGAGCTCTTTATTGATGATTCCTTTCTTTTACTTTTCAGGTACCATGCTTTGAATTGTGGAGACAAAGATAAAACAAGCTAGACAGAAGATGATCTGCACAACGAAGAATATACAAAGGCAATGATGGGTTCACTCATATTCCTTTGCTTTCTATTTCATGCATGTGTACCTCTTTATTTAGTAGATGTACTTTACTTTTTAGTCACATCCCACGGCTTGTGTGGGAAACATTTGACCTTCCTTGTGAATAAAACATTGAATTTTGAAAATGAGTTGTGTATTTCCTTCTGCATTCCAAGCTTCTGAATGGATTGTATGATGAACTAAACAACTTAGTAGCATGATTGAATGTCTTAAACATGAAGGAAAGAACATTAATGAGAACTTGTAACATTCAGTAATGAACTCTAATTTTCTGATGTCTGTATTTTTGTTTGTTGCTTCAAAACTCAACACTTCACCTACTCTGTAATTTGTCATCTTCATCAAGACAACATAGTTGTCCTTTGGGGCTTTGTGTTCTTTTGCTGAAGATGGCATGAAACTACAGACTATGTGATCTGTTATGTTTTGTGACAGCACACATAACTGCAAATTTCATTTAATCTTATAACTAATTCAGCAGTAGAAAATAACATCAGAACTTCCTTAGCTTAGGTATACTTCACCCATGACTTTTATCGTAATGACAAAGTTTCGAGTTGCCCATTTTTGCACAAGTGCAAAAATTGTCAACAACTGCTAAACTGGGTAGGCTTCATCCCTTGAATGTAGCGTCCCATTTTTATACGGGAGGCCACAATATTTTTTGTCATTTGTTGTCCACTTATGGGTCACCAATTGTTTGACATAATAACAAGAAGGAACATATTTTAGGCTTGGCCTTAACAGAATTTGTAAATATTGCTCACTTTTTATGATTTCAGCTGCTCTATCTATATTCAGGATATTCTCACGAGGAATGGTTCCTTTCATATTTTATTAATTTCTTGATTAATAATTGGGTAAAGGTATCAACCTAAGTAGCTAAAGTTGTTCTACAGTTAACCACACACTAAAACTTAATGTCTTTCCCTTATCAGGCTTCGTAAAAAACTTGCAAATGCTCCAATTACACATCTTAAATTCTATTGGTTTTATTCCTAAATTTAGTAGATTTCCCAATACAGTCGCATCTATTGTATTTCAATAGTATTTGATTTGTAGTTTCAGCAACGACCACTGAGATACAGTCATGATAAGCACCAAGCTTAGGAGCAGTAGAAACCCAATTACATTGACACACCTATCTATATGGCAAATACCAGTATTGTGAATGGTATTTTCCATAGTTCAGTTTTATTTTCCCATTAGTCTCAGCTTACCCTTCTGCTTTTTGGTTCAATGCCTAACACCTAGATTTCAATGGACTTTTCGTACTGAAAAGTAAGATGTTGAACTAGGCTTTTGTATGACAAAAAGGATGATGACATTTTCTATGGACCAAGGAAATGCAAGTTGGTTTTTGATATGTTTCTTCCCAAGTGATAGGTTTGGATTGAGTTTGTGTTTTTGTAGTTTTTTTGCCATAGTCTGGGTTGCATTGAGTCCATCACATCTATGCACAAGGTCTGCCATTGGAGTGAGAAAATAGAACTGCTAAAAAATAAAAACAAAGAAGATGACAGTGGGAAGATTGAAAGTTTTGGGAGACCCTTAAATCAAATGGATTGGGTTAGCTTGTAAGCTTTATAGTACTAAACATTGTCCTGGTTATGGATGAGGATGTCAGCCACTGATAAAAAAATTTGTGAATCAGTGCTCTTTTAAATTCCAATGATTGAGTGAGTCATTTGATCATGAGGTGATGATGGAGAAAATGTTACTCGAAAATGTGTGCTCGATGTTTAGCTGTTGGCTCTTTTTTCAAACACAGTTTGGTTTAGAGTTTTTTTTTAGAACTTGTCTTCAGCTCAAATGTAAGTTTATCAGTACAAAATCCTAAATATTTTTTCATTGCATTCTGCAACTACCGTACTTGCAACTATTCAATTATGTATATTAGATTTATTTTCATGTGCTTTCCAACCTCACATAAAAAAATACAAGTTATAAAAAAATCATCAGAATCATTGAAGTGTTATCCTTCAATTTTTATTGAGATGCAAACCCGTTACCCAACCAATAGTAAGCTCAGTTACCTACTGCTGACCTACAGACCAGTGCAATTTTAAAGCATGCTTAAAACCACGTGTTTCACCCTCTCTCCTTTGATGAGTTGTTGTTTAATCTTTTCCAAGTCTCGGTCTGCAATTTTTGTCTTCAAAGTACGCAGCATAAACATATTTGACATAATTATTGTCACAAAGAGGCAAAGTCCAACAAACCTGGACTACTTTTTCCTTACTCTGAATTTTCATGGCGGTTCTCTGGTAAGTGGTAATTATGACAATGATATGATTCTACACTAATGTTTAGAGTTTATAGGGTGCCACAAAGGTGTTTAGGGTCTTAAATGGGTGTTGTCTACCATGCATGTTATGTGTCTCCCATGGGCTTTTAGTGTATCATATATGTGTTTACGTACTTGTGTGGGTGCATAGGGTATCACATATGGGTGTTATGTTTATCAAATGGTTTTATATCATTTCCCACATATTTAGGGTGTTTAGTGCATTGCATAGCTGTTTAGGTTGTTACATGAGTTGTTACTGTGTCAAATGTGTGTTTAGGGTATCACATGAGTATTTTACTATTTCACAACTTGTGAGTTTAGGGTGTTGATTTTGTGTTAAGTGAGTTGCACGGATGTTTACTGCTTCAAAATGGTATTTAAGGTCTTCTGTGTTTCAAATAACTATTTAATTTCCCAAATCTGTGTTTAAGTTCTTGCATGACGGTTTTTTGTTGTTTTTTACGTAAAATGGGTGTGTAGATTGTCATAAAAGTGTTTAATTGTTTCCATGCATGTTAAGTGCATCCCACGAGTGTTTATCATCTCTCATGGGTGGTTCACGTATCCAATGGTTGTGTAGGTTGGTGCGTGCGTGTTTAGAGTGTTCCAAATTCCAATAAAAAAATAGGTGCCCCCCAAATTACACTATTACACCAACTTTCACAACTTAACTGGCCGAAGTTCTTGCTTTCGACGGGTATTTATACATGTAAAGCACAGGAATCCAAATCATTTAGTGTAAAATTAATCATTACGGACCCTGCATTCTGGCTGTGCTCGTGACTCCCACTAAGTACAATTCTTCCCCAGTTCCCCCAACACAGGTTCTTGTTTATTTTTGACTCCCTTGAAAAGAAAAATAGAAACTTAAATGTTTTACATTGAATTCACCAAAGTTTTCATATTGTTAATTTTTTAAGGTTTTGGCTTAGATTCTGAAATTCAGATTAAAACTACATAAATTTGAAGTGCATGGTTTTTTTTCCAGAAGTTCTACGAGGCTTCGGTTGCATCCTTTAAAAATTGCTCAAACTTATATGAACAAGTCGAATTTGGAAGCATGTTATGCATTCTGTCTTTCTTACAAAGGTTTTGCGTTGTATTTGTAAGAAATCGATAAAGATTTCTATGCCTGTTATGCATAAACAAAACAATTGCATATCTTCCAATCTGTTTGAAGCCTTTGCGTTGTATTCTCAGTAATTTGCAGAAATTTTCCACAAGAATTTGAAAACTCTAGAGTCATGTTATTCACTAAAAAGACATTAAAAAATCAGCTTCTTGGGCTTTGACTTTCATTGCGAATTTTTCCCAGAACTAAAAACTATTTCTGTGCAGCTTTTTCTTAAAAATTTCAAGTTTGTGATGGAAAAACGTCTTCTGGATCTAACATCCATTATTACGTCTTTGATGGGATTTGTTTAGATTTTGAAATTGCGGTCAAAAACTCACTCCCATCAACTTGTTGGTGGTTTAGCTCTGTACTAACACATAAAAAAGGTTCACTACGTACTCCGAAGTAATTGGGGGTTTTAGATAGCCTCAGCTAGCTCTTTAGGGAGACATTAAAATAAGCTTTAGTATGTGCTATGAAGTAATTGGTGGTTTTAGCTCTGTACGAACAGCTAAAAAAATTCAGTATGTCCGATGAAGTAATTCGTGCTTTAGTAGAATGGTTGTAGCTTTTCACGCTTGCATATGGCTGAGAAGAGAGAAAGAGTTCAGGTTTATCCACGGCTGACACAGAGACCACCTTGACTGCATTCCATTTCTTGGTGACTGTCATTGTGGGGTTCATATCTAATGCAAGCGGATATTCAACCTCAAAATATGTGCCATTATGGGATCTTATTTCGTTCACTGTTTTAGCCAATACGTCCATTCTGAGAATGAACTTCACCCTCACGTTGCATTCTGCTGGATTTAATCATGTTACATTTTTCTTCTTCTCTTATGTCCTGTCACATTCAGATATTTTTCCCCCATTTTTTTCGCTATGCAAACTTCGAAATTGAGCATGTTTCCTGTGGTTGGTATGAGGGAATGGATTCTTCACAACAAACATTACACCATGCCAGTCAAGGTTGTTGTGTATATGGTACTTAAAAGTGTGGCTGTCTGTACGGTTACTGATGTAAGATCTAATTTGCATTTCAGTATTACACTTTCCCAACTTCGAATGAATCTTTAATATGTCCAAAGACGGAATATAACCTACATAATGTCAGCCTGCCTCAAAGTATTTTACTGAAGTGTTTCACATGAGATGAATCGGCAATGGCTTTGTCTTGAGATCCAACATCCATCCACAATTCCCTGCAGCCTGGGCTAAACAGAGTATTTTAAGCCCTGAATGGCTTGACTGGGACATTTTGATGGCACAGTGAAGGATACTATGCTGCTACACAAGCCAACAAAATGTAAAAAAAAAAAAAGAATAAAATACCCTTACATGACTATGCTTTCTTTTCATTGACTAGAAACCTATCACAAAAACGGACTTCCATGAGACATACTTGTTGCATACATAGCCGCAACTCATCTCTCATGCTTACCAATTTTAGGACAATGTTACGTTCTTCCATTCTAACTAAGGGACAACAAAATTATCAGATTCGAATTCAACTTCTTGTGGAGCTGTCGATTTGATCTCACAAAAGAATGTGACCAAAGTTTTGAATACAACCTTTATCAAATGAAAGGGCCGCTGCATTACTGACACTTTCTTATGTGAGTGATGCATACGAATTACTATTTACTCTGAACTTCATTGTTGATATTGGTGTCTCACCTCACGATTCAGGATCCTTCATTGTTGAACTTCTATTTGGTGCGAATTTTTGGTAGACCAACTTTTTCCAATTGTATTGCATTATCGTCGAGCATTTAGCTCTATCTCAGTTTGACTTCCTTGTTCTCATAGAAGACCTTGTAAAACAGAAAATATATCTTAGATACCATTCGGGGATTATAAAGGTGTTATGTAACCTTTCCTGCCAATTCAAGATGGATTATTAGTGTACCTATAAGCTCGGAAAGCTCTCCATGCTAATGAGATAATGTTGATTTTCTGTATTCTTCTAGCACAATAAGATTTGACCATCTGAAACTGGTCTATTTATTTCCACCTACATGGAACAGAAACATCGATACGGGGTACCTCACTCTTTAGTGCTACCTGATTGGCCACAAAATTTTGCTACTATATCTTTGGAATTCGTTCAATCTGGAGAGAAAACAAGGTAGGACACTTATTATATTTGATAATCGTAGCAAGACCAACTCACATCTTCATTACGTTATCATAAATTATGGGCAAAATATATCCACCACCCTCCTCTTACCATCAGTAACAGATTTGTGCATGTTTCCTTCCAAATCAAACTACAATGTCTTATTGCTATGTTTTTTTATAACTTGTTTGATGTGTGTATTTGTTTACATTGTTACACATTCAGTTTCCAAAAGGTTTAAGTTTAACTCTATATTAGTTTACATTGTTGTCCACTCAGTTAAATTACTACATATGTGTTTCCTACGTTACAAATAATCTTTGCTTCCATATAATCAATACTCTTATACATTTATCTTAAAATGGAGGACTCCACCGGTACACCAACTACGTAATTGACTTTTCATTAGACATTAACTTAGGAATTTAAATATAGCAATTGCTCATAACTAAATGGTAATTACTTTTTCAATATACACTACAACAAGGGGGTGGGGGTAGTGGGGGCGTTTGACAAAAATATATTTTTGTCTCTAATTAATACACTCCCCCTACTTTTGTCTCTAAATACCCTTAATATAACTTTTTTTAATTAAAAAGACTCTTTCATTTGGGCGGCTTGCAAAGCGGGGAAACTGCACCGAGGAAAATGGAAAACTGCAATATTGGGTGGGAGGGAATTTCATTCTCGCATGCAGTTGGTGTGGATGTTTGCTGAGGAGAGAGGAGCAGGTATCTGCCTGCATTGATCCATTTATTTTTCCCTGTTTTATTTTTTACCTGTTCCTGGTTTAATTATGGTATTGTTTTATTGAGGATTTATGAGGATTGTGCGCAGTACAGAAATGGCGAGGGTTTGGTTTTCGGGATGGGAACTTTGTTTCAAGGGCCTTTGAATATATGTCAATACCACAGTATAAGTGTTGGATACAGTCCCTATCTTGAGAAATCACAATAAGTTTGGATCCATTCACCTTGTCTGTCGGCGGCAATCCTAAATTAGATAAGAGGCCTTCGCCTTCATTGCAGAAAACACCATCCACCACTATCAAGATATCTCTTACCCTCCAACTGTCTGTATATATGATTTTTAGCTTTTTTTAAAAACCAAGCTTCGTTTAAGTTTAAACATATTTTCTAGCAGATGCTTTGTAACAACCATGAAATATTACTACTAGAGGTTGGTGATACCCATATTAACAAATCATTGTAGCACCTCCTTTGTGTTCCATGCACATTTCATCAACATGGATTTCCAGAGCCCCCCATTCCGTGGATGCCCAAAATATATGCTTTCTTGTCTAAAATTAAATCTTTGACTTCTATAACTCTCTCATCAAGCCCAATAAAAACTTTTGGTCCTTTTTTAACATAAGTTTTTTCTGGTTTATGCGGTTAAATCTGCTCAAAATTTTCCTTCGATTGGAAATTTCAAGATTCCAAAATTTGGTATGATTTTATTTGCAATGTCCTAATTTTTTTTTAAATTTCGGTTGTTGGTCTCGTTGCAGAGGATTATTTTTGTCACATTATGTGTGGGGTTTTTAATAATATCATGACTTACAACTGGCCTAGTATTTTGAGGTATGCTCCATCTAAAATAGGTCTCATTATCATCCACATGTAGTGTAGTTGTTCCGATGAAGCACACTTGAGTTTGGGTATAAGTGAGGGTCCAAAAACCATGATGATATTTTTCTTGTCACCTCAAAATATAGTTTTAGCCATTTGGAAGCTTAATCCCTTGCTGGAACCACTCTACAAAAAATTATTCTTGTATGTGTATCGCACAGCCTTATCCTACGTGTTCATCATACTTACAGGAGAGACTCACACGATAACTCGAGGGAGACAAGATAATTTTACCAAATTACTTTTGCAACAGTTATATAATCATCTCAGGATGATTTCTCCAAAGTTTCAATGGATTTAGTTCGTACTATTACGAGATAAGTGAAATTTCCAGTGAAATGACTAATAAATATTTCAGAATTTGACACGATTTCATATTTGTAAATTTTCTACAAAATTCTTGGATCCTGATTGTTGAATGGGTTTTAGATGAATTTTTTTATTATAGAAGGCTTTTATCTCAAGGTTTATTTCAATCGACAGTTTACCATCCTGTCCTGGACAAATATCTAACTTGAACCTTGAATCTCATGATCTAGAGGTTGGGGTAATTGGTGTTGCCTTTATTTTAATTGAAAGGTATTTACGCCTTTCCGAGGAAATATTTTGCCTAGATGCCGTAATAAGGGGTACTCATTCTTTCAAATAATTTCAGGACTTACACCTGCCTGGTCTTTTGAGGTATGCTCCACCTAGAATTATATGTTGTATATTTCTCAATTTTACACATAATCCTGGCTTCCATGGATTTGAATTGGTAGGTGGGAAACCAAATATTTTACTAATGTTTTGGCTCCAATGAGGGTAAAAAGGGTTGAAAAATAACTGTCAAAGTTTTAATTTAAACAATAAAATGAGTTGGTTATGTAGTTTTCAATGGGCGGTTAACAATAGCTGAAGTGGACTACTCAAAGCCCACGGGGAAACTATTATGTCAACTTGTTTTGACGAATGGACTATAAATAACACCAACTTCCTCAGCATTTTTAGGAAGCAAGTTTGTGTTGATCGGATTACATTAAGAATGAAGAGCATTTTAGGTCAGATTAGTGCACTTAAAATTGTTTTGTTGTTAATATATTGTCTACTTGCTTGCATCTCTTTCTTTGAAGCTAGGATTTTCATAGTAGAAGGTCGCCCAATTTCAAATCTCCAAGCTGAAATAGGTGTTACCGACATCAAAGAAAAATTGAGCTGTTTGAAACTGCTCTATCCAAGAGCTGAAAAGCCTTATACAATTGTTGGTGAGGGAACCTTTCCTGACCACATTTCAAGTCGGCAAGATGAAATAGTTATTGCAAACATCAAAAAAAGTTTGAGTGGTTTGAAAATGCTCTATGGGGAAGAGACTTCTGCAATTGTTAGTAAAGATAAGAAATATTCTCATTCTCAGATTAAGCATGGGGATATTTACGTAAGCATGAGAAAAAAACTACTGGAGGCTGATCCCAAGGATCATAGTCCAGGTATAGGACATGATCATCCTCCATAAAAAAACTACTGTAGACTGGAATCACAAAAAATATGTTTTAGCGTAAGACCTCTGTAAGTTTGCGGAGGAATACTCATGGAGACCAATAATATATCATCTAAAATCATCACATCCTCTTCGTTTTCTTCATCCACTGTAGAGTGTCTATTGTTTTTTTATTACGTGGTAATATTATCTATTCACCAATATAAACATCATTGCAATCATATATCAATAATACAACAGCTTTTACCTCAACTAAGAAAGTAATCATACATTATGTAAAGTTCCATCATCAATAACAACATATTCCATTTCCAAGCTGCCACTATCATCATTTGATCATTATAATCCTCAGTATTCCCAGTTCTGAGAATCCTTTATAAATTTAAAATATGGAACGTCTGTATGCCTGAAACAACCATATAACATGCAGCTAGATGGATTACAATTGTCTTGCTTTGGAAGGTCTGCCAGCTTGACTGATGCAACTTCAGGCAACCTGCGGCTCTCGGAATGCCCCCTGATTTTTGTAGTATGTCTTGTACCATGAGGAAATGCTCAGAACAGATGCATATCAGAATGTCCATCCATTCATCCATTCACAATGTGTCAAGTTTGTATGATGGGCCTTTAGTCCAATATAGCCATAAAAACTAATTTAAAATCAATGGACTATTGTCACCTTGCCATAGATCAATGAATTTTTTGCACACTTTGTGGAAAGGAAATAGGACACTGATGTTTATTTTGGTGTCATGGAATTTGTATCATCCCTGCTTTCAACTCTACTCAAATTAAGTCAGAACCCTTAATTCCTTATCAACGTCCTTTTCATGATAATACTTTCTCAGTGAGTAATTGAGTACAAGTTAAAACAACATTATGCTTCCAATACTTACAGTGCCATTTTTATAAGCTTTCAGAAACATTTACGATAGAGGGCATGCAGGAAGAGAAAATCACTCAGCGAAGCTGTTTGAAACATGTATTTCAGCTGATCTTCTCAAGCTGGGTTTAGGGGTATAATTAGGAGGAGGAGGATTATTCTTTGCAGCTTCTTGTTTCGAGTAAGGATTGCAGGGGTTGAAGTTTGCCAGCCTTGCAAGCTCATCCACCACCTCGACCACATGCTGAAGCCTCGCTACAATTTCCACCAATAGGCATGCAAACGTAGCCAATGGAAGTGCCTCTGCAAACTCAACACTGTGTTTTGACATTGGTTTCTCATTAATAATACAATTAGCGCACTGTGGAAGAGTATGACTATGAGGCTGTGTTTGTGTCTCACTATTCCTATCATGTTTTTCACCGTGCCATGACATCAATCTTCTCAAAACTTTCTTGTTTGTATCGAAACCAAATTTTACATATTCTCCTTCTATGCTTCCTTTTTCCAAGTATTTTTCAGTGGACCATCTTCTTGAATGAATTAAGAGCTTTGGGTGAGAATGCAAGGCAGCCTGCAGATCCCAGAGTGCAAGTTTCAGTTGCTTCATCATCGACTCTGAATCGCATCTTCTCATGTGTTTGATGCTGCAGGACACCTCTCGCAATAATTTTGTTGCTTCCTCGCTGACTTTGCTGCATTGCTTCTTCAACACTGAACGAACAGAATGCTGAGTCTACATTGTATGGAATGACATCTTTTTATTTAGAATGCAGGGAAGCATTATCATTTGGAGAGAATTTATAACTGTATATACCTGAATCTCAGATCAAAGGCATCCATGCAAGGCTACGATAGAATAGCCCAAATAACAAAGTTTAACTCCTATTTTCACATACTGCTTCCATGGATGTCTGTATCGAAATCGGCCATGTCTTGGCTCCCATCCAGCAAATGTAGCCTGCGATTTAAACAAATGTGGAACCGAACAACAAAATAAAAACAAATCTTATATTTTAAATTTTAATATCTCTCAAGAATAAAATAACATTATGTTTTTATTGTACCAAAGATTCATCGCTGGCCTTGGAATCCAGCACAGACTTGTATCCTTGGTATATGGGATCTTCTGATTCATCTTCGATCATGTTGTCATGAGGGTGATCATCAAAATATTCGCTGATGCATCCTGATCACAGTACATATGCCTATAAGCTTATAATAACTATGGTCATGATTTGGAACTTCATATTTATTACTGGGTTTCTTTCTTTTACCTTCGAGAGACTTAACAAGGCCTTGAAATTTGTTTACAGTAGAGTTGTGAAGATCCTCCCCTGCCCAGATGGGGAAAATGAGCAGGCTTGTGAAGAGGCAGACGTTTACAGGTCTACATTTGTTTGCCCTGTTTTTGTTTACGGGTCTGCATTTTATATCTTTGATGATGCCTTGGCTCGTTTGAAGGGTGTGACAGGACACTGCAACAAACAAAAAATGATGCCCCTATTCCTGCTTGACCTGGTTTTGGGTTCAATATTTCTGGTAAAGTTTTATTGCAGATTTCTGATGATTGTGCTCAGAAATGGCGAGGGTTTGGTTTTGGGGTTGGGCACTTTGTTTTATGGCATGTTTTACTAACGAAAATACAATGGCTGTTGAGTTTATGAAGATGGTAAGCACAAAGATGTTAGAGGGAGCAAAATGGGCATTTGTTTATGAGATTTGGTGAGGTGATTTCACAAAACACTGTTTGACTAGAATGGGACGATGTAAACACTGTTTGACTGGAATGAGACTGGGACGCGGGTGTTGTTTAGGTTTACTTGATGCCCAAATTTTCCTTTAACAACCCAGATTTGGTGTCAATAGAAATCCCTTCGAGCCAGAGGAAGAGGATATCAATCCATTCTCGATTAGCCTTAATAAAAAACCTCAAGTCATTGTCAGAAGACATTGTTTGCAAATATAATAAACTAATTACCTTTTGCGGAAATACTGCTTAATTATCTCTTATTTTGATATGTCAATGATGGGCTTTATTAACAGAATTTGTCACTGTTTATTAGTGTAGATACATTTTTGTCTATATAGGTTCTGCTAATAAAATCCATATGATCCGTATCAGAGTCATGCAATAATGCCACCCAATATGCCCACCTATTTCAACAGGCATTTTATTAATTGTAGGACTGATTATTCAACTGATGGGATTGAAAGTCCCATACTCCCTCTAATAAGTACTCTTCAAATTTACAATGTCACCATCTTTAGGTAAAGTCAGGTAGACTAAAGCTGCATATGACTCATTACCCCTGTCCTGCATCTACAACTGCCATGTCAGAGAAAGGTATCTAGGCAACAAATTCTAAATATGCCTGAGAGCAGTAGGTGCAATAGTGGTTCATATTAGACAAGGAAAGTCAAAAAATAATCTATTAGTCAAGACTGGCAGTGACTACCCTTGTGGTTCAGAGGTGTATTGGATGGCATTGTATGCATTTTGGATGCCCTATTTATAAGTTGATGGACATGATACCTAGTGCAAATGATAACTGATTTTCTTGGTGGTCACCAGCTGGGTTATGACATTCCAAATTCAAGGTATAAGGTGTATGAATAAAGGGCACATTCTAAATTGAGGCAAATAGTTGGTGTAGGAGTGGTTGACAAACATACATGGTTCCACCCACCGGGTACTGGCAACACTCTCGTTTCTGTCATATATGTGTGCCCGACATATACACATATATGACGCCCATCATAGATATATACACACATATACACATGCACACATGTACATACATACAACACAAAAAGACAAAAAAAACCAACCTATTAGTCAAGACTGGCAGTGGATACCCTTTTTGTTCAGAGGTGTACTATAAGGCACCAGATGCATTTTGAATGACCTGTTCATGTACATGATAGTGCAAATGATATCTGATAATATAGTCATATCAGAGGGTATGTGGTGTAGGTATAAAGGAACAACTATATAAATATACCCACATGAGTTTGACCATTTGGCAATCCAACTTTTACATGTGTGTGGGGCCTGTGCCAAAAGGGTGTGCATTGTATGACTATATGCCATTGATTAAAGTTCGCCTGATTACCCTTCGGAAAGTGATGTGGTTTTAAACATTGAGCCAGACATTAGCTCGAAAAAACCATTCCAGGAGAACTAAGACAATGAATATTTATAGGTGCTGCTTGAAAGTTTTTGGAAAGTAAATTTTGTCCCTTTTATAGGAGATGGTGGAAATAATAGGTTGTAAGCCTGTAACTATATAATTGGACAAGGCTTAGGTATACACTTCATGAACTTTTTTCTACCTTGCATGATGGATAGAGTCTTAATTGAAATCTGAAAATATCTCACCATAATAGAGACTAAGGACACATCTAATTTGAGCAACAAATAAGATCATATAGGCAAATAACTTTGATAAGAAATGGGAAAAGTTGGAAATCTAACTTTTCATCAACCAATTATCTTAGTTCACATCTACTGCCAATTTATATTTGGTTAGAAATTCTAAATTAGTTGTGGTTGAAAGTAGGGATGATTCAAGTGGTAGGTCAGGACAAGGTCATGTGAACTTCTCTATAATAGATGGCCTACAATGGGGAAAAGCTTGAGAAGGAGAGTATTGTGGAACAAGATCCCATTATAGGGAAATGCAACTCTCGAAATTACTTGTTATTTATGGGCATCACATAGATAACAATTACAAGCTAGATAACACCCAAAAGGCTTGACACCAACACCATTACATGCCACTTTGGCAATTTGTTTACCGACACAACACCATCCCAGTCTCATTCTAGTCAAACAGTGTTTTGTGAAATCACCTCACCAAATCTCACAAACAAATGCCCATCATAAGTGTTGCTTGTGCTCCCGATAATGTCTCTATGCTTACCATCTGCATATTCATCCAAATACCTCATGTAATTATTACTAGGGGTCAATTGATAAGGGCCTTGAGATTGATATCTCTTGGAACTTTTCAAATGGATGTATTTAAGAAATCTGTTTAGCTAGAGTTTCAACTTTGGAATACAAATATATGAACAAATGCTATACAACACATTTCATCATCTTTATTTATTCAATTATCAAGCAGGAATGTGCTGGTTTTGGCTTGTGCTATTGATGTAGATATAAACTAACATCATGCAAAAACAACAATCCAGATGCTCACAAACCTCAATTTTCACTTTCTTCTTTGCATATGAGGATCCACACCAAGTTTATAAAGGATAAAAACTTGCTATATTTCTCAAACCTTGATAAATTTATTTAATTTCATCTTGAAATGATATTCTTGGACACCTTCACTATTCTCCTCTATTCACACAGTGTAAGGATTCCCAAGACAAGCTCTATCTCTTGCAACCTTCACTTATTGTGATTCCCACCTTACTTGTTCTTATTCCGGTCTCTTTAGTTTTGAGCTTAAGAATGTTACCTTTCCTTTAAACCTTCATATAGCTTATGTGCTTGTAGTTCCCAATTGGTCTTCACTTGTCCTTCCTTACTCTCGAAAACACTCCTTTCCTCACTAACCACCTTAGCTCTTGGGCCTTTGACTCCTCTTAGTACTCTCTATCCATTCAAGCACTCAATATACTGTTAGAATAACAAAGGAAATGCATTCAACCATTTAGATACAAGCTCTTACCTTGTTAGAAGCTTATGTGACCTTGATGAGATTTAATGTAAATGACTAAATCCTTTTTGTTTTGATAAATTATATTATATTAAAATGGAAGAGGAATGTACTTACAACCAACTTATGAGAAACAAATGCCTAACCTGGAGTGAGTCAGATTACAAAGGATTTAGTCATTTACACTGTAACTTATTCTTGGGTTTGGAAAATTCTAAGATCAGAAATAAAGGCTATATTTGAAAAGATTAAGTGGAGTAACACAATAATAAAGTAGAATAATCTCTTGTCATTATAATATATAATCACAAGATATGTGCCTTGATAAGAGGCTTCTCTGCCCTCCTTTCGTTTGAGAAAGGAATTAAAATATTTCATGACTTGTACATTTGGGTAGAGAAGCCTCTTCTCAAGGCACATATTTGGTCATTAGATATTATAATGATGGAGTTTGTAGAGTATAAATTGGATTGATACTGGATACTAGGACAATGAAAAGCAATCTACTTTATCTCTAATGAAAACAAAGACCTATGATAAGTTCCAAGATTCAAGTTTGCTTCCAATTTAACCTTGTAACTTATCGTAGGTCTTATTGCAGCATGGTTTTGAATATGTGGACCTTCTCATGCTATTTTGTTTTCATTTTTAATAGATTAGATTGATTTTCCTTGTCTAATTTCTTCGTTTTTTCCTTTTTTCCATGTTTCATTGTCTTCTCTTGCTCTAGTTGGTGTGGAGTGGCTTTAGTGAAAGAAGGTAAGATAAGATGACATTCTAGTCCTACATATATTGGTAAATAGTTAGAACGCAAATACTTTTATTCATTTTTTAAAAATATTTTTCTCTATTATTATCACAAGTGTTACATTTTTTGTAGGACACTATTACCCAATTAGCCACTATACTTGGAAAAAATGGAAAGACAGGTACTTTCATTTTCTCACACCGTATTTTTCTTTAATGAATTGAATCTCAATGAAGATTAGTATTATCACAAATCATGAGTTTTTTAATAATACTCAGATCTTAAATAACACTCATAAGGGACCCTCTTTTAGCTTACAAAAAATGGATAAGTAAGGGCCAAAGACCATAATTTTCATGAGTAGATGGAATATATAATGGCACAAATGACCTCATAGTTCAAACTAATGATGTTTTAGTTTATGGAAACATCATAACGGAATTACCCATTTCCAAACTATAAAAATATAAGTCTGAAGTTGAGAGGTAGATGCTCATTATTTAAAGTATATGATTTATGCAGGAAAATAGTATATCTTCATCTGAATGTTCAGATGAACATGTACCGAGACCTACTCTAGGGACAAATGAATATTTTAATGAAATGATATATTGTACTTGTGAAAAGTGCAAAAATAGAAAATTAAAGAAGCGTCGACTCGTTGGTATCCATAGGTTGAAGTATGGAGTTTATATAGAAGAGGTATACTATACTAAATTTCAAAAATGCTTGTTATTAAAAAATATGAAAATTTTATATCGCATTATTATTAACTATTTTAAATGATATTGTAATGTATAGCCAATCCAAGTTCTTAATAATGTTGATGAAAGGGCATATGACACTGATGATAGTGGCACTCACAATGAAGGAGAAGACACATATATGGGTGATACCACTTCTCAATTAAATGAGGATGGGGTGAATGAATTTTTACAAGACTTCTACACATATGCTGAAGAAGTTGATGATTCACCCCTAACTCAACTTACTAGGACACCTCTTTACCCAAATGCAAATTTGTTATATTGGCAACACTTATGTTATTTTTGAACTTGAAAGTTATGCATGGAATGACGAATACATGCTTCACTGATATCTTGAGGTATATTTTAAACTCCTCTAAACTATATCTCTCCATGTCATTCAAGTTTTGAATATTGTGTATAGTGAATAATATAAAGATCTTTTGTTGTTTTATGTAGACTTTTGGTAGATAAGATACTTCCAAAGGAAAATAAGATGCCTCATTCACAAAAGGAAGTATCTTCAACAATGAAAGACATTGGGATGGAGTACAAAACATATGATGCATGTCCAAATGACCATATCTTATACTATGGAAAAAATGAAAATTTACAACAATGCCCAATATGTTTCACCAATAGATATCATGAAGATCAAGTGTCCAAGAAAGTTCCTTATAAGGTTCTACGCCACATTCCAATAACACCGAGGTTTGAGAGGATGTTCAAATGTAAGGATTTGGAAAATTTATGGACTATCATGCACTAAGAAGGAGCCAAGATGGTGTCATGCGTATGGTGGCTGATAGCAAAGATTGGAAGGAGCTTGAAGAAAAATGGCCTGATTTAAGAAATGAGTCAAGGAATGCAAGACTTTCATTGGCTATGGATGGTGTCAATCCTTTCGGAGATCTTAGAACAACATACTCTGTTTGGCCGGTTTTCCTTATTAACAATAATCTTCCCCCTTGGATGGCAATGAAAAAAGAGCATGCAATGCTAACTCTAATAATACCAGGTACATGAACTTCTTAGCGCTATGTTCTCTTGAAGATGATGTAAAGTTACATGAATATATTTAAATTTTAATTCACATTTTATTCATAGGAAAACACCAGGTGAAAGATATGGACACATACATGGAGCCTCTCATTGATGAGCTATGTGAATTATGGAAGGGTGTCAACATGTATGATGTATCGAGACCTAGCAATGATAGGATATTCCTTTTTTTGCAATACTTATGTCGACAATTCACGACGCTCCGAGGCTCTTTGTGTGTTGTGGTAATCTATTTATCATATTCATTTGTAATCATTCTATTTATGTTGCTGCCCATTAATTAAATATGGTTTCCATACTTAATTTTTAGGCCTACGAGACTAAAGGGAAACATGGTTGTCCATCATGTGGGCCACAAACTATATCTAGGCAATCAAAGGATCTTAAAAAAACCATGTACGATGAATACGACACTTCTTACCTCAAAACCATCATTATCGCATGCATGAGAAAAATAAGTTCAATGGAAAGGAAGAGGAAAGGAGGCGGCCAAAAGGATGAACCCTTTGAGGTGGAAATCAACATATGACAAAAAGGAAGGGAGAGCTTATCCATTGGGAATGAAAAGACTATCTAAGTTTTATAAGTTAGAGTATTACGAGCATCTTCCAATAGCTCATCTATTTGATACAATGCATATTGGAAAAAATGTGGCAAAGTGCTTATGGAAACATCTAAAGGGAACCAACAATGAAGACCAAATAAAATTAAGGAAGGACCTCAAAACCATCAATATGATGCCAAACATGTGGTTACATGAAAATAACACATATGATCCTGCGCCATGGGTTCTTACATCAAAGGAGAAACAATATATGTTTGATACTATGTGTGCCATAAGATTTCCAACTAGTTTTGGTGCGACATTAAAAACCGTATTCACAAGAGATGGTTCAGAGTTTTCTGGAATGAAAACACATGATTGGCATAATTGGATAAAGGTAATTCATGATATCTTATATTTCTTGGTAGTATAATTGAAATTTTCAATATATTAGTAATGTAGAAGATAATATATAGTTTAAACACTATTTTTCAATGTTGGTGTAGTATGTGCTTCCTACAACAATACAAAGCACTTTCAACCATGACATCGCACAAACAATTTACAAATTGTCCAAATATTTGAGGTATTATAAACCATCATTTGTTATTCAATAATTAATTTTTTTCCTTCTATAAATATCATTTTCAATGTCTTTATAATTGTTTTAACATATATTTTGCAAATATTATAACTGGTGATATGTTAATGCTTGTTACTAAAATTTATAGGTGGGTCTCATCTAAAGAGATACATCCAGATGAGCTGAACTATTGGAAGAGGAATGTTGCTCTTTTGATGTGTGACATTCAAATGTGTTTCCCTCCAAGTTTCTTCAATTATCAAGAGCACTACCTTATACACTTGTAGAAGAGATTGAACAATGTGGGCCCATCCATCTCAAGACAATGTGGCTTGTAGAGAGATATATGAAGGTCCTAAAACATTTTGTGAGGCAAAGAGCTCGACCTGAAGGTTCCATGGTTGAAGGGTACATGGTTTTTCAAACCATGGTTCATTTATCTGAGTACTTGCCTCAATTGCATCTGGAGGCTCCAAGATTATGGGGTGATCAACAACCTCAATCCATTGGAGATAGAAAACTAGAGGGTCAAGGAACTTCAAAGAGGATAAAAGGTAATCTTAAATGTTAGTAGTAGTTTTTAAATCTTAAGTTTTGTATGATGCATCCTTTAAAGAATGGTTAGATCAATGATTAGTTATACTTTCTGTTGTAGATGCTAAGGAGTGGGAGTCATTGCATTTGTATTTTGCATACAACTCTAAATTTATGTTAGAATGGATGGATAAGTATGCTTGAACAAAAGAAAATAGAAGATGAGAAGGCATGGGCTGATATATATAATAGACATGGTCAAAACTCTAATAGAGGACTTCCTGCATGCCATAAAAGAAAATGGCCAAATAGATGCTCATGGCATTGGTTAAAGACAAATGTTGAACATGAGGCAACCAAGGGAATGAAAGCAGTGACAAAAAAACAAGTAGATTTCGTTAAAGGATCTATAAATGGGGAGGTAATATACAAATAAAGTATTATGATGAATATTGTTTAATCTAAAGATTTTTTTATCATTGAAACTATTTAGTTAACCTTTTGTGTCCTTGAATCTAATTGGATAATATGTACATATGCATTTAGGTAACATATTACAAAGCAATGTGGATTAGCGGTCATCATTTTCGAATCAGGAAGATCGATGAGAAGCGGAAAACTTATGATAGTGGAATTTCAGCACCATTTGAAGTGGAATGTCATTCACATGCATATGACACAAATACAATCACGAGCACACTTCGGTATTATGGAGTTTTGGAGGATATAATAGAGCTTGATTTCACATCTTTTAAAAAGTTATTTTTCATGTTGAATGGTATAGGCTCATTGAAGTGGGCCTTGACAAAACTATTTTGTTGCATGAGAATGGATTCAATATGATAAATACATCGAGGTTTGAATCTACTTCTGAACCTTATGTGTTTCCAAACCAATGCAATCAAATATTTCTTGTTCCAAATTTAGAACACCCTGGCTGGTCCTTTGTGATAGATTATGATCCAAGAGGACGAAGAGTGACCTTTTCCGAAGATGTAGAAGGCCATGATGTAATTGAAGAGGTAGAAGATCCACTTGAAGACATAGATGACCAAGTGGAGGATGATGATAACATGACTATTGATGATGAATATGAACAAGATGAATTTCTGAAGGACAAGAACAACATTTTGGTGATCAAATACATGAACATGATGAGTTTATTGATCATCATTTACCTATGGCTGAAGGGGATGAAGATCATGAGAACCATGGTATTAATTTATTTGTGGATTTGGGGCCCATTAATTATGGTGTATTCATGCCTCCAGATGAGGAAATTGTAATGTCAGATGAAGATGATTTTATTCAATCATAATGTAAACCTTAAAATCATTGTAAGGACATAACACAATTTGATATATTTTATGAGTGGATTGCTAATGTTTTTTCTCTATGTCAATGCATACATTGCACATGTTTCCTTGTTTCATTAAATGTTTCCTTATTGAAGATTATATGAAGATGCACACCTTTTGGTCCTTTTGAATATATATATATATTTGATACATGAAATGAAATGGAAATTTAGTATTGCATATGTTATTATTCATTTGTTAGTGAAGTTGTTCAATGTTACATGCAACTTTGAAGTTGTTTTTGACTATTAATAATTTTGTTTTATGATATTTTGAAGGATCGTGGCATGCCCTCTACATATGCACTAGAAAATCCTAACATGAGAGTGCCACCGAGAAGTAAATCCCATACCATACTTTCTACATCCAACATTGAAACTTTTAGTATTCCAATTCCATCAAGCATGCCAACACATAGTATAGCACCAGAGTTAAGGAGTAACCCTTCATGTGTGGGTTCTCTCCGAATTCACCCTCCAACACCACAACATGCTTCCTTGACAAGTATCATAGAATCACAAGCCAAAATTTTAACGCTCCTACCAGATACTCCTAAATTTTATGAAGTTAGACAGGAAGTAATTAAGCAAATTCATGCATTGGAGTCTACATTGCTGGAAAGTACAGGTCTTGTTGCACCTGAACAGGTATGCTTATGATAATTAATTATTTATAAAAATTCCTAACAGTCCTAATTATCATTCATGTGCTATAAAACAATCATAACAACAATTTTTCATATTGCATGGTTTACAATAGTCCTAACAAACATTCATTCTCTATACATGTAGGAAGAAAATGGCATGCCCCCTGATGTACCTATAGGGAAGCTACTGATGACCCCTACAACTGCAACAATCTCCACAGTGAACACAAAAGGAAAGAAAGAGGTTACAATCTTGTTAACCTCGGATGGAAATGTCTTAAAAGATGAAATGGGGTCAAAATTTTCCAATTTCTATTTCATCACACATAATGCCTATTTGGAAATACCATACAAGTGGATTGGAGAAAGCAAGCCAATTCTAAGAAAGATGAACTCTTTGAAGATGTCATAAAAGAGTTTGGAAATCCCGGTTTTAACAAGGATTTCATAATGGATTATGCACGGAAATTCATTCATTCTAAAAGAGACAAAATAAGATCAAAGCTAACAAATGACTTGAGATATCCCCACCAGCTTGGATCACTAACCAAACAACATGGGATGAGCTTATCAAAGATGCCAAATTCAAGAGAAAGTCCTTCAAAAATCCAAACTACATGCCATCTACACGAGAAGGAGGTAAACGACGCCTTCGAGATACAACAAAGGCTACCCAAGCTAGGTTGTCAAGTATTGGGTCCCATAAATTGGGGTCGGTGGGTATAATAGTATTCGTGGGAGCTTGGTAAGTGAATAATTTCATTTATTTATTTTATATTTTTTTGGTGACTTGAATGTATTGGATGACAAATGATACTTGATAAATTAAAATGTCTTTGTACACTTAGGTTCACCAATTTCGAAAGGAAGCTTCAGATGAAGATCTGAAATATGCTTTAATGCATGGTTCCCAAGGCCTCCGACAACATATGATAGATCGAGGGGAGAAATTGGTCATTGAGCATGAATCTGAGGTAAGTTTATTATAGTATTTGATGACATAATAAAACATTTAAGTATCAATGTTGTGGTAATTTAATTAACTAAAATATGTTGTTTAATAGGATGTGCAACAATCAAACTCCTTAAAGGGTGCAACTGATAGTGAACATGAAGATGCAATAGAAGGATGTGATGATTTTGTTGTTGGACAAAATGAATCGATTGACCTTCTTGCAACTCATTTGAAAACAACCCAGAAATCCAACAGACAAGAGTTCAGATGATTATCATGTTGCACCATCTATTATAGTTCCTCATCAAAAGAGGACAAAAAAGAATAGACATTTTTCCTATCCGGCTAAATAGATTTAAATTGACTGTTATTTTATGAATTATTGGCTATTTCATTACCAGTGAACTTATTGGTTTTTTTATGATTTGAATTTTAAGTATACTAGTGAACTTGTAAAAATTTGAATTATACCTTACCAATCAAATCAGTAACTTCTACGAGGATACATTGTATGTGTCTTCAACATACCTAGTAACTTGTCTATATTGAAGACCTGCATGCACGTGAGTACAGACTGCACTTCTTGGAGATTGCACTTCAAGGCTTGCTAGTATATCTGTTTCTTGAGCTTTTCTTTCTGTTTGAGTTCATTCATATTCCTTTGATAGCCATGTACAGTAAATGTGGATAAGAAATTTTAATTTCACAGATGTGTGATGCAAATCCATCCCATATTTTAATTTCACAGATGTGTGATGCAAACTCATGCAGGCTTCTTCTAATCAGATTTGTATTATTAAATTTGTAGGCTTCTTCTAATATCTATGTCTGTCAGAATACACATATATGTGAGGTCCTTTGTTATATTGGTGAATGAGTCTTATGTAAATGCACACAAGCTATGAGAAATAAGGTGCATTCAGTAATTGATAAATTTGTTGAACGCGGACTTCGATCTCTTGGTGTTGCTAGACAGGTAATGTAATTCTTGAGTTGTGGCATAGTTATAGGAGTTTGTAAAGGTTTCTTTATAATAAGTAATATATATATATATATATATATATATATATATATATATATATATATATATATATATATATATATATATATATATATATATATATATACCACATAAATATGTCTAATTGAATCCTATGTCTTTGTGGCAATACAGTAAACCAGGGACTTGCTACACTTGCATTCTTTGGAGTGGGTGTAAACCTGGTGCTGTTCTTGACAAGGGTGCTTCATATAATAGCCAACAAGTATCATCTACAAATATTTAACATAGAGATGAAAGCGAAAGTAAAATCATACCAGATGCTAGAACAGGTATTGATATGTTGCCAGCCTCGCGAATGCATTTTGAAACCAGTCAAAATATCTTCTGTGACTGAACCGTAAATCCATCCAATCTGCAGAGAGAAGGATTATTACATTTAGCATAATAATTATACAAAAAAATGAGTTATCAAATAGTTGCACTCTCAAGTGTCACATCATTATTTCACATACCTCGCTTCCCCATTCTGTCTTGTCTTCATACCCACAGCTAATAACATGGATAGCTTCTTTTTATAAATCGCAGGAGTTGCTGATTGTGGAACACCACCATGTTCCATCAAAGTAGATGCAACAAATACTGCTGATTGGCCAAACCATTTCTCTAAGCTCTTCTGAGACATCAGAAGTGATTTCTCGTCATCGAATCCAGCACCTTAAGGCCATAAGAGGAGATGATAGTGTAAGACGAGATAAACATGCTTCATCATAAGAAATAAATAACTAAACCAACTTAATTCACCTTCAACGCCCTCCTCTATATCTTCCAGATTGAATATGGGAATAGTGGAGTCAGTTTGCTTCAATGTGTTTTTGTTATCCGCGTGCTTTTTGTTCACTTTCTTGTTCTTCTTTCTATCTCCACCACAGCATGCAGAAAGACATGATGATGCCCTGGACTTCTGCTTGAGGGGGGGATCATAACCATATAGTGTCGTTCTATTGAAAACACATCCTGTACCCACATACACAGCCCCTGAATTCCATCCAAACCTTTCAGGTTGATTGCTAGAGTAAACCATACAGCTTATTAATTGTTCCTGATAATTCAATCATATGTGAGTGCGCACACACAAGCACACCTGTGCAGAGGGAAAGAAGAGCCCACACTGAAAGCAAATTATTTCTAGATAAGTTATATTTTGTTGTTTTATTATTAGTATCTTCTCATATATAGGCTCCTGTTTAAAGGGATTGACAACCAATCTAATTCCACACACCTTCCCACATGCACACACACATGCATGCAAACAAAATTAATATATAGAATAATTCTCTTTTACAGTATCTATCTACAAGGGGAGGTTCTCATAACACTCACATCAAAAAACACGGTGTTGTGATTGGCATACCGATCATTCCGATCAATACCATCAAATCTTTGAGGGAACTGAACATAACAAACTGACTTCCCAAGATTAGGATCCATCATAAAGCACATGGCCAGCTGGTTAACAAGTAAAATAACAATGTTATCAATATTTTACTATAAATTTATGATTGTAGATGTTCTTTGTTATGAATTATATGTTAATTGGTTTTTTCTATGTGCAGGGAGATATCTAATCACCCAGAAGCATATGTTAGAAGGTCGTCTCTTTTTTCAGCATGTCGCATATTGATAGCTCTCCATCCATCATTTATAGCAAAATCTTTAAGTGGCGGTGATGCTGATATTGCTAAAGGGCTGGAATGGATTCACACTTGGGCTCTTCGTGTTGCGTAAGTTGATTCTGACTTTGAGTGTTATGCGGTATGTACCATATATTAATTTTAGTGGAATTATTGATTAGTAAATGCTGGAAATTGTGTTATAGGCTTAAAATGAATTGTAGTCCAAGAGAGCTGTGAAGAATACTTACACAATCCATTTGTGAAAATATACCAATCTACTCAAAGTGCCCATTTCTGTTGGCCAAACGTTACACTTCATTTGCAAATTTTTATGCACTTGGTGATTTTTTCAATACCTTTTCATCTTGATCTTGAACACCAATGCAAATGTCATGAGACTTTAATTAGTTTGTGACATGTGGGGCTAATCATAACGACTTGAATTGTTATATTCAAAAAATTGTAGACAAATGTATTGATCTCGTTTCAATAAGTCAGTAAGGTATCTGTTGAATCTTCCATTGCTAATCGTTTGCTTGCATTGACAGGTATGCAACTGCAAGTGCTCATTCAGATGGTCTACTTTTGCTTTGTGGAGGAAGAGATGCAAGCAGTGTGGTAAGAATTATAATTTCTAACCTTTTATTACTGGAGAATCTATATGCTTAGTGTAGTATGGTAGTATGGAACAGAGGCAGATTGTGTGAGGTGGAAATAATCTGGGAATAAGAGGCCTGATTCGATTTCAATAAGATTAGATATAATTTTGTGGGTCATATTGTATAAAGCAATACATCTATCGTATGAGCTGTATTGACTTTGGGAATGAGGACAAGGCACATTCAGTTCAGTTGTTTTAACAATTGCTTATTCTGTCTTGATTCTTTTAACACTACCAGTAATTCATCTTTGAGTAGTTACCGATATGACAAGGCACATTCAGTTACTTTGGGAATGAGGACAAGGCACATTCAGTTCAGTTGTTTTAACAATTGCTTATTCTGTCTTGATTCTTTTAACACTACCAGTAATTCATCTTTGAGCAGTTACCTAAGTTCCTTGACCAGTGCTTGGTTTTTTCTGCACCATATGACACCCACCTATAAATATTTTGGCGTAACCATTGTATGCATAAATCAGGTATATTAATGTTCTTGCTGGTATTAATTCAACAATGACTTACTGATAGAGAGATGAATTCCTGTAGATGTTTGCAAAATCAACCCCAAGACGCAGTTCAGCTCCAACTAAACATGATTCCAGCATCCATGTTGCTGGATTGTGACCTTGTGTGATTTTCGAGATGCCATTAATCGCCTCAAAATATTTTATTACAGCTTGCAAATGGCAACCCAGAGGCCCTGAGTATATCAGTTGCCCTCCACACTTTATCAACATCAACACATTCAGAAGAAGTAACTAGAACCTCTACTAAATGCATTGTAATTACTAATTATAAGTACCTCATCAAAGGCTTCGAATATGTCAACACTAGGTTGATGAATGGTGCACAGGACAGTTCGACGTCCTGTATCCATGGTATTACGAACCGTTCACTTAACAATTGCAGCATCCCTTGCATCCAGTCCCGATGTTGGCTCATCCATGAAAATAAAAGAAGGATTTGCTACCAACTCCACTACAATTGTTAGCTTCTTTCGTTGTTCTGTGGACAAACCATTAACTCCAGGCAGACCAACGAGAGCCCCTTTCAAGTTACTCAATTCTACAAGCTCCATAACTTCTTCCACAAACATTTGTTCAAATCATGTTGGAAATATGCATGTGATGCATATTTAATTCCAACCGTAGCTTTTTGGGAAAGCTAATTTTGGCTTTAGTCTTGTTTTAGTTTGCTTTAGTTAAGTTAGCTTTATCTTATTTTTATCATTAGATTTGATTCAAATAAATGCTTTTAAATCATGTATCATGCAACTGTTTTAAAGCATGAGTTTAGATTTAGAATGCTCGATTGAAGAGCTGTTAGTGGGTGAGTTATTCTATTTAAATAACAGCAATTGTAATTGCTTTGTATGCACACACAAAGGTGTCAAATCTGCACAAACAAGGAAGGATGTGCATTGAAAGCACACACCATGCACGCACAGCTTGATTGCAAAGAGCTGAAGCTCGAGTATGATGAAACTTTTATTAATGGAGATTATGCACAGCAGTGTTGGTTCGAATATTCATCTATTTATGCAAGTTATTTAAGTATTCTGTTTATTTCTTTTATGTTGTTTGTTGTATAAGACTGCAGATTTTCTACAAATTGGTATCGTGAGCTAGGTTGTTCCAGCACTTATTAAATTGGTAGCAAGCTATGGCTTCTACATCCAAAGATGCATACACCGTAGTTTAATGGAAAGAATTACGAATACTTGGTCATTGACCATGAAGGCGCTATTCAGATCTCATGACATGTGGGAGATCGTTGAATATGGGTACACAGAGCCCGCAAATGCAAAGAAGCATATATATGCACTTTCTCAAGCAGAGAAAGATACTTTGAAGGAGTTACGAAAGAAGGACGAAAAATCTCTTTTCTATATTCATCAGGTAATGCATGAAAGCATTCTTCCAAGAGTGGCAGCAGCTAGTCAAGCAAAGACTACATGGGATACTTTACAAGTTGCATATCAAGGTAAGGAGAAAGTAAAAACCGCCAAGCTACAGTTACTTCGTAGAGATTTTAAGAATTTAGCAATGAAAGATTCAGATTCTGTAGAATCATTTTTTACTTATGTAGTTGGCTTAGTCAATCAAATCAAATCCCATGGTGAGACTCTTGAGGATAGAAGGATTATTGAAAAATTGCTTAGAAGTTTGCCTACAAAATTTGATCCTTTAGTTGTTGCTATTGAAGAAACTAAGGATCTGAGTCAGTTTTCTATTGATGAGTTGCATGCATCACTAATCAATCATGAACAGAGGATGAATAGATCACATGCAAGTGTAGATCAGGCTTTTGCATCTCAATAGCAGGTAGTCGTGGCAAAAGAAGAGGAAGTTTCAGCCCAAGAGGCAGAGGAAGAAGTCCATCTAGAGGACGTGGCAGCGAGCTTCATCAAACTCAAGTGGAAGAGGACAGAATCAAGAACAGAGTTATGGTCGAGACAAGATAAGTCTCATGTTCAAGGTTATCATTATTGCAAGAAGTATGGGCACTATGCTTGTGATTGCAAGAAAAAGCAATATGATCAAGAGAGACAAAATCAAAATCAGGTTGGAAGTTCTATTTCTAAACCTATGTTTATCAGATGCACAAGGATTGCCGAAGCAATACCTTCTTTATCCCCTATTGAATGTAATTTGTCAAAAGAGAGTCCATGTGATGTATGGTAATTGGATTCAGTCATAGTAATCACATGACGGGTAATCTAGATTTGTTTTCTAGTTTGGATGATTCAGCTTAAGAGTGATGTAACTCTTGGAAATAACAATATTGTGTCTCGTGAAAGGAAAAGGCACGCTTAGTATTCTAAAAAGACAGGGGAGAAAACAAGTATGCAAGATGTTTACTACGTTGCTGGTTTGAAACATAACCTTATGAGTATTGGACAACCGTACAGAAAGGATACTTTAGTCTATATGGAAGACAATGAGTGCATGATTGTGGACAAAGCTCCTAGCACTCAGTTGATTGCAAAAGTGAAGATGAGCAGCAATAGGATGTTTCCATTGATTTTGAAACTTGGAAAAAAGAAGAAATCGATCTTTGCTTTTGCAAAGAAAGTCATGCGTTAAGCCAAATCAGTCTTTTGTTGAGTCCTGCGCTCAAACAGATGAGTCCTGTGCCAATGAAAATCAGGTTTGCGCTACAGTAAGCGAGTCTTGCGCTGATTCCTATGTAAATATAGTTGAGTCCTACGCTGAAGGAACACAATCATCTTTTCATTCAATCATGAAGGATGAAACATGGCTTTGGCATCTAAGGTATGGACATTTGAATTTTGGAGGTTTGAATTTATTATATAGAAAAAATATGGTTAAAGGTTTGCCATTGATTCAAACCGGAAAGGGTATGTGAAGGTTGTATTTTGGGAAAACAACACAGAGATTCATTCCCAGCTTGGCAAACAGCAAGAGCAAGTGCATCACTTGAGATTGTACATTCGTATTTATGTGGACCTATGCGCAGACTTCTATTGAGGTTGTATTTATTTTATGACATTCATTGATGATTACACAAGGAAGACATGGGTTTATTTTCTCGAGAAATAAATCAAATGCCTTTGATACATTTCAGCAGCTCAAGGCATTAGTGGAGAAGCAAAGTGGATACTACATCAAAGTTCTCGAAACTGGACAGAGACGAGGTGAGTATGTTTCTAATGAGTTTATGAATTTTTGTAGATATCATGGTATACACAAGCAATTTACTACTGGTATACACCACAACAGTAACGGTGTGGCAGAGAGGAAAAATAGAACCATCATGGAGATGGCGAGAAGCATGTTGAAGGCAAAACATCTTCCAAATGAGTATTGGGCGAAGCAGTAGCAACTTCTGTTTATATTTTGAACAGGTGTCCAACGAAACTTGTTAGGAACATGGTTCCTCAACAAGCATGGACTAATAGGAAACACAGTGTTTCACATTTCAGAGTTTTTGGTTGTGTAGCATATGCACATGTACCTGATGAGCTAAGGAAGAAGTTAGACAACAAAGGAGAAAAATGTATTTTTGTTGGGTATTCAGAGAATACAAAAGCATACAAGTTGTACAATCCAGTCACTGGAAAGGTTGTGATCAGCAGGGATGTACAGTTTATTGAGAATGAAGCATGGGATGGAAGTATAGAGAAAACAGTGAGTATAGCAACATCTATTCCGCATGATGATATGACAGATGAAACTTTAGAGCAACAAGCTACTGTATCTACAAATCTTGGACATGCACCACAAGTTGTAGCACAAGCTACACCTCCATCTACAAATGGAGGTCACCAAGATTTCAGCCATCTTCAGCCATGCAAGAGACACCACAGGAACACCGTAAGCTACTCCACCAAAAAGTAGTCCCGCATCAAATGCTCCTATGCAATGGAAAACAAGAAGTCTAAGTGAGATTTATAATGTTGATACAACTAATTCATTTTCAGTTTTTGCATTATTTTCTCAAGTGCAGATCCAATATATTACGAAGAGGCTATAAAGAATGAAGTTTGGGAAAAAGCCATGGATGATGAGATTGATGCTATAGAGAAGAATCAGACATGGGAGCTAATGGATCTTCCAAAAGGAAAGGACGTGATAGGAGTCAAGTGGGTCTACAAGACAAAATACAATGCTGATGGAAAAGTACAAAAGCACAAAGCAAGGCTGGTTGCAAGAGGTTTTACGCAGCAATATGGAGTTGACTACAATGAAACATTTGCACCAAGAGAGCACGTTTGGACACGGTAAGAATGGTTTTAGCAATTACAGCTCAAAACAAATGGCCTATTTATCAGATGGATGTTAAATCAGCATTCTTAAATGGATTCCTTGAAGAGGAAGTTTATGTAAATCAACCATAAGGTTATGAGATTGAAGGTCATGAAGGAAAAGTATACAAATTGAAGAAAGTGCTCTATGGTCTCAAGCAATCACCTAGAGCTTGGTACAACAGAATAAATTCTTATTTGATTGAGAATGGTTTCAGAGGAGCAGCAACGAGCCTACCTTATACACCAAGATAAATGAGCAAGGTAAAATTTTAATTGTTTGTTTATATGTAGATGATTTGATCATTACTAGAAATCTATCTACAGAGTCATTCAAATCAGCCATGAAGAAGGAGTTTGAGATGACATATCTTGGTCTTATGCATTACTTTTTGGGTATTGAAGTTCAACAATCGGAAGGTGAAGTTTTTATCTCACAAGCAAAGTATGCAAGTGACGTTTTAAAAAGGTTTAACATGTTGAATTTTAAGCCAAGCACCAACACCACCGCACTAGGTTTGAAGTTGAGCAAAGAGGATGAAGGATCGTTTGTGGATCCAACATTGTTTAAAAAGTTGGTTGGAAGTCTTATGTATTTGACGGCCACAAGGCCTAATATCATGTATGGTGTGAGCCTCATATCAAGGTTCATGGAATCTCCAAAAGATTCACATTGGCAAGCTGGAAAAAGAATTTTGAGGTATGTACGTGGAACAAGAAATTATGGAATTCTTTATTCAAGTTCAGATGAGTTCAAACTCATTGGTTATACAGATAGTGACAATGCTTTGGAAGTATAGATGATCGTAAAAGCACATCCGGCTATACTTTTCACTTTGGAACAGAGTGGTTTCATGGGCATCAAAGAAGTAGCCCATTGTCACGTTATCTTCAGAGAAGCAGTATGTAGCAGCAACAGGAGCAACATGTCAAGTCTGTTTGGATGAGAAGAGTGTTGATGATTTACAACAAAAAACAAGAGGAAACTACAAAGATTTTTGTGACAACAACTCAGCCATAGCGTTGTCCAAAATCATGTTTTTCATAAGAGGAGCAAGCATATTGATACGAGGTATCATTTCATCGTGGAGCTAGTAAACAACAAGGAAATTCATCTTGAATTTTGTAGATCTAAAGATCACTTTGCACAGACATTTTTACAAAGGCTTTAGCAAAAGAAGTTTTCGAATATTTGAGAGATTGTTTGGGAGTTTGTGATCCTGCACATGGCAGATCTGAAAAAGCAAACACAACTCTAGAAGAGTGAAAGCTACAGTTTGAAATTAAGGGGAGTGTTGGAAATATGCATGTGATGCATATTTAACTCCAATCGTAGCTTTTTTTTCTGGAAAGCTAATTTTAGCTTTAGTCTTGTTTTAGTTTGCTTTAGTTAAGTTATCTTTATCTTATTTTTATCATTAGATTTAATTCAAATAAATCTGTTTTAAATCATGCATAGCATGCAATTGTTTTAAAGCACGAGTTTAGATTTAGAATGTTCAAATTGAAGAGATGTTAAGTGGGTGAGTTATTCTATTTAAATAACAACAATCGTAATTGCTTTGTATGCACACACAAAGGTGTGAAATCTGCACAAGCAAGGAAGGATGTGCATTGAAGCACACACATTTTGCACTGCACGCACACTTGATTGTAAAGAGATGAAGCTCTAAGTATGATGAAGCTTTTATTAATGGAGATTATGCACAATAAAGGCTGATTCGAATATTCATCTATTTATGTAAGTTATTTAAGTATTTTGTTTATTTCTTTTATGTTGTTTGTTGTATAAGATCTGCAAATTTTCTACACAAACATTGGATGTTAGATGTCGATCATGTCCAGACCAGTGAATTAAAATAACAAACAGATTGCAGGTTGAAGAATAAAATATATACCTCTCTTGTTTGAGTGTTGATTTCCTTAGGGAGGCGAAGCCAAGCAGAAAATATGAGAGATTCATAGACAGTCACGTAGGGGGAATGGATATCATTTTGCTCGCAGTAACTAGAAACGCGAGCAAAAGTTTCTTGTCTCTTGGGAAAACCAGATATGGCAATGGAACCTTGGATGTAACCTCCAGTTTTCCTTCAAAATATCGTATTCTATTACTAGATGTATGGGAAGCCCATCTCTAGAAGTGGAGCAAAGCTTACAAAAATAATATTGCCAAGAACATTGCTGCCCATACCCTGCGCTGCAAGTTTTTACCACTTGCTGCTCTCTCTAATTGAACATTCGCAACTTTTTCAATTACATTGCCCTTAGCCACATCAAGGCTTCTTTTGAGGCTCTCACAACATCCAACAATATGTGGTTCTATTTCTGAACCTGCAACACAAGGCATCATCATATTTGGCCGTAAGTTCAATCAATCCCAATTATGCAGATTGGTTTGCATGTAAAGCCTTTGAGAAGGGCACGGTTGGAAATTGAGAACCGGGAACAAATGCCCATCACTGAAAACCTATTTATTTAAAGATTATTTGGATGGGATTAGATTAAGAACCATTAAACATTCCCAACCAGGGAAAACAAGAATAACAATTATGTACCCAATAGCGAAGGTGCCTTCCGAATGCAAATTCCACAAAGAATAGGACTGCCAATTACACTCTGAAATCTTACTGTCAATGTACCATGTTCGGTAATTTTTGCCCTTGCATCCATAAGAATAAGTGGAGTGTTTGAACCCACACGGGCATATATATCCATCTCGGACAGAATCTGCCACAAACAAGGTCAGAAAATGAAACCATGATAATGCAATGACACGGTGAGGGTTTATTTCAGGGAGGCATCATGTTCTCTTACCTTATGATGTTGTATAAGCACATCAAAAACCCTCATCCCAAGAGGCCCATTGGTAAACACTATCTCGGCAAAATGAAGGTCCACAAAATAATCTCCCGTAGTAAGGGATTCAATAGTGTAATAGAACTCCCCATAGCGAGTAGACTGGTAGACACAGGGCCCCTCTTCTGCGATATTCTCCTCTGTTCTCAGCACATCTCCTCCAGAAAATCACATATCATCTTCAAATGCCAGCCCCAATAAGTTGTCCTTCAGTGCCCGCCCTCCAGCATTAATACTGAGAATGACATCCTCTGCAATACATCTATTCATTCCCTACGATACATCTATTTGCCTACTTGCTTAAACATCTGCAAGTGATGCTCTTGTAGCTCTAAAATAAATGAAAGATTGTGTTTCAGATGCTTTCTTTAGTATTCTATGGAAATGAATCCACTTATGTATGCACTACAAATATAGTTGTAACCATATTTCTATACTTGTGAAATATAATTGTTTAGTGAACTGTGTGGGTCCTATTATACCCTGTTCCATCCCAGCAGTCATTCTAATCCTCCATAACTAGTCCTGTAAAGGGAGTTGTGAAATCATTTTTGATCATTGTATACATTCTGAACTAAGATTGAGGAAGCTTATAGAAATCTTTAGGGTCTGTCCATTCCATCCACTTCCCAAGTCTGTACAATTTATGATATATTTTAATTCCTTTATCAAACCAAAGGAGGGAAGAGCAACCTCTTGTCAAGGCAAGGATTTGCAAGTGTTGCAGCTTTGTTAGGACCATTAGATGAGAATGACTAATTATGTATTTTTTAAGTGGACAGGTATCAGGGACACTATGATGTCCCTCAATCATCACAAGGACATCAAAGCTTCCCTGACTCCTGAAAAAAAAGTGGCACATCCTCGGAATGTCCCTTAAATTCAGAGGATGTCCCCTTTTTCTATTTTTTGACACATGGTGGGAACGTTTCCCTCTGTTCTCTGTCCCTTAAACATCCCGGACATCAGGGATGGCACTAGAATGGGGTAACACGTCCCGTGTAGCACTGTTTATGTCCCTCATACTCTAGAATGCCTTTTCCAGGCAGTTGCACAAATGTCCCTTTTTTATTTATTTATGACAGCTCTTACCCTTCTTTATCTGGATGGTTGAAATTTTCATATTAAAAAAATACACCAGTCTTGAATACAAAGTCAATAGCTTGCGAAAATTGTGCTATCCTTTATATAGTTGTTTTGGAGATGTTTTATGTTCTATCCTTTCTGATTTTTGACTCTAAGAAAAACAAGGTATGTTACTATATGCCACTTATGACATAGGTATTTTAAACATTTTGGACACATTTAATGGTTTCTTAGATTCTATACTTGGATCTATTATAATATTGTTGATATAAAGGTTTAAATCTATTCTTGGAGATGATTACATTGGGGTTGATAATAACAATGAAATTGACTTTTGTCACATTACTTGCAGTTAATATTTTCTTGCTGCACATGTACAAATCCAAACAGTTATTGGTTGGAGTTTCATGTGTGATCCTCTCCATTTTTATGTATGCCTCCCGATGATTTTTTTGGTAGGTATTTATTCTTATTCTCTTTTTAGTATAGATTGCTATAAAATGTGTACAATGATTCTTTCAAGAAGGTTGGTGATTTCATTTCTTATTGTAGGTACTTGTTATCAGAACCAAAAGTGTTGAGTATATGCCATTTTTAACATCCTTATTTAACACCCTAAATGCACTTGTCTAGGTTGGATACTCTCTAATCACTAGGGATATATTTTTAGCGGTACGCTTCTCTTGTTTTTCACTGCCATTTTAATTTATAGACTCAATTTTTTTCTGCAAGGACTATGAACAAAGAAACAAAAGTTTTTCTTGGATGGCGGGTATAGATGATCACCTGGATATTTATGTGTTGGGAATGACAGAAAACATGGATTTTATCATACAGGTATATGAGTGCACAACTTAGCTTATTAGTTTTGTGCGAGGTTTTAATTATTGTCCTAGTTTAAATGTAATTTGTGAATACTTTTCACATAACTGGAGTAAAATATGTGTTCTTAATATCTTAGAATCTAATGCACCTTTGTTGTTATCGATAATAGAGAATTGTATCAAAGTTGAGACAATCAAAGCGAAGAACATGAAGATGACAATTGTCAGCAAAGAGGCAATTGCTCAAAATAAAAGTAAAGAAAAAGAACCTCAAAGTAGAACCAGAGAAACAGACAGATTGCTTGAAGCTGGTGGTGGAGAGGTGTTCATATTGTATGTGAAGGGTTAACGACATTTAGGCACATTTTTCTATTTTATCATTGTATTTAAAGGGTTAACCGCATTTAGACACCCTTTTGTATTTTATCTTATTTGATAATAATAAAATGTTTGTGGACCCATTTGTTGGGCACAAAATTCAAATCAAATTGTTTTTAATTTCTAATATTAATTATCAGCCCACATTGACATCATAGACAATATGTAGCCGTCGATTGCACTATATGATATTTGATTATTATTTATTCTTGCAATTCAGATTTTTCATTCTTTAAATTCGTATCATCTCTAGAGAGACAATAAAAATTGAAATTAGTATTGTCTCTAGAGAGACAAAAATTAGTATTATGTATTGTCTCTAGGGAGACAATAATGATATTGTCTCTCAAGAGACAAAAATGATATTGTCTCTCAAGAGATAAAAATTATATCAATCTATAATGTCTCCAGAGAGACAATAATTAGAGACAATATTAAAGACACCCGCTTTGAGACAATAATAGAGACAATATACAACTTTTTTATTGTCTCTATTTGAGACAATTTGGTCAAGTATTGTCTCTATTATTGTCTCAAAACACCCCCTTGTAGTAGTGATACAAAGAATAAACTCATCAAAAAAATAATTCATTATAAAAACTATTTAAGCATAATTAAAACACACAAAATCCGATTAAAATGCTCTCCATTTTCATATTCTTCCATAAATTATAATAACTTCAATCTACATACATTTATATCTATTACAATACCATATACATTAACAATATTGCCTTTTAGGTCATCACCATGTGATTCTAATATACACATTATTTCCACCCTATATGCAGGGACGCTAAAGATGGAAAACAATTTCTATGACATAGCCGCGTGTATTGACCATGACAGTACTTACATACAACACTTGTTCTCTCGAATGTGTGCAAGACCAATGCAAAGGAGGCACCGTACTTGTTGACGAAGACGAATTTATGCAATATTGCTCACACAAAAAAATTAGAGCAAGCACAATAGGTACTGTAACAGGAACCACTAGAATTGAGGATACCCAAAAAATCCTCAGAGAACAATTCTATGCGCAGTACTATAACCCCACCCCCTAAAAACCAACTGCAAACAATGTACAACTTTGCAAGCCTTCACATGTACATACCAACTTATGACCACAAATATATGTATTATTTGTTTCCATCAATAGAAGTGGTAAACAAATGCACTTGTTCCAGTTACCCACACTAACTTCTCTGAAATAAATTAAACCTTACACTTATCATTCTCTAACCCTTCTATAATATATCACATACGCTGCCCAAACAAAGTTTCATGCTTCCATCATGCTCTATTCCTTGCCACGAGACAAGCATAGTTTATTATAATGAAGCAACTCATTCCTTAAATTTTAGCATCTCCCCTTTGTTACCTCATTCACTAAACCCCCTTGTGTATTCATACGATCCTGCCTTAGAGCTAACAGTAAATTAGAATAAAAATATTACAAACAATAGCAACGTTTCACACGAAACAAAAAACTTCCAACCACACCACTGTCGGCGTAGACTTGCTCCCCCAGGAGCAAGCACTAGTTTTACTCAATATTATCTAGTTTTAGTAGATTTCATTGTTGTGTTTGAATTAGATAAACATAGTGAGGAAATTGACAATTCATTTATTCACAAAGTTTTATGGTTTAATTTTTCCTTTTCCCCTTGGGACAATTTAATAATTTTTTCTAATCTTATTTCATTGTGTCTTTATGTTTTCATTGTCATATCATTAGCCCTAACTTTGTGTATGTTTTTCATGTTTCCATCTAATGCCAAGTAAGAAACCTAGACCCAATACCCCTATAATGAAAAGTGCTACATTATGTGGTGAACCTATCAATTTGATTTAAATGCCTTTGATTGTTCCTCATCCTTGGCTGAAAAATAAATGAAAATTATCCATGTTATTCCTATTTTTTTAACATGACAATATAAATTTCAACATAATTTACAAATGCACATGTGGATGTCAATGTTCCTATTGAGTGTGCTTGGAATTTCAATGCTTCTAATAATCATGCTTCAAATAATGATGCTTTATATGCAATGTGTGACAATTTTTTTCTTACTCTTTAAAAAGAATGTAAAAGAAGCAACCAGGTCTCGGGAATTTACATTTGAGGAAGTACATATTACAAATGAAACTTTGAATTCTCCTAAATTATATGAAATGTGTGACACTCTATTTTTACTTATTTAAAAGATTGTAAAAGAATCAATTAGCTAATGATTCTACATTTGAGGAAGTTTATATTACAAATGAACCTTTTGATTGTAACATAAATAAATATCTAAAGATTCTACATTTGCATAAGTATATATTACAAATGAACCATTGAATGCTCATAAGTTTCCTATTAGAAGTTCATTATATGTGAAGTGTGGAATATACCATTCTTACATATACTCTCATGCTTCCACCTATTAATCTTAGCGTGTTGCATGAACCTAGTAGTCATACTATTGTGGCTCCACATATTATTACTTAGATTGTTATGAACATTCCTTCATAGCCTAGATTTTTTTTACACCTATTCCTAGACTAGTTTCTCATGTTACATATTTTACTCAATGCCTTCTTCAAAACACTAGTGTCTACTAATACATATGGTGTTTTGCATACTTCTCGAGATTTAACAAACTCTTATAGATATGCAAACAAAATTCACACAATTGGAACAAGGATCTCAAAAACCAAGCCATGCGATTACATATGAGGTTGTATTACATATTACTTTGTCTTATGATGTCCTAAATTACCCTTTTCCTATAATTTTTTATTTCTCATAAGTTTCAATTAATCAATGACAAGGGTGACTTTCACATAATATCTAAGTATTCTATTTATTGTGTTTTGACTTTGCTCATAATGACAAATTATTAATAATATCTTTCGTATAACTCTTGAGGATTATGCTTTGGATTAATTTTACGACCTATCATTGGGCTTTGTATGCACCTTCAATTCCTTAGACGATAATTTATTAGCTCACGTTTAAACAACATTATTCAAAAGGTTGAGTTCTCACATCATGCACAGCTAAAACAAGGACACAATCAACTTATTAGTGACTTTTTCCTTCTTCCAGAAAATATTCTCCTTCCTTCTCAAGAGTTGATAAAATTCCTTAATATGTGCTTAAATGACTTATTGAATGCAATATACTCTCTTTACCACCTCCATGTGAGGTTGAATTATTTTTACCTTTACCTAAGAATCGTGATGTAAATGCATATTATGACAATCATAAGTTGTGGGACATACTTAAAATAAATGCTTTGGATTGAGATATAAGATGCATGACATAATTAATTGTAATGTTGTTTCATTGGAAGGAAAACATAGTTCATTGAACAACTCAAACACAATTAAATCAACACTTATGATTCTTAACTAATATTCTTCTAAATCGTGATACAAAGAAGAAAGATGAGGCTCACATGATATCAAATAAACAAGATCCATCATTTTTAAATGCAAATATCTTATATGGTTCCATAGGTACGGTTATGGGTATGCATAAACAAGTACTTATTATTACCTTCTATAAACCAAATTTAAAAATGTTCACAATGCAATTCCTAGTTAGCCATGGATACACTCTCAATGATCTACTTGAACAACGAATATTATTACACAATATGGAGGTCTTAGCCAAACACCTCTTGTGGATATGGTTGAAAAGAAATGGAATAATTTTGAACATTTAATCACATGACATTTTGATAAGAAATGGAAAAAGAGTAAGAATATTTTTGAAAGAAATGTCATAAAGCTATGTGTTTGATTCATACCAATTGGACCAAAATGTAGATATGGAAATTAGCCAAGGCTTATATAACTCAATAAATTATAATATATGTTTGGCATTTTAGACTAGGAGAATAAGAAATATGATGAATTGATACAAAATTTGATGTAATTTAGAATAAATTTGTCAAAAATAGAGAGTTCAAAACATTGTCTAGACAATGAGGTGAAGAAGACCTAGAAAAAATAGTTCTTGTTCAATAAACATTGACCAAAACTATATCACTTATTTAGTAATAAGACCATAACTGTATTGATTCAATTATGATATATTTTAGATATTGAAAACCATATTACATGAAGTTGTTTGTCTATTTCAAGGATCCAAAAAAATGTCTAGTCTTTTGAAAATCAATGCAAGTCACTAAGAAATTATCCTCTTTTCGTGGAAACTTAATGGTACTACAACACCCTACAAAATTGTAGAAACTAAAGGGAGTAAAAATGGGCATGTGTTATCCCTCCATTATTATACCTTCAGAATTTTGGACGATGCAAACAACACACCAATTATAATGTATTTTAACAAGCAGTGTAATACAAATATCCCAACATTTATCAATTTTAATGAATGAAACGAGTAAATTCTATGCATGATAAGAAATAATCAAAGTCAATAAATTTAATGCTTAATTAATGCTTTAAAAAAATGTCCCAAATTTTACAGGATATTTATATGATTATTTTGTGTCCTAAAATCATGGGCATGACATAAATGCATTCCTTTATTTTATAACTTCAATAAATGTGAATGTGATTATATCTTTCATCATTTCCCCCAAATATACTTATGTAAATGTATGCTTTTTGAATTTTGTTTACACCCAAAATTAAATAAGAAGTGTTTACCTACTTAATTTGGGTTGAAAATTGAAACAATGCATTGTCATATATTATATATAAATGTTCCAACATTGAGATTTGACAATACATGTAAACTCTATAAAGAAAATGATATTCAAATAGGAAAAATTCTAAAATAAAATTTAAAACAAGAGGATGAGTTGACTTATCCTTTCTAATGCATCATATATTGATCTAGATTCAAAATTAGGGAAAATAGGTTGATAGGGTAGAATGTTCTTCATCTCTAAAATATATCCCTATAAACTCACAAAGTACTAAAGTCAGACCTAGACACTAATGTCTAGTGTTACTTTCCTATTTGGTGCTAATTTTTGGTGTTTCTTTGCACTTATGTTGCTTCTTGGATTGCTTCCTCTGTCTGTAATTGCTTCCTACATTTTTGCTTCTTTCAAAACTTTCGTGTATGCACCAATAATGATCAAAACCCAAGTTTTCTATGCTAACACTTAAATAGGCATTAGATAAAAAAAAGAAAGTCGTTTGTGGTGGAGTTCGACTACCCTTTGTGATCAAATCCATTATTGCTTTTAACTAAGCATTGCACTACATTACCCAAACAAGGGGCTCAAACTCTATGTAGTTCTCCTAGTGTGGTACTAGAGCAATGCAAATCTAGAGTGCCCCGTCCATGTTTGCCCTTATGCCTCAACATCAATAGTAGGTGTAACTATAGATATAATGTACCCTTCTTGAGTGTTAAATAAAGTGCTAAAGTATAATACTTGTTTATATGTATATTTCTAGAAGTAAAATCCCTTGAAGTGCCCCTAGTTCAGTTTGTAGGTGCTTGATAACACTTGATTTAAATTTGAGGTGCACTTTTCTTATCCTAGTCTGCTCTTAACCTAGTGTGGAGTGGTCCAAACTTTTATAGAGGTTGTTCCTAATGTCTTCCCTTCACTTAGGGAAGTTTAGGGCAACTTTGCATAAGACTCAATAGATATTTCCTAGATGAGATTTGGAAAATGTTAGGTGAGTAATCGAGTGCGCTTTATATTAATTTTATACAAATTCATTGAATAATTCCACGGGGGTTCATTAGCTAGGCAATATCCTAGCACGTGGGTTCATATTGAGGTAATTAATATTAATAAAATTAAAGTCAATATACCGGTAGACATGAGGGGGTGAAAGGGTTTAATTTATTAATATTTTGAATGTAGGTTAGAGAGGTGGGCCAAAGGAAATGGAGGTTTGATTTTAATATAAAACTAAAACATTTGAACCCTAGTTTTTAAAATTAAATACCTTAAAATTGCAAAATGAGTGTGTTCATAAAGTTAAATTATAACCTCTTTTTGAATAAAGAAATATCAATTAAGAAATTCTTAACTAAGAAATAATAAGATGGTAGAAAACTAGGATTGAGTATACTTTTCAACACAAGTGATATAATTTCACAATCTTAATTATTTGAAGAACTATTGAAAAATGATTAAAGCTTAACATTTATAAGGTGATTTGTAATAGGTCATCAATGACTTCAAACTATCTTTCAAGAGGAAATGCATATTAAAAAAATTTGAGTGAGAAATATGATATATTTTTTGTTTAATATATTAGGGTAAAAATAAAAAGGGGTAAATAAAATTGTAATTGAAAAATGGGTAAGTAAGGTACATGGAAAAAATAGGGGGTATTTTCATTCTAATAATATAACAGGAGGGGTATTATCAATTGAATAATTAGAGGTAAAAACTAGAATTAAGGGTATTCTTTAATACCTTTTGAACGCACGTACTATACCATACCTTTACTAAGTGAACCCCCCGTGAATAATTCATGATAAGGATGAATAGGAAGTGGGAATGAGATAATCATAAGAAAAAATGACAATGTTAGGAATATTCATTAGTGCTCACATATAATAGCCTATTTGTAGTGCCCACATTTTACACACCCAAATACAACAGTAAAATACCAGGATAATTTTTTTTTTTGACTTACAATACACGCTACACACAACACAACAAGGGCTCCAAGTACAGGACTCGACGCACATGCGACAATCACATAAGTCATCGACTCACATAGACACATGCAGATGACATCGGCACGTCGATGCCACTCTTTTCCCAACGAATGAATACTAGCAATAACACGACCACAACAAAAGGGACTTAAGGATTGACAACCCACCACACAACATTACCATGGTTACATCTAGCATACGTTAAACATCCAATAACATTATTATGTAAGCAAATTTTCTTCTTCTCTTTTTTTTTTCTCACCTACATGTTCTGAAAATTCGTTTCACAGTTCACTTATTGTTCAACCATTTAATTTTCTCTTTACCCTTATGACAAATCTTCATAACTCACATAAATATTTTCCATATTTCAAATTTTATACAAAATTCTAACTCTCTCATTCTTATGTTAAGATTAGGCTTCCCAAAATGCTTATTCAAAGTTTAGAATTTAACCTTGTTACACAAGTGAACCTAACATGATGTCAGGATGAAATCTTGGGATTAAGGAAGACATAGATTGAAATAGCTTTTTCCCCAAGAACATCCATCGATCACGAAATAGTTATTTCGCTACCATTATTATTATAGTTCAATAATTTGTTGAATTCCAAATTTGATTTTTTTAATATGTATATCTTTTGTTTTCTCGACGTTTGGTCACACCAAGGTAATTTATATTCTTTGTAACACATGAAGAAGTTTATTTAAGTTATAAGGTCTCCAAAATTGACCTTAGTCCTAATCTCCAATCTCATGTGCAACATTATATGATATGCTCTTATATCGCACTAAGGTCTCGTTCTTAGCATCGTCTCGAAACAAAAGAGATACGAAGCACTTGTCTGACATCTTAAAGAAGTACAAGGCTAGGAGCATAATAACTACACATGAACACAAGTGATCTATGTACACGAAGATCCCATGTCTCTACACTTCACGATTCCGCATAAGGAATATTCTTTATTCCTTAATGCCATAAATGACATAGCAAGGGATTAAGGGACAAGATTACAATTTCTAAGGTTCTCTAGAATCAACATCTTTCAACTCAATTTTGCATACAAGGAGTTAAAATATAGTTTTCTACCCACAAGTTAACATACAAAAACCACTAGGGTTTAGTTTAATTCCAATATGCACCTAACGATCTACGCCTCCACTACATGTGATTCTAAGGCAAGCGGACATAATTACTAAACCACATTCAAGAGAATACCAAGATGTTATTTTGATAGAAACCAAGGTAGCACCGCTTAGTCGATCCTTCGAACAAGGATTCATAAGGTGACTCCTAAGGCGGTCTTCAACACTCAGCCTGGTATCGACCTGAAGAGAGTACATTCTTCTCACGATTACCAAAACTAGAAGGAAACCGCATACTCTGGATAAAGTTGGACCATGTCATTCCTAAAATATGGGTTCACGAAAATGTCGTTAAACCTAATGACTATGACGGTAAACTCTAACTAGGGGTTTTATTTACCTAACCTAGGAGGCCTCATCGAGTGCAAAGTTTAAGGTCGTTCTACGGTTTTAAATTTCATATATGGTAAGAAGCGATCACACATGCAGAAAGCTATGCACGAATATTTTATTAAGGTTGAGTGTTCCCATTAAAACTCTTTATTATGTTTGCAAGGTAAGAAGATAACCCAAAATTTAATTTAATCGTTTATTAAATACTGAGAAGGTACTACAAGATATTAACTTCAATTTCAATTTACTATGTATAAATCAAACCCTTTTTTCCATACACAACTAATAAACAAATTGAACCGGTGATTAGATGCACATTTCCTAAGTATCCCTAAACTAGCATATCATGCATGTTAACAAATCTCAATTATAACTTTTCGGTAACAAGAGACTACATAACACAGTTATTCATTTTAAAATGACCTATAAGAATTACAATAATAATAATTAAATTTCACATCACCTTCTTCGTCGTCATTCTTCCATCCTGCAAAACCCACGTGAGCAAGATATCAGCGATAAATCGCTGGCATGGCATCCACCCTAATCAATCATAATTATCATTTTCAGTTTCCCATTTACATCTGACAATAATTACAATTTGAAATCGAAATAAAAAGGTCTAGAAACATGTATTCATTGCATTTCATTTTTCTTCATTTTGAAACCTAGGAGAGAGAAAGAGAAGGGAAGAGAGAGAAAACACCATTTTGTCAAAAGTTCTATTTCACACAACAGATACACTAAAGGGTTTTAAATAGTTATTTGCATGTGTTAAAAGTTTTCAGGGTGATTTGGAAACCCTACGAGGGTCCGCAGCTTTCTATTTTTATATTTTCTTACTAACTACAAAAACGTACAAAACGTGCTCGGAGGCTAAGAAACCACTTCCAAAAGTTACCTTCCAATGAGAATGCCCTCCATGATCAACTTTCTACGTGTTCCCAGATATACCAAGAGTTCATAAAGCAACTGACGGAATTGAAAAAGAGCGCACGGTTTGCGTTTGGCAGCTAGTTTTCCAGGGGCCACTGGTCGTAGTTCACCTAGTTGTAAAGAGACAAAAGTTAGCTCGAGTGGCCCGAAAACCGTGTCCAAAAACAACAATCAACGAATGTGCACAAAACAAGACTCTTCCTACTAGTTCCCCTATATAAGGAGAATTCATCAAAGTCGACGGACGAGAACTAGAAAACCACGTTCAAACGGCGACAAGTTTTCTGAACCGACAAGACGAAATTGGACCAATTTGACCTCGTCAAACTGCGACCGAAGGCCTACAAAATGGCTTCGCCAAACTATCCCGAAAGGTGCTCTTTCCTATATTTAAAGTTCCATGCATTTGCAGTATAAATGCTAGAGGTTAGCGAAGACGAAACATGATTTCTCTTTCCGAGTTTCAATTGGTGGTCCCAAACGAAGCCAACTTTCTAGTTTTAACAACTCTCTACTGTTGTAAACCGGTGTAACAGGGCTCCTAAAAGAGCATCAAAAGGATGTCATATGATCGTTTTGGGTCAAACCAAAAATCAAGGTGACTCCTCGTATACCAAGGTACACGAATGAAACTTCACATCTTGTTTCCAGAGTTGTGAAGGGTACTTGGTGAGTCTCCGAAAATTGTAAAAATTTAACTATTTAAAACCAAGAGAAGGTCAAATTTCTCAATAGGGAGTCAAATTCGTCTGGTTGATAAACGATATTGGAGCGGTCAAGAAGGGTAAGAGTTTTCTAAATCATCTCGAAGCGAGGGTGATAGTTCATGTTTTAAAGTAGGTGAGTTATAATGGCTTCGAGAGTTGCGACACGACACTTTATTGTTTTGCAATGAGTTGAAGAGACATTTAACTACATTTAAGAATCCTAATAATTTAAAATTCTATTTAGTTGCAAAAGAGAACTAAAACATGAGAATTATGAGAGGTAAGGGAAGAAGGACCATGCCTGGAGAACGAAGTCGGTCGAAGCCGCAGGCTTGGGTTCAGTCTCTTGCTTGGGCACTTCAACCAGTTCACAAGCTTGGATCTAACCTCCACCGCATCACACCAACTTCTCAATCACTTGAAGTTTTCCAATAGAATAAGTAGTTACTTGTGTATTTCTAAAACCTTTTGAACAGATCCATTATGTGCATATCTTGCAATCCTGGCATTCCATGAGACAACACTTCTTCGAGGCGTTTTGTCAAACAGTTGACATTTTTGTATACATATCTGCCATAACACCTGCAACTACAACATCTGCCAAAAGTCCCTACCCTGACTGAAGCCCTAGAGACCATGTTTTTATTTCACTAGAACCAAGCAAACACATCCTTCCAGCCACCACAGGCTTTTCCCAAACACCAAGCAAGCACGTCCACACAACCGCCACAGTTTGCTGCAAGCACCAAGCAAACACCTTCACACAGCCACCACCAGTTTATTGTCATGCTGATGAAAAAGTTTAGAGCTTCCTCAAGATAGCTGGGCCCAGGGCCACGAATGGCCATTCACACACACAAGAAAATATATTATTATTATTATTATTTTATCTTGCCCTGATAACATCAAAGGCGCCCATGTCCTGTTCCAAGGCTTCCCATTTTGGCACATGCATGAAGGATGTTGAGTGTGTTGTGGAGTTTGGATTTAAACCTGCCAACAATATTTGCTTGAAAGTTTCCAAGGCCTTTTCAACAAACTCATTTTTTTGCACAGCCTGCAATCATAGCACTCTATGAGACCGCATTTCTTTGAGGCATTAAATCAACTAGTTCCCACGCCTTTTCAACAACTCCATTTTGGCACAGGCTGGAAATTTAATGACAGATGTAAACTGATTGGGCTGGAGGCCTATTTGTTGCATGGTGAAATGGTGTGACTGTCTCTGTATACCGGGGGGACTTAACTTGGTCTGCTGCAACCCATTTCTCCAAGATATACAATAAACACAACATTGAATGAAGAATGCTCTGCACCTGTGTTCGTTTGGTAAACAAAAGAACTATGAGTGTCAACAATAACTATTGATGAACCTACACATTTCTCACCTGCCATGTCTGGTGTCATGCATGATCAGTTCGCCTTTACCCTTCATGCAGTCAGCGCAAGAGGAGATTTGACAAGTGTACAGACGTCCTCTCTAGCAAGGTAACCAAAAACATGTAGAAACAACAAGAGAAAATGTCCCAGTCATCAATGAATGTGCACCAGAAATCCACCAAACCATACGCATGGAGTTTTACAGGCTGAGAGAAAACCCACGCATACAAAAAGAGGGAAAAAAAAAACACTAGCATACGACCAGCACAGAGACTAAATGCAGGTTGCCAATCTGTTTGTTGCATGCGTGAAACAATGTGACCACCTCTTGAGAAAACGCACACCTTCCTTATGTACGCTGCAATAAACATATTCCATGAGAAGTTGTTTCGTTCTTTCATCCAATCAAACGCAGGAAAGACTTCCTCACCAATAGCAATGGGAGAATATGGTTGCATTTTGTCCATTATCATTTTTGGAAGAGAGATTGGGATCTGCTAATCACTTGATGCGTTAAAAAAAATGAACACAGAGGGGTTTGTACATTTCCTATGCTCTTGTATTTTTGATGCAGGAAGGGCGTGAACAGTGGCACTGAGTGTTCTTGCGTACTCTAAAAATGCTTGTTAAATTTGTTGGCTCCTTGTAGACCCCACACTGCTCATCAATGCTCAAGGCCGCAGTCAAACTGGCACAAAATCTGTGAAGTGACTACTGTGACTCAAGACGTTTTTTCATTGTCCAATGTAGGTACCATTTCATGGTGAAGGAAAAATGTGATTTGCAGGAACAAAGTGTAAGCCAGGTTAGCCACAAAATGACCAGAATTACTCTTACCCCAACGCATGGGTTAAAACCTAGGCGTGAATAAAATATTGAAGGCAACAGGTCAGACTTAATTAGAAGACAACTAGAATGGAAGAACAAGGACAGAAAAGGTGGCTAAAAGTGAGAGCTACTTTATTATTTTATTTTAAAATTTGTGTGGGTACTACAATATTGTTGTATGTGAGATTTGGTTAATAAACAACTCACTAATATAGAAATGGGGAGATTATTCTGGGAGGAGTTGTTACATCAACTTCCTCTAATATAGAAATTGTAACTCCTATAAATAAGTGTTGTATTGAATTAATAATATAGAAAATTTTATCATCAACCTGTAAAGCTCTGTGATAATTTTCATTTGGTACCAGGGCAGCGTCAGATCATAGTGGGAGAATGATATTTTTATAGGGGCAGCGTCATGATCCTTGTAGTTTCACCCATTCACGAGGAAGAGTAAAAATCAGTAGGGCATTTGCATTAGATTATTATTTTAATCTTTGATTTTTTTCTTTGTGATTCTATGTACCTGTGTAAGGAGGATTTTGTTTGCATTCAAGGAATAGCTTGTTAGATTCAACTTGTGGAAAAAATAAAAAAGTGTCAAGATCAGGAATTCTCTGGGATCTTTATCTCCACGTTAACTTCATTGTATTATATTCTATACCGAAACTGTGGGTTGTATTTGACATTTTCACCGTGATTTGCATCCTTGGGTCGATATGTTCCATTGACAGTCATATTTGAATTGAATTCCATGCGACACAATTTCTACGGTCAGCCTATCCATTTCTATGCAGGCGTCTCAGATCTAATTTTCAAATTGGAGGACTGCAATCAAATCTCTATGTTCTCAAGACACGTCCTGCACAAAAGAGTTAACACTTTGAGAATTGACAGTGGAAAATGAGGTTGGAGGAAGTTTTGCATTTGTCTGGTCATATTTGCATTGTCTTCTTTGCCATTCAACGTACACGTGCCTGCAGTCCTGAAGGTGGGTGTTCAGAGTTAACATCCATTGTGCTTCATTTTGTTTAGCTTGGCCACTCATAAGTTATAACACAGCCGCTTTACGTTTTTATTGGTTTGGTCTCATATTTACATTGACCACTTCAGCTTTGATATCCCCAATAAAATAAAAACATTGCATGTCTTTTCGGAATTCACATAATGCTCAAATCGTAGACGTGTCTCATTGTATTAGACTGTGTATATTGCTCGTGTGTTTGTATTATTGGGAGATCCATGTCATTGGGACCTATCGACATGCAAATTGCCAATAGTAGAAAGGGAAAAAGCTCCATGAACAAATATTACGAAATTGAATTGTTCCAACTTCCCCTACTATTCTGGAGTCATATCAAAGCAACGAAATCTTCAAACAGTTTACATTGGACTTCTCGCCATGTTTTGAGGCCATGGATAACGAGCTCCTCACAGTTCACAAATATCAAAAACAAGTAATTTCCTTTATTCCTTAGTTTTTTAAGTCTACAATGTGTCATGTTTTGTAATAGTCAATTGTCATTGTTATGTATTTCCAACATTTATTTAAATTAGTCTTAGTACTCCATTATAGGTCCATGGAGTCATTTTTTGAGTCTATTATTTTCATTAGTCCAATCAAAGGAGTCCTGAAGAGTTTAAAACATAAAAATGCTTTGGATCTATGTTGTTATTTAATGGTGTAAACTCTAGGTGTCATGATAGTCGTCTTTGGAATTTTCAAGTCTATAGTTAGAAAATATTATTGTAATTCATTTGGTTTTTTATATTAAGTCATAATAAGATGGTCAGTACTAAAGTCTAAGTGGATGTATGTAGTTGTTTGTGTCATTAATTTTATTTTCAAAGTCAAAAGTTCTTAAAAAGTGTCACGAGTCATTGTCAAAATTTGTAAAGATTAAAAAATATGTATCTCACGGACGTATTTTTGGTATAATCTAACATCCAATAAAATAATGTTTCACATTGCGGGGAAGAAAATAAAAACAATGTGGATACATATGTACTTCAATATTACATTTGTTGAGTAAGCAACACATCTACTGGAGGATGAAGGCACATGAGGTTGGAGGTCAATCAGCTGACCTCTCGTTAGTCACCGAAGCTGACGGACCACACATAGTTATGGTGGCATTTTGTGGTGTGTATTTTACTTTCTACTATAGTTTATGAGTTCCAGTTTCTAGTGTGCTTCATTTTCGAGTACCTATTTTGCAGTGTGTTCATGTTTCTAGTTTTTAATTGATTTTTGTTTGAATATCGATCATGTTCAGATTTGTATTCAGTGGGCAGTGTTTCCTACATAATTCCCTAAAGGAAAAACATAGTGGAAAAGATAAAAGCACAGAGAAAAGAAGCATCAGGATATTTGAGTTGTTAGTCGTCCTGTAAAACCATATGTATGTTTGGGTTGTTAGTTGTCTTGTAAAACCATTTGTATGTTTGTGTTGTTGGTTGTCCTGTAAAACCATCCTTTGTTGTGGTTGTTGGTAAGCCACTTAAAAAACCATCCTTGTTGAGGTTGTTGGTTGTCTTGAAAAACCATCATTGTTGGTTGGTGGTTGTCCAATAAAACCATCCTTGAAGGTTGTTGGCTCTCTTGTAAAACCATCCACATCATGAGCGTGCACAGGCGACAAGTTGTGTTGAGTTGTGGAGCTTAATTGCTTCACATTAGCATGTTTTATTAACTTGCTGGAATACACAATAATTGGTGTCGATTGGGTAACTGTCGTCAGTCACCCGAGAACCGGCATCGGTTAAAGCAAGTAGGAACCGACATCGATTACCTGTGCGTGATTTTTTATTCAACTCACGAGAATTAGATCTAACCTTTGATATAAAGTTGATCTAATTGTTGTAATTACATAGCTAAAGTGCCCTAAGTTTGTATATGCATATATAAGCTAGAAAGCTAGGGTTAGAAGTGTAGAATTCATTAAAGAATAAAAAGAATTGTAAGAAGGAATTCTTGGAGAGAGAAAAAGAGAATCTTGTGAGGAAGAAAGTATTGTACATCCAGAGAGAGGTGTGGAAGATTGCAGATCTTCATTATATATCCTCTAGTGAAGCTTTGAATAATATATTGGTTGTTTCTTGGTGGACGTAGCCCACACTAGGTGAACCACGTTATATCTTGTGTATTGTTTCTTCTTGGTTTATTTATGTATTTATTGCTTGTATGCTTAGATCTGATATATATTTGTACAACTGGTGTGATTAACCTCAACAATTGGTATCAGAGCTTTCTTGTTTAAGGGGTTTTTGTGTTGACAAATTTACTCACAGAGGGATTTTTGATTGAGTGGGAGCTACAACAATGGCAGAAGATGAAAATATAGAGTAAAGAAGTTTGACAGCCATAATTATCAATTATGGAAGATACAGGTGGAATATTATTTGTATCAGAAAGATCTATACTTACCATTGGATGAAAAGGCAAGACCTACAAAGATGACTGATGAAGAATGGAAAATTCTTGACATAAAGGCTCTGGGATCTATAAGATTGAGCCTGGAAGCATCTATGGCTTCAAATATTACCGAAGCAACAACCACGGTACCATTGTTGAAATATTTGGCTAATTTATATGAAAAACCTAGTGCTTTAAATAAAGTTTATTTGATGAAGAAATTATTTAATTCTAAGATGCAAGAAGGTGAATTTGCTTCAAGTTATTTGAATGATTTTCGTTCTATTGTAAATCAATTAAAATCGGTTAATATTTTGTTTGATGATGAAGTGAAATAACTTTTATTCTAATGCTCTTTGCTAGATAGTTGGGATAACTTGGTAATGGTTGTTAGTAATATAACGTTTGCTACTAATATTTTAAAGTTTGATGATGTGGTTAGTATAATCCTGAATGAAGAAATACACAAGAAAAGTAAAGGAGAATTATCATCTGGTAATACTTTGAATGTAGAAAGCAGGGGAAGGAAAAAGAAGAGATCCAAGAGCAAGAATAATGGAAAATCAAAGTCTAAGAATTGTAGATCTAAATCTAGAGGTAACAGAATAACATGCTAGAATTATAGAAAGAAAGGACATGTAAAGAAGGATTGTTGGTTCAAGGAAAACAAAGAGAAAGTACCAGAGAAAGGTAAAGAGGTAAATGTTACATCTTATAAGGTAATGCAAGATGCCCTTATTCTCTCCTTGGATAATAAAATTGAATAATGGGTTTTAGATTCAGGAACTTCTTTCCATGTTACCCCTAATAAGGGTTATTTCAAAAATTATGTCTAGGGTAATTTTGGGCATGTTTATTTAGGAGATGATGAACCATGCAATATTATTGGTAAAGGAGAAGTTCATCTAAAATTGTAGAATGGAAATACATGGATATTGAAAGATGTGAGGCATGTGTCAAGCCTCGGAGAAATCTAATTTCTACAAGACAACTAGGTGAATCTGGTTGCATGGTTACATTCATATCCGACTCTTGGAAGGTTACCAAGGGATTTCTTGTTGTAGCAAGAGGCAAAAAGGTAGGAAATTATATTTGACTACCTGTATTACTGATTCATTTTATGTGTTATCTACTTCAAATTCAAATGCAAGCATGTGGAAAAATCAGCTTTGAGCCATATGAGTTAAAAAGGAATGCAGATCTTAAAGACTAAGGGTAAGTTATCATATTTGAAAGATGTAGATCTTGATTTCTGTGAGCATTGTATATTTGGAAAGCAAAAGAGAGTAAGATTTCTCAAAGTTGGGGCAATAAATAAGGAGCAAAAATTGAGCTTGTGCACTTATATGTGTGGGGACCAACATATGTAGCTTCTCATGGAGGATCCCAATATTATGTTAATTTCATTGATGATGCCACAAGAAAGGTATGGGTTTATTATATTAAACATAAATATGATGTTTTTGAGACTTTTAAAAGATGGAAATATCTTGAGGAAAATGAATCAAATTCAAATTTAAAATGTCTTAGATCTGACAATGGTGGTGAGTACTACAGTAAGGTTTTCAATGATTATTGTTCAGTGAATGAAATACGAAAGAAAGAACGGTTCCTAGAACACCACAGGAAAATGGTGTTGCTGAAAGAATGAATAGGAAAATCATGGAACATACAAGAAGCATGAGGATACATGTTGGATTACCTTTGCATTTTTGAGCAGAAGTAGTTTTGCAGTTTATTTAATTAACTGTGGGCCTTCAAGTGCACTAGATGGTAGAATACCAAAAGAATCTTGGATTGGAAAAGAGGTAGATCTTTTTTTCTTAGATTATTTGGTTCAGAAGATTTTGTGCATGTTGATAAAGAAAATAGAAAGAAGTTGGATGCTAAATCCAAGAGATGCACTTTTATTGGTTATGGCTCTAGTTATTTCAGATTCCATTTTTAGGATTTAGAAGATTCTAAGATCATTAGGAGTCATGACATTGATTGGAATGAAAACAGAATGTATAGGGATCAATTTGTGGAACCCAAAGACGAACCGGTAGGAAAGTTTGTTGATGAAAATGCATTCTCGTATTTAAAAGTGACACCTACATGTTTACTCGACGTTGGTCGCTTTGAACAATGATCAATGTCGCTATCTGAAGAAGATCCAGACTAGCGTCGGTTAGCTGAATTGGATTCGGCTACAATGACCAATGTCAGTCATTATTTGAGATTGATACAAATTTACAAAATGAGTAGATTGAGCCTCTGACACCCCAAATCTCAGTGTGAAGGTCACAAAGGGTAAGTATACCTCTAGAAATATTTACACCTTCCTTATCTTATTTATTATTGACTGATAGTGGTGAACCAGAGAGTTTTGAAGAAGCAATGCAACATGATATCTACATAATGTGGGACCATGGCATGGATGAGGAGATGGACTCCTTGGAAAAAACCAAACATGGGATTTGGTTAAGTTTCCAACAGGTAAGATAACATTGTAAAACAAATGGGTTTATAGGATCGAGAAGAAAAGGGTGGATAGAAAAGATACAAGGCAAGGCTTGTGGTAAAAATATTTGCACAGAAATTAGGTATTGATTTTTGTGAGATATTTTCTCCTGTAGTAAAAATGACTTCCATATGTATTGTATTGAGTTTAGTTGTAGTAGAAGATTTGCATTTAGAGAAACTTGATGTCAAGATAACTTTCCTTCATGATGATTTGGAGGAAGAGATTTATATGCAACAACCACTTGGTTATGAAGTCAAAGGTAAGGTGAAACTTGTGTGCAGGTTGAAAAAGAGCTTATATGGGCTCAAGTAATCCCCAAGTCAATGGTATATGAGGTTTGATAGTTGTATGCATGAGCATGGTTATATCGAGATGTGAATCTAACCATTGTGTTTATTTCAAGAAGCTTGAAAATGGAAGCTTTATTATTTTGTTACTTTATGTAGATGATATACTTATTGTAGGAACCAGTATGCAGGACATTGGTGAGCTTAAAAAAGATTATCTCATACATTTTCAATGAAGGATTTAGGAGCTACAAAGAAAATATTTGGCATGAAAATTCACAGAGATAGGAAGAATATGAAATTATATTTATCTTAGGAACATTATATCAATAAGGTGTTGGAAAGGTTTAATATGCAGAATTCAAAACCTATAAGTAAACCTTTGGTTGGACACTTAAAATTATGCAAAGATCAGTGTCCTACATCACATGAGGAGGTCGAGTACATGGCACAAGTTCCATATGCTTGAGCAGTTGGAAGTCTCATATATGTTATGGTTTGCACCAGACAAGACATTGCACAGGCAGTGGGAGTTGTGAGCATATTTATGGCCGATCCAAGTAAAGAGAATTGGAAATAATTCTAATGGATTCTCATGTATTTGAGAGGGAAATCCAGCATGCAGTTATGTTATGGAGGGTCATATATTTATATATGTGGCTATGTTGATTCAAATATGGATGGAGATTTGGATGGTAGGAGAAGAACTGCACTGGATATGTATTCACAATAGGTGGGACAACAGTTAGCTATATTTCAAGATTGCAGAAGGTTGTGGCCTTATCTACTACAGAGGCTAACTATGTTACAGCTAGAGAGGCTAGCAAAGAGATTATATGGATGAGCAGATTCATGGAAGAGTTGGGAAAGAAACAAGAGGATTATAGATTGTACAGTGATAGTCAAAGTGTGATTCATCTGACAAAGAACTCAATGTTTCATTCAAGAAAGAAACACATTCAGTTGAGATATCACTTCATACGACATGTGTTGGAGGATGAGCAAGCTGAAACTGGATAAAATTCATACAAATAAGAACCCTACGGATATGCTAATGAAGTCGTTGGTAAAGGAGAAGTTGGAGCTACACTCCACTTTTGTTGGTCTTCGAGTTTGAGACTTGAAGAGGGAGAAACAAGCCAAGGAAAGGATCCAAGAATGGAGTTGTATGGTACAGTGCAACAATTTATCTCCAAGTGGGATATTGTTGAGTTGTGGAGCTTAATTGCTTCACATTAACATGCTTTATTAACTTGTTGGAATACATAGTAACCGGCGTCGGTTGGTAACTGTCGTCGGTCACCTGGGGACCGGCATCGGTCAAAGAAAGTAGGAACCAATATCGATTAGGGTAACCGACATTGGTTACATGTGCATGATTGTTTTATTTAACTCATGTGAATTAGATCTAACCTTTGATATAAAGTTGATCTAATGGTTGTAATTACATAGCTAAAGTGCCCTAAGTTTGTATATACATATATAAGCTAGAAAACTAGGGTTATAAGTGTAGAACTCATTAAAGAATAAGAAGAATTGTAAGAATGAATTCTTGGAGAGAGAGAGAAAGAGAAGTTTGTGAGGAAGAAAGTATTGTACATCCGAGAGAGGTGTGGAATATTGTAGATCTTCATTATATATCCTCTGTGAAGCTTTGAATAATATATTGGTTGTTTCTTGGTGGACGTAGCCCACACTGGGTGAACCACGTTATATCTTGTGTATTGTTTCTTCTAGTTTATTTCCATATTTATTGCTTGTATGCTTAGATTTGATATATATTTGTACAACTAGTGTGATTAACCCCAACAAGTTGTGAAGGAAGTGTGATTGTTTTCTCCCATGTTCACACTAAGCGGGGAATGTTAGGAATATTCATTAGTTCTCACATATAATAGCATATTTTTGTACGTGAGATTTGGTTAATAAACCAACTCACTACTATAGGAATGGGGAGATTATTTTGGGAGGATTTGTTAGAGTAACTTTCTTGAATATAGAAATTGTAACTCCTATATATTAATGTTGTGTTGAATTAATAATATAGAAATTTTATCATTAACCTGTGATTTCGTTGTGCAAATATCTCTGATAATTTTCAGACCATTAAAGTGATTTGGATAGAATCACCATGAACTCTTGTCCATACTAGATGTTAGTGTCCAAGGGTTCTGTAGTGCCCACACTTTTATAGCTCGCAAGAGTAGCTTGTTGTTTATTTGCTCATAGACATGTTTTGACAGTGATTGGTGATATCTTGGACATTATTTTTAGATGTTTGATTATATTAGACATGTGTGACATTCAGGCGTATAGCGCCAATTTAGCCTAATTTCTTATTGTCGCATTTTCTTGTTATGACATGGAAACTAATGAATATGATGTGCTTGGAAATCTAATTATATTGATGGATAGTTGTTGCATGGTGGGATTATATGTCGCTTTATCATCTTGTTTAACTTTTGGAATGTGGAATATAATTGTGCACGTTGTCGCATCTTGATTTCAGTAGGATGTTAGGTTAGTATAGCATGCATTTATATCTTACTATGTCACTTAATTATATTGTATTGGACAGGTGCAGTTAATGTGTGCAATGAGTGTGCAGGTGACAGGTTTACAAGAGAACGTGGGATTCAGGCCAGTTACTCAAAACTTGCACAAGCAGCCCACGGGCTGAGTCCTAGCCATGTTCACTGTGTGAAGCCCTAGGATAGATGATTATTAATTTTGGGCACTTTGAGTGACCCCAATGTATGTAAAGTATTTTGCTTTGATTTATTAATTTTGTTTAGGGTTGTTAGTAAAGTTGTAAACTTGTTTTGGGAGTTAATAATCCCACTTTCTTTTAAATTGTTGATTTTTGTTAATTAGTCTCTTAATCACAAGGGTTTAGGGTCACATGTGAGACCCTTGGGTGGTCCCCACACCCTCTACCCTTGTGCCAAAATGCAAAACCCGAAATTAGGGTATTTTGGGCATTTTTGGGGACCCCTTTGTAGCTTGGGAGTCCCCCTATCACTAAAATGAGCCCTTGGACCCTACCTAATGGGTAGGGGGGCTTGTTTTCAAGGCTAGAGGGAGTTTTCCCTCCCTTTCTACCCTTGTTTTGTCACATCCATGTAAGGGATGTGGATTTGTGTGTTTATCAAAAGTGCCACTAGTTTTGTCTTGCTAACATTTAAGGAAATTTGGGAGAAGAGGGTAAAAAGATAATTTTACCCTTTCTCTCTTTTGTTTAGCATCTTTGACCATGAGGAGGGAGAGGGGTGACACATGTCACCCCCTCATTTGTGAGGATGCTTGGTTTCTCCTCTTCAAATTCTCATTCATGGAGAAGAAAAGGGACTTTTTTTTTCTTGGATTTTCTTGCTTGGATGCTTGGGTGATTTGGAGCTTGGGATTTGCTTGGAGCTAAGGGTGGAAAACTTGAAGTTAGGAAGCTTTTTGGAGAGCTTTCCTTGAGGTAGGCTCTTAGATCTTGTTGTTGTGTTGCTTTATTTTAGTTGATAGATTGATTTGTTGAAAATTGTTATTGTTGAATGAAGTTTTAGTGTTGTTTGTGTGTTTTTACTCCCTCCATCATATGGCATGATGGAGTTTTGGAGTGTGGGGGAAGAGAGAGGGGATTTTCCCTCTCAATCCTCAAGACTTGATGGCCAAGCCTTGAGGAGTCTTTTTATTTTTCCCCTCAATGGTTGAGGTGGGGAAGTTGATTCATTTGGCTTGAATCTCCTTCCCCATTCTTGGTAAGGAAACCCCTTTGGGGTTTGAAAATCCTTCCAAGGAGGACTTGGAGAAAGGGGGAGGAATAAGGAGGGTTTTGTTGTGAATAAGGAGCAATAAGGAGGTTAAGAAGTAGTGTTCATTGTGCAAATAATATTGATGCCTAATTTTTGGAGAACTTTCTCCTCTCTTCCCCATTTTTGGAGGATGAACATGGGTTCTCCTCCTTGTAAGTTGGAGTCTTGTGGTTGTGAGTCTTAGGTTTGTGTGTTTGTTTCATTTTGTTTTACCCTTCACCTTGTGCAAGTGTTGGTTAGCTATCCTCTTTCCCATGGGCTTGGGGGAGGCTAGCATGCATCCCAACCTTGGGATAGGCATGTGATGATGCCTAAAGGTTGGGTGGTTAAACAAGCCCTTTCTCATTGTGTTGGCCTTGAAAAGATTTTGGAGTTGGAAAGCCTTTGGAAGATGTATGAAGACCCTTGTCTACTTGGATTTTCTTCTTGTCTCCTTCACCATTTCATGGACTTCTTTTGCTCATTGTATCTTGAAAAGAATGGCTTGTGTGAGCTTCTTTTGTCTTGAAAAGATATTGTATTAAACCCTTTTGGGTGGATATGTATTGTGGCATATGTGAACTTGAACAAGAAAATAAAATAAAGTATTGTAATGGTTGTTTTCTTAAGCATGAAACATGGTAGGTAATCTCCTTTTGAAATGAAAGAATATACATTTGAAAGTATGCCTTCTTGTTAATATGTATGCATAAAATATGGTGGGTGTTTGCAATAGAGATCTTGTAAAATATTTACATTCTTCTCATTGCTTTGTATAGATTTTCATTTAAAATATAGATATATATATATATATATATATATATATATATATATATATATATATATATATATATATATATATATATATATAAATAATATATAAAATTGTATTGAGAAAATGTGTTTACAAGGAAATGTATGAAAGGTTTTTACTTGTTTTTAAAATCTGAAATGATCTTGTAGCATTGTTTTTGAAAAAGAAGTAGTTTCCTCTTGCATTGTTTCTTTCATTATCTCATGAGTACGTTACTTCTTTTTCTACAAAACTAAATATTAGGTAAATGAAAATAAAAAAAAAAAAACGTAGGTTTTCTAGACCATGAGTTAATGAATTGAAAAAAAAAATGTTAGTTTTTTTATTTCAAGTCGATTTCATTCTTCTTGTGCACCAATAAACTAATACTAACATTTCAAAATATATATATATATGTATATATTCATATATGTATTAATGTATATTATATATTTCTCTTTATTTTATATATATATATATAATAAGAAAATATGTAAGACATTTGTTTTAAATTAAATGTATCATTTATTTAGAATACATTTATTAAATATTAAGTATATATATATAATCAAATATATATTGTTTTTTTTTTGTTATACAAACGTTTTTATAAAAAAAAAAAAAAAAAAAAAAAATAATATATATATATATATATATAAAAATTGTGTGGGGGTTCGGCCCCCACCCCCTCACCCTCGCCGAACCACGGCGCGGGCCTGTCCCCCACACCTCACCGACCACCCCTCCCTCTCGCCGCCTGCCTCCTCAGGCCCCCCCCCCCAGCCTTCCCCCACCTCCCCTCAGCTCCGAGTCCCCCCCCCCGGCCCCCCCTGTCCCTGTCCTTCCGCCCTTCTCTCTCCTCTCCCGCCGCCCGCCCCCTCCTCCTCCACCTGCGGCCCTTTTAAAACATACATATTATAAATATATAAAAAAGACATTTAAAGTTAACCTAATATATATATATATATATATATATATATATATATATATATATATATATATATGTATATATATATATATATGTATATAAATATATAAAACAAAGAATAAGTTAGTGAGGGTATATAAAAAAAAAAAAAAAATAAATAAATAAATAAATATAACGATAATAATAAATAATCAAATAACAAATGTATAAACATAAATATATGTGTAATAGAATAAAGTAAAATGTATAGTAATGTTTATTTCCTTTATTGTTTTAAAATCTACCATTTATTTAATGCAAAATCAAATAAAACCCAAAAGCTTCCTTCCCTTACAAAAAAAAAACAATCAATTAAGAAGAGAAATAAAAGAGAAAGAACAACAAGGAGATAGTTGGGACACTAGTAAAATTAAAATATAATTAAATAATTAAATTCGAGTTAGGGTTAGTAAACATTTTAGATTTGAAAAAATTTAATGGTATGAAAATTGTAGTTACCAGGAAAAGTTGCACAAGATGTATTAGTATTTAATTTAAACACTTCAAAAAAAAATTTACCTTAAAATTTTACCTGTTTAGTGCGTTTTTCGATGTCCCAAATAGGGCATTACAGTTGGTATCAGAGCTTGGGGTTCGCACTCGCGGACCACTGGGTAACTAATAGTTAATGTCAATTTTAACACAACAAAATTAACTAAATGAATAAAACTAAACAGATAAAATAAACCATTCACTATCATTAAATTTTAAATTAATAAATTGCTCGCTCACCTCGTGCGCAGGATGGCGCCTAAGCGAGGACGATCAGCCAGAGGTATGGGGCGTAGCGCATCTACGCAGGAGCCGACGACGCCCGATTTTGGGCCTCGGATATTAGAGGCCTTACGCCAGCTGATAGGCGTTGTGGAGCAGCGCCTACCACAGCCACAGGAGACGAGAGTGGAGGCATCTTTGGGAGACGAGGAGCCGATAGGCGTGGACGCGCATTCGGAGCCGCCAGAGCACGACACACCGAGGCGGGAGAGGTCACGCAGCCCTTCCGTTCATCACGAGAGGGCAGCCTCATTCCGTCGCAGCCGATCACACAGTCTCGAGGGACCTTTCGAGGATAGGCGACTCCCTTCGCCTGTTGGACTACATCGCCAGGATCGAGATACAGGCAGTGTGATCAGGGATCTTCTTCGCTTGCAGCCGCCCACTTATACCGGCTCTACAGATGGCTTTGGGGCTGAGTCATGGCTCCTTAGCTTGGATAGTTGCTTTGGCTTGCACTCTTACGAGAGCAACGTCAAGGCGAGGTTCGCCATACACCTCCTCCGAGACGCAGCAGGCGTTTGGTGGAGGAATGAGGAGCGGAAGCTCCATCTGACCCGAGAGACAGTGACTTGGGAGTTGTTCGAGGAGCGTTTCAGGGCGTTATATGTCAGAGCATTTTGTTCAGAAGAGGATCGACGAGTTTCACGACTTACGGCGAGGGATCGCACGGTAGCACAATATGAGAGCGAGTTCTGGATCTTCTTGATCGTGGATTACTGCAGATGAGAAATTGCAGGTTAACAGGTTCATTCGAGGGCTCAATGCAGACATAGCAGGAGCAGTTAGGATGCTATCTCCTCCCACTCTTGAGAAGGCCGTTGAGAAGGCCTACTTAGCTGAGGAGAACAGGACCAAGGCACAGGAGCATCGTGATAGGAACAAGAGCAAGTTTCAGGAGAGGATACAGGCATTTCAGAGTCAGAGGTCACGAGGTTCTGCACCACCCCCTAGAGGAGGATTTTGGCCTCCGCCAGCAGCCACGAGGCTCCACCGCACCCTCAGCGACAGACACGGCGGCGAGCCACCCGTAGCGGGGGCTAGGGAGACACGAGGATTTCAGAGAGGGTGTTTAGAGAGGTGGTTTAGTGGAGCCGAGATAGGAGGCGGGGCACTCGGCGAGACACGGCCCGGCTCGCACTCGGCGATCTGCTTGGGTTGGACCAGCGAGATCGGTACACAGTACGGGAGGGACCCCATCTCGGGGGGTACGGGAGGTTGTTTTATTTGTGGATCTCCGGATCACTATGTGCGCATGTGCCCACACAAACCCAATACCATGGATGCACGAGAGAGGCTGCTAGATCCGAGCGAGACGGTGGGTGATGTAGGACGCGCCCATCGTGTATATGCAGCGGTTGACAACCGCCAGGCCGAGCATCAGGCCACGGTCATTGAGATGACAGGTACTATCAGGGGTATTTCTGTCTCAGTACTTTTTGATTCAGGTGCTTCAGATTCTTTATATCACCTTCTATAGTGGACCAGTGTGGGCTAGTGGTGGCTAGGCAACCAGATAGTTGGCAGGTTGAGTTGGCCTCTGGAGCCAAACTCGCCGTGGACTCGTATGTGGAGAGTTGCGTACTTGATTTAGGAGCCTTCTCCACTACTCTTGACCTCCGAGTTATTCCTCTAGGTTCTATCAGGTAGTTTTGGGTATGGATTGGCTCAAGTCTCATCGAGCTAAGGTGGATTGCAGAAATAAGGTCATTGAGTGTCAGGATGATCTTGGGAGTGCAGTTGTTATATCAGGGATGCAGAGACCTATCTCCTTGCGCATGATATCGGCTAAGCAACTCAAGCGGAGCATGCGTAAGGGTTGTCAGTTGTTTGCTATCACTATCAGTGATCGATCTGAGAGCATTCCAGAGCATTCACCTTTAGATGATCATGCAGTTTTGAGGGAGTATGCAGATGTTTTTCCAGGCGAGCTTCCAGGGTTACCACCCCGCAGAGAGGTGGATTTCACCATTGATTTAGTACCTGGATCAGCACCAGTTTCTAGGGCACCTTATCGGATGACGACACCAGAGCTTCATGAGCTCAAGATTCAGTTAGAGGAGTTGTTGGATAAGGGTCTCATTCGCCCTAGTGTATCTCCTTGGGGAGCGCCAGTCATATTTGTGAAGAAGAAGGACGGTTCTCTCAGGCTTTGTGTAGACTTCAGGCAGCTCAACAAAGTCACAATAAAGAACCGTTATCCGCTCCCTAGGATTGATGACTTGTTTGATCAGATGCGGGGAGCGAGAGTGTTCTCCAAAATCGATCTCAAGTCGGGTATCATCAGTTGCGCATTTCGAGATCTGAGACATCCATAAGACAACATTTCGCACACGATATGGGCATTATGAGTTCACAGTGGTTCCTTTTGGCTTGACCAATGCCCCAGTTGTCTTCATGAGCCTCATGAATGGTGTATTCAGGACATTTCTGGATCGCTTTGTCTTAGTGTTCCTTGATGACATATTGATTTATTCTCGTTAGAGGAGGAACACGAGGAGCATTTGAGGCGGGTACTTGAGGTTTTGAGAGAGCGAGAGTTGTATGGGAACTTGGAAAAGTGCGGCTTCTTTCGAGACAGAGATTCGATATTTGGGTCATATCATTTCGGCGAGGTATCTCTGTAGATCCCTCTAAGATACAGGCCATCTTGGACTGGCCAGCACCCACATCAGTTACTGAGGTGAGGAGTTTCATGGGTTTGGTAGGGTATTACCGCAGGTTTGTGCAGGACTTTTCTAGGATTGCTCACCCTATCACTTCTCTTCAGAGGAAAGGGAAGAAGTTTGATTGGTCAAAAAAATGTGAGCAAGCCTTTCAGTTGCTTAAGGAAAGGTTAACCACGGCGCCCATCTTAGCAGTTCCAGACCCGACAGAGGATTTTGTTGTTTGTATAGATGCATCACTAGAGGGTTTGGGAGCAGTTCTTATGCAGGAGCGTCGGGTTATTGCTTTTGAGTCTCGTAAGCTCAAGGACTACGAGCTTAATTATCCTACTCATGACTTGGAGCTTGCAGCAGTTGTTCATGCTCTAGTGCGTTGGCGACATTTCCTTTTGGGTAGGCCTTTCATTTTGAGGACAGATCACCGGAGTTTGCAGCATATCTTCTCACAGCCAAACCTCAACGCTCGTCAACGGCGTTGGATGGAGTTCCTATGTGAGTATGACATGGAGGTTCAGTACATCAAAGGGAAGGAAAATGTTGTTGCAGATGCTCTTAGTAGACGACGACATGTGCTTGCTTCTTTGACACTTGATCGGATTTGAGGCGGGATCTCGAGCACCTTCCGGAGGACAGATTTTATGAGGAGCTAAACAGATGTTAGAGTCTCGGGGTTCATTAGAGGCGGATATTAGGTGTGTTTTAGAGACGAGATGGTTTGCTTCGTTTCCACGGGCGCATCTACGTGCCTAAGTCGGTGATCTGCGTAGCTTCATCCTCTCGAGAGGCTCATCGAGCCCCATATGCGGCACATCCGGGAGTGAAGAAAATGCATGCCGATTTAAGGGAGTTATATTATTGGCGAGTCTTGACGGACATAGCAGATTTTGTTGCACGTTGCCTTGAGTGTCGAAGAGTCAAGGCGAGCATTCTCATCCCGCGAGGACTTTTACTGACCTCATGATATTCCCAGAGTGGAAATGGGATGTGATTTCCATGGACTTCATAGTCGGACTTCCTATGTCTTCTTATCGCCATGACGCCATTATGGTCACCGTGGATAAGTTGACTAAGGTTGCCCATTTTTTTCCAACCAAGGTCACCTATAATGCACGAGGCCATCGCCAAGGTATTTTGGAGGACATTGTTAGGTTGCATGGGATTCCGAAGACCATCATCAATGATGGGATACTATCTACACTTGATGTTCGGACTTCTTTTCGAGCCGCTCTGGGTACTCGAGATCAATTTCGATTCAGCTTATCATCCGAGAGAGGCAGATGGGCGAGAGAGAGGGTTAATCGGTGTTAGAGGACATGTTGAGAATGTATGTCATGGATCAGCAGAGGAAATGGGAGGATTATTTGCATCTAGTTGAGTTTGCCTACAACAACAGTTATCATAGTTCCATTGGTATGGCTCCTTACCAGGCTTTGTATGGACGACCTTGCAGGACACCTTTGAGTTGGGATAGACTAGATGACAGGATCATTTTGGGACCAGCCTACCTTCAGGATTTAGAGCAGCAGGTTGTGTTGATTAGACAGCGTCTTGAGCAGGCCAGAGCACGCCAAAAGGCGTATGCAGACACCAAGAGGACTGATCGTCACTTCTCAGTGGGTGACAAAGTCTTCTTGAGGGTTCGTCCGCATAAGAGTCCTATCCGTTATGGAAAGGGTTCTAAGCTATCGCCTCGTTTTGTGGGGCCTTTTGATATTTTAGAGGTCATCGGTCTAGTTGCCTATCGCCTAGCTTTGCCACCACGCCTTGCACGGGCCCATGATGTTTTTCATGTTTCTGTACTACGTAGATATGTACCTGATGCTTCTCATGTCTTGGATTGGTCGGCATTACGGGTAGAGGGACGGAGGATAGTGGAGATTGGAGCCCGTGCACGCATCTTGGAGCACCAGAGGTTGGCCCTTCGGGGTCGAGACTTGGACCAAGTTAGAGTACAGTGGGACCGGTACGACGAGACAACAGCTACTTGGGAGGATGCGATACCTTTGAGGGCTAGATATCCCTATCTCTTTCAGTGACTTCCAGGAGGAAGTCTAATTTTAGTAGAGGGGGATGTAGTGCCCACACTTTTTATAGCTCAGTAGCTTGTTGTTTATTTGCTCATAGACATGTTTTGACAGTGATTGGTGATATCTTGGACATTATTTTTAGATGTTTGATTATATTAGACATGTGTGACATTCAGGCGTATAGCGCCAATTTAGCCTAATTTCTTATTGTCGCATTTTCTTGTTATGACATGGAAACTAATGAATATGATGTGCTTGGAAATCTAATTATATTGATGGATAGTTGTTGCATGGTGGGATTATATGTCACTTTATCATCTTGTCTAACTTTTGGAATGTGGAATATAATTGTGCACGTTGTCGCATCTTGATTTCAGTAGGATGTTAGGTTAGTTTAGCATGCATTGATATCTTACTATGTCATTTAATTATATTGTATTGGACAGGTGCAGTTAATGTGTGCAATGAGTGTGCAGGTGACAGGTTTACAGGAGAACGTGGGATTCAGGCCAGTTACTCAAAACTTGCACAAGCAGCCCACGGGCTGAGTCCTAGCCATGTTCACTGTGTGAAGCCCTAGGATAGATGATTATTAATTTTGGGCACTTTGAGTGACCCCAATGTATGTAAAGTATTTTGCTTTGATTTATTAATTTTGTTTAGGGTTGTTAGTAAAGTTGTAAACTTGTTTTGGGAGTTAATAATCCCACTTTCTTTTAAATTGTTGATTTTTGTTAATTAGTCTCTTAATCACAAGGGTTTAGGGTCACATGTGAGACCCTTGGGTGGTCCCCACACCCTCTACCCTTGTGCCAAAATGCAAAACCCGAAATTAGGGTATTTTGGGCATTTTTGGGGACCCCTTTGTAGCTTGGGAGTCCCCCTATCACAAAAATGAGCCCTTGGACCCTACCTAATGGGTAGGGGGGCTTGTTTTCAAGGCTAGAAGGAGTTTTCCCTCCCTTTCTACCCTTGTTTTGTCACATCCATGTAAGGGATGTGGATTTGTGTGTTTATCAAAAGTGCAACTAGTTTTGTCTTGCTAACATTTGAGGAAATTTGGGAGAAGAGGGTAAAAAGATAATTTTACCCTTTCTCTCTTTTGTCTTAGCATCTTTGACCATGAGGAGGGAGAGGGGTGACACATGTCACCCCCTCATTTGTGAGGATGCTTGGTTTCTCCTCTTCAAATTCTCATTCATGGAGAAGAAAAGGGACTTTTTTTTTCTTAGGAATTTTCTTGCTTGGATGCTTGGGTGATTTGGAGCTTGGGATTTGCTTGGAGCTAAGGGTGGAAATCTTGAAGTTAGGAAGCTTTTTGGAGAGCTTTCCTTGAGGTAGGCTCTTAGATCTTATTGTTGTGTTGCTTTATTTTAGTTGATAGATTGATTGTTGAAAATTGTTATTGTTGAATGAAGTTTTAGTGTTGTTTGTGTGTTTTTACTCCCTCCATCATATGGCATGATGGAGTTTGGAGTGTGGGGGAAGAGAGAGGGAATTTTCCCTCTCAATCCTCAAGCTTGATGGCCAAGCTTGTGAGGAGTCTTTTATTTTCCCTCAATGGTTGAGGTGGGGAAGTGGATTCATTTGGCTTGAATCTCCTTCCCCATCCTTGGTAAGGAAACCCCTTTGGGGTTTGAAAATCCTTCCAAGGAGGACTTGGAGAAAGGGGGAGGAATAAGGAGGGTCTTGTTGTGATTAAGGAGCAATAAGGAGGTTAAGAAGTTGTGTTCATTGTGCAAGTAATATTGATGTTAATTTTAGGAGAACTTTCTCCTCTCTTCCCCATTTTTGGAGGATGAACATGGGTTCTCCTCCTTGTAAGTTGGAGTCTTGTGGTTGTGAGTCTTATGTTTGTGTGTTTGTTTCATTTTTGTTCTACCCTTCACCTTGTGCAAGTGTTGGTTAGCTATCCTCTTTCCCATGGGCTTGGGGGAGGCTAGCATGCATCCCAACCTTGGGATAGGCATGTGATGATGCCTAAAGGTTGGGTGGTTAAACAAGCCCTTTCTCATTGTGTTGGCCTTGAAAAGATTTTGGAGTTGGGAAGCCTTTGGAAGATGTACGAAGACCCTTGTCTACTTGGATTTTCTTCTTGTCTCCTTCACCTTTTCATGGACTTCTTTTGCTCATTGTATCTTGAAAAGAATGGCTTGTGTGAGCTTCCTTTGTCTTGAGAAGATATTGTATTAAACCCTTTTGGGAGGATATGTATTGTGGCATATGTGAACTTGAACAAGAAAATAAAAATAGAGTTTTGTAATGGTTGTTTTCTCAAGCATGAAACATGGTAGGTAATTTCCTTTTGGAAAGCAAGAATATACATTTGAAAGCATGCCGTCTTGTTAATATGTATGCATAAAATATGGTGGGTGTTGCAATAGAGATCTTGTAAAATACTTACATTCTTCCCACATGCTTTGTATAGATTTTCATTTTAAAAAAAAAAAATATAAAGGTTGTTATTGAGAATGTGTATTACAAGGAAATAATATTACTTGTTGAAGGTTTTTACTTGTTTTTAAAATCTGAAATGATCTTGTAGCATGGTTTTTGAAAAAGTAGTAGTTGCCTCTTGCATTGTTTCTTTCATTATGTCATGAGTATGTTACTTCTCTTTCTTACAAAACTAAATATTAGATAAATGAAAATAAAAAAATGTAGGTTTTCTAGACCATGAGTTAATGAAAAATATATATATATATATATATGTTAGTAGTTTTGCTGAAGTCAGTTTCATTCATCTTGTGCACCAACAAAACTAATATCAACTTGTTCAAAAAAATATATATATATGTATATATTCAGTTTGTATGTATTAATGTAATTATTACGTTTCTCTTTATTTTATATTCTGCCTATAATAAGAAAATATGTAAGACATTTGTTTTAAATTAAATGTATCATTTATTTAGAATACATTTAATTTAAGTATACATACATATATATATATATATATATATATATATATATATATAAATATATATCAAATAAATGTTTGTTTTTGTTTGTTATATAAATGTTTTTATAAAAAAAAAAAAAAAAAAAAATATATATATATATAAAATTGTGTGGGGAGGGCGAGGGGGCGGAGGTTCGGCCCCCCCCTCCACCGCACCTACGCACGCAGAATTATATGCAGGCGAGGCCTGTCCCCCTGCCACACCTGCCCGACCATGCCCCGCCCCCTTGCCCGACCCCAGCGCCCCCCGCCCTTTACCCAGCCGCCCCCCTGCCCGGCCCCTTTGTCCCCAGCTTCAAGCCCCCCTTCTCCTCCCTCCTTGCCCCCCTCCTCCACTGCGGCTCTCATAAAACATGCAGATATATATATTAGGTTAACTTATATATTAGGTTAAGTTAACCTAATATATATATACTTATGCCTGTTTATGAGAGCCGCAGTGGAGGAGGGTCCAAATCCCGTGTGAGAGAGAGAAGGCGTGTGAAGGGGACAGTGGGGCTAGGATGGTCAGGCTATATATATGTGGATATAGGTGTCCACTGCTCATTTTTCAAACATACATATATATATATACTATATATTATAAAACTAATATATATATATATATATATATATATATATATATATATATATATATATATATATATATATATATATATATATATATATAACAAAAGAATAAGTTAGTGAGGGTATATAAAAAAAAAAAGAAATAATAAATAAATAAATATAACGATAATAATAAATAACCAAATAACAAATGTATAAACATAAATATATGTGTAATAGAATAAAACAAAATGTATAGTAATGTTTATTTCCTTTATTGTTTTAAACCTCTACCATTTATTCAATGCAAAATCAAATAAAACCCAAAAGCTCCCTTCCCTTACAAAAAAAAAAAAATCAATTGAGAAGAGAAATAGAGAGAGAAAAGAACAACAAGGAGATAGTTGGGACACTAGTATAATTAAAACATAATTAAATAATTAAATTCGAGTTAGGGTTAGTAAACATTTTAGATTTGAAAAATTTAATGGTATGAAAATTGTAGTTACCAGGAAAAAGTTGCACAAGATGTATTAGTATTTAATTTAAACACTTCAAAAAAAAAAAAAAATTTACCTTAAAATTTTACCTGTTTAGCGCGTTTTTCGATGTCCCAAATAGGGCATTACAGTTCAAAATGTTAAAAGTGCAGATCTAGAAAATTTTGATAGCAATATAGGATTTTCATGACTAACTAATTGAGTCTTATAGGTGTATAAGTAGTTGAGTGAGAGAAAAGAAGTATTTGCAAGCCTTAGGGATAAGTAAAATAACATGTTTAAGATTTTTTTGTGCACATAATAATTAAGGGATATAAGCCAAATTAGTATTGTCAAGCACCCAATTACCAAAGTTAAGCTTATACATTTACCCCCTTAAGATAGTAAATGAAAGTTTCTACCTTCAAGGAAAGCCATACCTAAGTGTGTAAACACACTTTATCTTTTCTCAATTGCTTGATTGTTTGAATGCTTAAATGGTTGCAAGATGTTCGTAAGAGTTCAACCTGCAACACAAGAGTGTTTTTAATTTCCATATAATAAAAATCACGATCTAACTTTGAATAATATGGATATTGATAATTGTAAAGTAGAATAAAGTAAGGAAGGAGTACACATATGTGTGTAGGCCAAACTCTTCCCTACAAAATTAGAAGACAATGTCCCCTTGCCAAAGTATGAGGAGATGGATATTATAACAATAAAGATATATATTTTGGGGTGTTCAAATCCCCAATTTAAAGGAGGTTCTATGACACAAAGAACCCAACACATGAAAATAAAAGAGTAATAGGAAAAGTAATTGGGAGTCTTGGGGCGTAGTATAGATAAAACTTAAAGAAATGAGTAAACACGTAGGTCCCAAAACTAAAATCTCATAGGACGTCAGGTGTCATTAAACCCTGATGTGTATCTCAATTAAAACACTATTATAGATAAAGATAGGTTTGTAATTCTCAAATGTCTTAATATTGAAATGAGATGCTCGAAACATAAATAACATGTAAATTGACCAATTTGTAATTTTTACTTATCATAGTAAACATGTCCCTGAAGTTTTAGATAAAATGCACAATGAATTTTTATAGAAGTAATCATTCCCCTTGCATTTACAATGAAATGCAGTGAATATGCTTTGTAATTTTTATCTCTATAAGTGTATGTTTACTATATAAATTGAGCTAGAACAGAATCGTCAAAACATAGGACACTAGCGTCCCATAGTTCTGTCTAGGATGCACTATATATATATATATATATATATATATATATATATATATATATATATATATATATATATATATATATATATATATATATATATATATATACAATTGTTCATTTATTTAACCATGTAAATCTATTCTTCTAGACTATTCTTATATCATGTAATTCTAATTGTATGTTTGAATGAAATTGATATTCTTATAACAACCTCACTAAATTCCCTCTTTTGAGTTTAGGGAGATATAATGTAGATCACTCAACTCAAAATAATTAAAGTGTTTCCATGTCAGATATAGCATATAATCATCATTGGAAGCCTCAATGTAGAATAAACGTTACAAGAGAGTGTGTGATAGACATCATGACACATAGAGATAATACACACAACAAACACACATGCACACAATGTCATATAAAAAGGCCAGGTGACCATTTACAAGGGAGACAAAAGTGTCACACACTCATAATAAGCCAATGAATGCACAATCAAAGGCAACATGGTCCAAAAACAAGGGACACCAAATTATTGAAAAACATAGATAGGCCAAGGGTTGCACACACTAAGACAAACAAATAAGAAATCCAATTTGTAATAAAGAAAATTAGATAATAGCCAATAGGTGCATAGAACAAGATATACTAGTTTTCTACAATCTACATGTGTTAGTCCTTAAATTTTAGATAAATAGCATATGTCACAATATATAATATAAGTAGAACTAGAACGTGAAGAGTATTATGTAATAAATAGAACAATAACACTTGATAGTGTAGAATATGCCCCTTGAATATCTATGCCAACTGAATGAAGGGAAAGTCCAACATATAAATCATGTAGAGTCTTTAGAATCATGCATTATGCTCATATACATTGTGAAACCCATGTGGGCATAGAAAATAATATATGTTATCTATTAAATCATGTGACAAAAAACATATGTGAAGTAAAATCTAGTAGCTCAAACTATGCTCATGTCCTAATTTTGTATTTTGAGAATATTTTAATGTTTTTACATTTTTTTGAAATATTTTGATTGTTTTTGTACTTGTATATGGTGTTTAAAAATGTGTTATCTAACGACCAAGTCATACAAATTGGAAAGATCAGGGACTATTCCTGAGAGATAAATTGGAATGTCATTATGTGTCATAATTATATGATGTTTTGATGTATTATAATATGTAGGATGGACCAATGGAGAAGGTAGGTGCCTTGATGGATTACTACATGAGATAAGAGATTGTGTTACTTTAAGTTTAGGATATACGATGGGTTGATTTGATTGTAACTCTCAAAGATATTTCATTGAATTATATTTATGTGATTTTAATTGTGGATTAGGTTGATTAGGAAATAATATAGGTGTGTTTTCCACTCGATTAAGAACTATTTGAATAAATGGAGCATGTATAGGTCATGAAACCAGAGTAGATTTGGGAATAACAAGTAGAAGAAACAAATGAAACTCATAAGGGATGCCTTAAACTTTGACAACTAAATGACAATAAATATATTTAACGTGATTATACGTTGTTGAAGAAAAATCATGGAGATGATCTCTTAGTAACATGTTGCATGTCCCAAGGGTATAAAGAACCAAGAAATGTGTATATAGACTAGCTTCTCACACTTAAGTGGGTAATGCAATATGTCCAATAATTCTGGTAATAACATGAGAATTAGGATGTACATGTTGCTCATTGTATCCCACAAATCGAAGTAATTTCATAACTAAATGCATATTGTCACAACCATTGTTACTTTGAACATTGTGGATGGGTTTTTTATTAATATAAGCTTGAATAAATAGTGCATTTCTTTTTAAAACATCATCCTTTATTTCATGCTCATCAAATGTGATAGTAGGTTATGGAGGTGGACTAGAAGCAATAGTTCCAATAAGAGAATCCAATAAATGGATATAAGAATAAGGAAGAGCATGTTTGTTCTATGCATGATGAACTCTGGGATTTCCATCATATTTTTTTATATGTTGAGGTAACATAGTTCATTGAAAATTTTAAGCTTTTCATTCTCATTGATTGGTGGTCCAGATCCATCATGATTAGTTTCAAATTCAATAATTTTATCATCAATCAAGTCCTTAATGACATGTTTTATCTTGTAGAATTGATTTTTAGAATGGCCAATACAATGGTGATAGTCACAATATGAATTAGCATCAAATGATGTATATTGAGGCTTAAACTCATTAACCTATATAAGTAAAAGGATAGACATGAGGTTACACTCAATTAGTAATTTAAATGGAATTTGTGATGACACATGTAGCCATGTGAAATTCCACCTAGAAGGGTCTTGTAATTTATACTTGGTTGGATGAGATATAACAAGGACTGCTACTTTTTCTTCATTCTTGTTGTCCTAAGATTTATCTTTGAAAGTTAGTTTTGGGTGCAAATTGTACATTGGGCACATGTATAAGTTTTTTCATTGCTACAAGCTTGACACCGAGAACAAACTTATATTAAATCTATTAAATTTGCAATCATTCGATGAAAACATAAACTAATTTATTTCTAATTAATATTATGCTTAGTAGCATAAATAAAAGTACATATAGTACTTCGTATATGTATAAATATCCAGTATTTTCGTATTTTTGTAATACGAAAATACGAGGGTAAAGGATGCATTCCTTTATGCATATCCGATTTTATTTCATAAATATTTGATTTTGATAATATCATTGATCATTCAATATTAATAGATCATTATGAAACATATGAAGTTATCATTTGCTCACAAGTTTTCCTTATCAATCCGGATGCATGTGTTATATGGTCAACTATACCCATAGTTTTTTAGTCCCTGAGGACTCTGAACAATCTGTAAAATGATTCAGGGCAATATTTCTATTTTTATGGAATATAACATATTATATTGTTAAATAATCCATAATAGACATATTGCATAACCGATTGGGTTTATAGAAAAACCTTAAAATCTATCCTTGATCCAACTAGGAAACTTTGATAGGATAAATTCCAGAGGGAAACTAAGGATAAATAGTAGCGGGTGATTGAGTTTAATAGTTTCTGTAATTACTGGCTCCTGAGATATGATAATATATAGAAGACTTAATTTTCTGAAGCAGAAATAGATACCCCTTTTATGAGGAGATTGGTAAGTAACTCACATTTGATCATGATCCTTTAGAGGATGAAATAATTCACCAAAGGATCGAAAGTTTGAAAACATGATAGAATCTTGCAAGGAAGAAAGTAAGCTTTGTGTTAATACATATTGAAGCTCACTGCAATCTTGTTTAAGCTTTGACATTTGAGCATATGAGACTTTTTCATAATTTTTTAGAAATGTGATAAGAATTGATTGGCCAATGGATTGAAATCCCTAAAAACTAAATATGAAGGTCATAAAACCATTATGAGGCATATTCTTTGAGACTTCATGGGAAAATTTTGGCAAGGGATTTATCATTATAGGAATACTCTAGGCATGTTGCATGAAAGGAACAAAGATGTTGTCATAGATCTCCTTTACCTTCATATATAAGAAGTTTACAAGAGAAAAAATACATAGGTAAAGGATCAGAATACATTTCAAGTGCTAATGGATCATGAAGTAATGTGTGTGAACCCATGTAAAATGAAATTACTTAGATATATCTAAATATTAGCAACAATATAACACCAAAATATAGATGAATGATCACAATATGCAAGTAGAATGACTTAGCCACTTCGAGGGGGAAACCTCTAAACCACAAAATAAGATTCTAGTGCTCAATATGATGATCATATTCCACTTACTAACTCCTATATATACCTCGTTATGTTGTGTAAAGCATCAGGGCCAACCTACTAAGCATATGAAAACATTAATAAATATGGTATGACGTGTTAGGAGATAATGTTAGCCACATTCTAACTATGCATATCTTGATATATGATCTAGGACTAAGGGCATAACATCCAGCTCCCCTTTAAAGCAACATCATCCCCAATGTTGACCATTTCAAGAGGCTTATTCAAAAACAAACTACATAGTCCTAAATGTTGATGATATTTGGATGCCAATATAGGAAATATTCCCCTTCCCATATTGCAACTTCATGGTCTTTATTATTTCACTTGATTAGATACTCAGTAATTACTCTCTTCTTCACTCTATTGATGTACATTTGAAAAAAATCCTCATGTTTAAAACTAATTTGTTTTTTTAATCCATCTCTTGTAAATTTATTTGGGCTGAAAAATTTTGTGCAATGACATTCTCCAAGCTAGAAATGTTCTACGTATGCATAGTGGAAAATTGTCTTTAATTCTATAGAGCTTCAAATCTTCAAAAAATTGAATCTTCTTACCATCCATCTGAACTACCATTATATTCTTTTTTCCTATGGATGCACTCCTCGAATTGAAATATTGAAGCTTCCATCTTTGGAGCTACACCCCCTCTCTCTATATGGGTCGAGCGAGGTCATTGTCTTTGGGGTTGTGGCGAATGCCCGGCGGATATGGGGACTCCCCACCCCATATAGTTAGATAGGGAAATCGAGGGGAATTTCAAGGGGGTCGGCCGGCTCCTCCTCCTCCTTCTCCTCCTCCTCCTCCTCCTCCTCCTTCTTTTTCTTTTTCTTCTTCTTCTTCTCCTTCTCCTTCTCCTTCTCCTTCTCCTTCTCCTTCTCCTTCTCTCTCTTGCTTCTCCTCCTTCTCTTGCTTCTCCTTCTCCTTCTCCTTCTCCTCCTCCTCCTTCTTCTTCTTCTCCTTCTTCTTCTCCTTCTTCTCCTTATCCTTCTTGTTCTCCTTCTTCTTCTCCTTATCCTTCTTCTTCTTCTTCTTCTCCTTCTTCTCCTTATCCTTCTTCTTCTTCTCCTCCTCCTCCTCCTCCTCCCTCTTCTTCTTCTTCTCCTCCTCCTCCTTCCTCCTCCTCTTCTTGTCCTTCTCATTCTCGTTATTCGTATCTTTTTTATTTTTCTTATTATTCCACAACATTATTATTTTCTTTCTTATCATCTTCTTATTTTTTCCACCTAGCCAAGAAAACTTGTTCCATTTCCTCCCAAGACCAATTTGAATTCTCTTGATTCAATTGAGAGACCTAACTCTGTGTTGGACCATCAAGCCAAAAATGAAAACCAAACCATGTCCATATAGATGAAAAATAGTTCTTATTGAATTCTACCCACCATTATCTAGCATCAATCTCTCCATTTCCATAGAAAGATTGCATCCCCATGATGCACAAAAATTAGGGTTTCAAGAACAAACTTCTTTAACCAAGATTTAAGTGTCCAGTTTTAGAATTCTTTCAGCCTAAGATAAGAAAATACACAAAATAAACCCCCTTTTATTTTTTAGATATTTTGGAAAATGTAAACAACTTTGAAAAATTCCAAAAAATTGTGACATGTGGAGTAAATTTTTGAAAAACACTAATATTGAAATAACTTGCACAAAATGGATCAGAAAAAAACTAAAATTTTGTGGGTAGTTTTATATTGAATTTTTTAAACTCCAGCTAAAAGTGGAAAAATATTCACAAATTATTGCGAGATATAGGTGATCCCTTAAAATTAGTGTTTCAAGTTGATTTTGGCCCAAATTGAAGCTATGATACCATTTACAATGAGATTACTTAGATAGACCTAGATATTTATAGCAATATAACACCAAATATCACCTTTATATAAAATATAGATAAATGATAACTTATATATATATATATATATATATATATATATATATATATATATATGATCACTTAATATATATATTAGAAATTATTCTCTAATGATTAACACATAATGACTGAAATTACAAAAATTAACTATTGACATTGCAGTATTGATCAATAGGGGCTTGTTTTCTAAGATATCTCCAAAGTATGTTCACTCAATGATTTGTGAAATACACCCCCAAAAGACACGTAGTTCATGTGTCTTCTCAAAAGAAAGAATATTTTTGCTTACCATCCCCCATCATTTCCCCCACCTCTGGACTCCTCCTCCCTTAGTATCCTTCGCCACCCCTCTTCCTTTTGTTTTGTTTCACTCTTTTATGATTAATTTCTCCAATGCATCCTTATTAAGGTCTATATTGCATCGCATGTGATTGATAGTATAACTAGAAATTTCATATGAGTTATAAACTACACATGAGAGGATAACAATCTTAAGTTTTTTTGGAGCTGTAATTCTTGTTGGGCTCAAGAAGTGGCTAAGTATAAGCCATACATGGAGGTGGAAGACCACACACAGGAGCATGGACAAGGGCTCGCATGCGCATAGAGACAAGTTCAGGGAGTTAGCCAAATTTCCAGTAAAGGCTAAAAATAGGAAAATCAGAGTTGGCGTAGCTATTAGGAAATAAGAGATAAAATATGCGGAACAATCCCACACAGAATTACAATAGTAGAAAATAATATGCAGATTAATATTACATATCTAAAATAAAAGTGCAGAAAATAAAAATAACACAACATAGAGATAATATTTAATGTTATTCACCCAATTTCGGCTACGTCCACCAAGAATCGCTTGCTCAAATTTTATTACAAGCCACCTCTTTCTCTTAATATAATACTCAGATATGTTTGGAGTTGTTCTCAACAAACTCTCCTAAATTCACACTTAAACTCACACACATCTACAATGTTACATACACCCTACCATATACACAAAATCACATCAATAGGAAACTACTTAAGCAATTTTACAATACCTTGGGTACCAAAACCATGGGCCAAAACTTCCCTATAAACTTATGGATCAAAATACAACCCATATGAGAAGAACACGTCTTCCAAGGTATCAGGCATGTTTTTCAGGCCCATTTTTTTTCTCGGGGCTACACCCCTGAACCCCTGCTATCAGGGGATCCCAACTCGGCCCCAAACCCCAACGAAGAAAACTGTGGAGTTTGTACAATACTTTTAGTGTACATTATTCAACATTTCCACACATGAAAACATGCTCCACAACATAACAATCTCCCACTTGGACACTAGTTTTCCTCTGAGAAAGCTTCTCAACCATTCACTTTGTCTGTGAAGACCAACCAAAGCTTAACATAGCTTCAATTTCTCCCTTGTGACCACCTTGGTCATCATGTCTAGCAAGATTATGACTGGTATGAATATTTTCCATCTTCAACTTCTCTTCCTCCAAATTTGTCCTAATGAAATGGTACCTTAACTGTATATGCTTCATCCTAGAGTGGAAAACAAAGTTTATAGCTAGGTGTATAACACTCTAGCTATCACTATGCAACTTCCCTTCCTTTTTCTTATGCCCTGACTCCTCAAGTAATTGTTGTAACCAAATAATCTCTTTTCTTGCCTCTATGGAAGCAACATACTCATCCTCCATGGTTGACAAAGCCACAAGCTTCTGTAGTCATGAAATCTAGCTCACTGTTGTCCCACCTAAAGTGTAAATATAACATGTTGTGTTCCTTTAGTTGTCTACATCTCCAGCGATGTCTGAATCTACATAACCACACAAAGTGGTTTCTAATCCAATGTAGCACAAAATATTCCCATGGTCCCTCTTAAGTACCGAAAGATCCACTTTATTTCCTAGCAGTGCTATTTACCTGGATCACTCATAAATATAATCATTGTTCCCATTGCATGTGAAATATTAGGCCTAGTATACACCATGACATACATCAAACTACCAATAACTTATGAGTAAGGTACCTTAAACATCTAGTTTATCTCTTTCTATGTCTTGGGACACAACTCCTTTGATAACTTGAAATGGCCTACCAAAGTAGTCCCAATCGATTTAACATCCTGCATATTAAACCTCTCCAATACCTTCTTAATGTACTCTTCCTGAGATAAAGTCAGCTTTCGTTCCTTCCTATCTCGAGATATCCTCATACCAAGGATTTTTTTGGTTGCCCCCAAATCCTTCATAGAAAAGGAGTCACTTAGTTGCTTCTTAAGTACTTTTATTTCCTACATGTTTTTACCTGCAACCAACATGTCATCCACATACAAGCACAAGATAATATAACTCTCATCCTGAAATTTCTTTATATACACGCAATAGTCAGAATGACATCTAATATAACCTTGCTTCATCATGAATCTATCAAATTTCTTATATCATTAGCGTGGAGCTTGTTTCAATCTATACAAACTCTTCTTCGGTTTTCACACCATCTCCTCTTTACCTTTAACCTATTATCCCTCTGGTTCTTTATCTATAGATGCTCCTCCAAATCACCATGGAGAAATGTAGTCTTTACATCTAGTTTCTTTATGTACTAGTCTTTTACTGCCACTATTCTAAGAAAAGTTCTAATAGAAGTCATTTTTACTACGGAGAAAAAATCTCATCAAAATATATACCCTTTTTTCGTGCAAACCCCTTAAACACCAACCGGGCCTTATATCTTTTCTTGCCTCCTTCCTCTTTAACTATGTACACCCACTTGTTTTGAAATGTTCTTTTTCCTTCAGGTAGCTTCACCAAATCCCAAGTTTGGTTCTCCATGAGAGACTGATGCTCCTCATCCATGGCTTTCTCCCACTTCTTCCTGGCATCTACCTGCATTACTTCAACAAAGGTCTATGGCTCTCCACTGTCAATGAGTAATAAATAATTAAGGGAAGGAGAAAAATGTCTAGGTTCTCTTCTTACCCTAGAAGACCTCCTCAATATATGAGTTTGGTGTTTTTGTTGAGTAGGTTCTTAAACTCATTCATGTGTCACTTTCCTGTCCGGAAGATCCTCTACCACTGCATATTATTTCCTAGATTCTTCCCTATTTTCATGTAATTGTTTCTTATACATAACTTTCTCATTAAATACCACATCCCTAGATCGAATGATTTTCTTTTCCTTAATACTCCAACATTTATATCTAAAGTAATCACCACCATAACCAATGAAAGTGAATTTTTCTGATTTAGCCTCTAACTTGGTCATATCATCCTTGTCAATATGGAAAAACACCTCACATCTAAAGAATCTAAGAAATGAATAAACAACCTTCTTACTAGACCAAGCATCCTCATGTATGCCTCCATCTAAGGAAATTGAGGTTCCTCTGTTTATCAAGTACACAATTGTGCTCACCACTTCTGCCCAAAAAGAAAGAGGTCATCCTACATGTAATCTCATGCTCCTAGCTCATTCCATTATTGTCTTGTTCATCCTTTCTGTCACCCCATTATGTTGCGGAGTTCCTGGAACCATCTTTTTCATGAGGGTTTAATTCTTAGAACAATAATCATCAAACTCATTGTTGCAATACTCCCATCCATTATCTGACCTGATACATTTTACCTTAAGACCTGTTTCATTCTCTACCTAGACTTTCAAAACTTGTCAAATACATAAGATTTATTTATAATACAATATACCCAAACTTGTCTTATTGCATCAACAATAAAAGTGACATAATAATTTAAACCCCCAAGAGATGATACCTGAGCCGACCCCCACACACCATAATGTACCAACTCTAACTTACTCTCTTTCTTCATAGGTACAACTGTTAGTGCGAAATCACAGCACCCCCAAATGAGTTATGGATCTACTTTTCTAAGGTAGGGTCATTTGGTGTGATTTGCATAACATGGGACCATCTCTCAAGCTGTGGGACTTGCGGACTTGAGATGGCCCTCCAGAGAAAGCCAACTTCTTCTTCCTGATCCTAATGCTAAACTACTTCTAAGGAAGGAAATGTGACTATCTACTCCTAATCTAACAATTCCAAGGGACCAAGGAGAGAGAGAGAGCATGAAAAGGGAAATCCTACACTAACGAGGTGATAACACCAAGAAAAGGGAAGTGCTGGTCACAATCTTAGTTGCCTAAAGTGGAGAGAGGTGAGCAGAGGAGAGGGTGGACAAGATGCACCACAAACCAGAGATATATTTCACATAGAACACCACTTCAAAACCCATTAAACACAAACTCCTAGGACTGTAACAAACATCAGAATATGCATAGTATACCTGCTGACGACAAGAGGTGAGGAGAGACAATAAAATAAGAAAAGGATGGACATAACGCATCACGAGACAAATTTTATTGCTCAAGGAGTTCACACAGTACACCATTAATAGGCAAGAGGCAAGAAAATGTCATTACAAAGCCAAGGGAGGAGGCGTAAACTCCACATTCGACCCTAGAGAAGAAAGAGAGAAGGGGGACAGGGAAGGAGAATGAACAACAACCTTACAATGAATCTTGCCCCTGTATTTATAGATTTGATCGGAGAGAAGAAAGAGAGAGAGAATTGGGAAAAGCAGGTCAAAACTCAACCACCGTTGTTAATGCTTCTAATAAAATATGCCCCAAATCCATCTTTACTACATCGATCCTTGGTTCGGCACCTTGAAGGAAGAGGAAACGACGGAAACAGGTTGAATCTGATATTATTGTTGAGACAGATGGATCTTATATTGAAGGCCTGAAGACATTTCCTCCATTTTCCTTTACCTAACCTCCTCAAAATTAAATTCTTAGACCTCCATGGCATAGGTGAGGCCGAGATCTTTCCAATGGTGTCAAATTTGCAATATTTCAAGCTCTGAGTTGAAAGATATGCCCCTTCAAAGTTTGTATCGGGTCCGTACGAATGGATGGGGAATTTTTTTTTAAAATGGGCCCCCTTTTGGTTTGGGACACATGGCAGCCAGATTAGAACATAAAATCAGGCTTGCGGGTTCACAATTTATATTTTTCCCTTGGAACAAAGGTAAATTTTCACTTTTCCCTCCAACTCCCCGCCTTGGCTCACGGGACACGCGTCGATCCGGCACTCGTTTGTTCTTCCCCTTTTTTGGATTCACCTTTAGAGAAGTGTCGTTAGGACACGTGGCCTCTTCCGCTACCTCCTCCATACTTAATCACTTCTAGATTCTTTCCTAAACAGTTTTGAGCCCGAAGACCTTGAAACTTCACCGCTTCTTTTCCTTCTTGCTCTTGGCTTCTCTGTGACACTACTCCTTCATTTCCGAGCCCACCTGTAACCTATTTTTCATCCTAGAATGTGAGATCACGGGTCTGAGTCATTTCCTTCATAATTTCCTCATGTGCAGGAGTTGTCTTGACCAAATTTTCCGGGAGTAAATTTGGGATAACAATTTGGCAACTCACGGGGACATCTGCCTACTAGATGAAGAGACCAGTGGCCCTTTTGCATCCATTGGGCATGGAGTCTAGCCTTATAAACTGATTTTGATCTGAACTCTAAAATTCTGACCTCTGAGCCTCTTGGAAATCCAGCTGTGAAACTTGAAGTTGGAATTCACCAAAAGCCAACTGAATGCACTGTGCAAGAGAAATAACACCAAAAACTATGTACAAAACTAAAAATCACACATGCTCCAAATAGAACATGCAAAGTGTGCAAAAACACTTCTTCTGATGAAAAAAACCTACCTACACTACTCTAACCAAGAGCAAAGGGAGCTCAAACAAAGCCTATAACTGGCAGGGAGAAATAGCTTCCCTTCCTCAAAAATGGTAGCCATGCAACTGATTTGGAACTAAACATGGCTAGTTGGATGAGTGAAAAAGCGACAATAAGTTGGTCCTCCTCCCCAAATCATCAAGGTATCAAGCATTAATAGAAAACACCTCCTTAAGCTAACTTGCATCGACCGACTTCTAGAGGTTTTGATTATGACTCTTGGTACTTTGGTACTTGTCCTCATGCCCAAGTAGGCATGACTAGTTTTAGCTTCACCTTTGGCTCTAATGAAGCCAAATACCTGATTGGGCATGGTCTACTCCCTTGAATGTGCCCTTTGTTTTGAGTTTCAACTCCAAAAATGGAGTCTTCTTGTGGACCTTCTTGGATGAATGGTGTGGGAGAATGGTGACATCCTCCTACCTTGTGGACCTTCTCCTCTTTTGAAGAACATGGAATGATCTTCCAACCACGTCCTAAAAGGCATTATAAGGTGCAGACTTATGCAAATGAATGTTCTCCTCCACAACTGTTAAGTGTTCCTCTTCTTTTGGATTTGGAGTAGCTTCTCCTTTCTCTTCTTTTTGAAGACCATCTTGCCCTTGGATAACTTCTTCCTCTAGCATGAAGCTTGTCAAAGAAAAATCTTCAAACTGCTACTCTAGAGGACTGTTTGGGACAGCCATGTCTTTAGAATTTTCCTCCATGATGGATTCATCAACCAAAACAGGCCCTTTGAATGAAAGCAAGAAATTATCATTGATGCCTTCTTCTTCTATTGTTACAAAATTTGATTTGGTCTCATCCATTTGCTCCTTCCCAATGGGACTTTGAGCTGATTGTTCTTCTTCTTCCTTGGCTTGATTGTGCAACTTGAATTGGATCAAAATTTCTCTCAGACAAAGTGCCATTGTGGACACTACACTCTAAGCAACTTGATAATTGATCTTCTTCCTTTCCTTGTTCTTCTTCTTAAAAAAAATTCAGTCCTAACCACCATTGAGTCTTCAACCTTGGCCTCCTCTGTAGGCTTAACTAGTAAGGGGATCTTTGTAAACCCAAATTTGGCACCCCAACTCTTCAGATTGTCTGTTATTTCTTTTATATTTGGGCTCCTCTTCTTATTGTTCTCCTTGACTGGATTCTTGAGTCTCTTCCCAACATGGACTTGGGAAGGAAAGAGGAGAATTGGGTTGGGATTCAACCATTTGTGTAATTTTTGTGATGGGAAGGGAGGTGCAACTTCTTGTTTGTTTGGAGGGGATGATTGTTTGGAAGGGAAAAGGATAGAAGAACTGAGATGAGGTGGAAGACTAGGAGATGGAGAAATGAAATCAACACTTGGGGTAGCAAGTGAGGGGCTTGACTCTTGCCTCTGCTGAAATGATAAAGATTGAGGAAGAGACAATGAAAGATAAGGAGCTGGTGATTGACTTACCCATTATCTTGAGGGGGTTACATTCCCTGCTTGAGAGATCTGCTTCTTGATCTGCAGCATGTCATTAGCCAATTTCTGCAACAAAGGATCAGAAGTACTTGCAGAAGCGCCATCACCTTTGTGAGATGGTTGTTTAAGTTTTCCAGCCATGATCAAGTCATCCTCAACCTCCACAGCAGCATTTTGTGCTTCCAGCAAATTTACAGGTCTTGCCCTTCTTAGCTGATATCCAACTTCAGGCAATAGAGCGTTTATAAAAAACGTCTTTTGATTTTCGTCGCTCAATGCGGTAGAAGTGGGGATTTTATACAAAATCCTTTGGAACCTTGCAATAAAGTCCCGCATGTTCTCGTTTGGCTCTTTCTTCAACTACGTCAGTTGGGTGATCAACGTGCTAGCGTCCTCTGCAGGCTTGAATCTTTTTAGAAATTGCTCACGCATAGTTGTCCAGTTGGTTATGGTGCCAGGAGCCAGCCGATAGAACCATTCTCCAGCCAAGTCGTGTAGAGTTTCAATGAATAGCCTAACTGAGACATCTTCATGCTCCACTACAAGCACACCACAAGATATGAAGAAGGCTGCCAAATGATCATCCGGGTTTTGCTTTCCATCTCCAAAGAATTTTGGAAAATTCTTTTGGATCCCTTTGGCACTCGTGCATAGGTGAAGCCAAGTTGAGAGGTCCAAAGCCGCTCCCCCCATGGAGCAGTACAATTTGGTGCGACATGTTAACTTGAGCACGTCTCCTCCTTGTGTAGACTTGATAAACTTGATGGATAATTCCAGCCACCGGATTATGTTTGAATACGATCCAGATCTGGATGGGTGTGTACTCTCCTTCTGGTGAGAAACTAGATCTGCATGACTTCTAACTTGAGGATGATTGAAATTGAATTGCTCCTGCAGTCGGAAGAAATGATCGAGTCCTTCCTTGCGCCTTCACGGATCGGTGAATGGATATTCAGCCAGGTTGAGATTTGTATGGAAAACACTCTAATCTTCAATAGAAAAGCTTTGATCTGCAAAGATAGATGTTCCCCAGCGGAGTCACCAAAAACTGTTGGCTAGATTTTCTGCATAGCATCAAACCTAGGCAGTCATGAGATAAATCTCCCTCATTTAACCGGTGAGGCTCCTGTGTCGATTTGTCAACAATAAAAATGTGTTATTATTTATCGGGGTTTTACTTTAACCACTTAGTTCATGAACCATAACTAAAAAGTTATGTAGCAAGTAAGTAAATGCTTAAGAAAGGAAAATTATAGAAGGAAGTAAAGGAATTACAGAGAAGAAATGAGGAAGATGTGCATCCCAATTAATAGATAGCAGAGCTAATTGCATGCACATAGAAGAAACTTAATAGATTTGAACACGGAATTATAAAGCAAAGGCACTCTAGATCCGGATCTAAAATAACACAAAGTTTACTTAAAAGATCTAAGATTTAAAAGCAAGAAACACAAGACACCGTGACACAAAGTTCTCCGAAACTCCGCTTCTTTGTATTCCTCTGCTACAAGTTGCTCTCGGGGTTCAAAGACAAAGTCTAAAACTCGGGATTGCGCTTACAAATTCGATTGATTATTAACTTGAAGGTTCTTCCTCTACTTATAGAATGTAGAGGGGCAATTACAAGTTGGAAGCTTTAGTTGAACTGGCACATGTGGAAGTCGAAAAAGAAACAACTGGCAATCTCCTTCCTGGAATTCCTCTTTGCATGACATGTATGATTTGCAACTGAAAATAGAACCTTCTATTTTGTACGCCTGCCACCTATCTCCAAGTAATTGACTTCTTCAAGTAATGGCTTTTAAACCAATCACTTAAGTTGTATAATTTAATTGATCGCTCAATTACTTTGTCGGAGGAAAGAAGAAGGAAGAGGAAAGCTGACTTTATCCTTTTTCATGTCTGCATGCAGCTGATTCAAACTGGATCTGGAAGCAGCTGGATCTGGAAACAAGCTGGAATTGCAAGCAGTTGGAATTGGAAGCAAGCTGGAATTTTACCTCCGCATTGTCTTCTCTTTTATCCTTGAAGCTTTTGCAGTTCTTTTGTTGTACATGCATCAGTGCAAGGTTGGTCGTAGATAACTCATCATCCTTATTTTTAATTGCATATGAGCAATTAAAAATTCTGGAAAGCACTCAGGGTGAATGAAAATTCAATGAAGGCTTCAACTGGAAGATGAGAGCACATGCACAGGATCTTGGAAGGAATTTTCCACGCACTGACTTCTTCACGGGCTGCATTCGAAACAAGAGGATGAAGCCTTTGTGCCGGAAGCTTTTGCAACTATGAGATCTAGATCTAGATTTGCATATGGATTTGCATCTGCATCTACATCTGCATCTGGATATGGATCACCCCTGCATAAAAAACTTTGGCACCTGGGCTATGGATGGAAAAGCTGCAACTCGAATAATTCCACTGCTTTTAATTTGCACGCATGAGTGAAGTTTCTCCTGCACGCATGAGTGAAGTCTTTCCTGCTCTAGATTTGTCTATCAATTCAGCAAGAGGTTTCGAGCCTAGATCTGTGTCTCCAGTATCTGTAATTTTAGAAGTGATGCATGACTCCGTTGTGCTTTCTTTTTCATCTTTCTTCGCCATAGCTTTGTCTATCTTCGTCTGAATAATTCTTTTTCTTCTTACTTGGCCAGATTTCTTCAATACTGGTGCAGATCTGGACAATTCTTCAGATTCGGAGGATATATGCAATGTATTGGACATTGATAAAAGTTCATTTTCCTTTGTAAAGCACCTGTAATGAATTCTGCAATTTATTCAGACAAAAATGGGCACCGAGCATGAAGAGTAAATTTTAATTGTAAAAATCTGCACTTTTCAAGCCTGCTGCCCCAAAATATGATGTTTAATTTGCACATAAAGAGAGCATGAATCCTTTCAACAACACCTAAGCTCCTGTAACACTTGTGTAAACAATTATGCAGACAAAGATCAACCTCCTTCAAAGCATGCGCCAAATTTGGAAGCTTTTAGCCTTGTTTCCACCTTGCCTGAGCAAAATCCTTCTTCAAATGGGGGCGCACTTTTCCTCTTGGCTGCAATTCTTTACTTATGAATCAAATAATTCACCCATATGGCTGCCCATGCTTATATAACCTTCACAATTCTATAATTAATAATTGCCCTAACAATTAAAGGCAATTAATTAATTAAAACTCATGCTCTTCTCTTTTAAAAATAGCATGTTTAAGGACAGCCATCCAATAAATTAAATTAATCCAATTTAATCATTCACAGATCACTTCACTTAAGCTTCACAATGTGCTTTGACCATAGCCACTGAAAATAGAATTTAATATAATCTTTTAATACTTTAAAAAGTATTAATTCCTTCTCAAAAGGGGCTGCATTAAATAAATTAAATTTATTTAATTTTGGAATTCTATTTCCAATTGATTTATTCCCCTTTGCTTTTGTTGACTTTTCCACAAGCCTAGGTGCCAAAATTGGGTGAATAAATATTAACAAATATTTATTTAATGCATTATTATTCACCCAAGGTGGGTCGCACTTTTTTGCATAATAGAATTTTATTTTTAAGAATTTCTTGACAATGGGATTTTTAACCCTGCAAGGCAGCCCGGAAATCCATGATCCACTTAAGTGATTTGACTTTGACAATGAGATTATTTACCTGCAATGCGAGACATAATAAAATTTCGTGATTTCACTTAAGTCACTTTTCTTTTATTTCACCATGGGAATTTTTACCCTACAAGGCAGGCAATAAATTCCCGCCTGCCTGCTGCTTCTATTTTTCCCACTACAGCTTAAGTGAATTTTATATTACGGGAAAAAGTACCCTGCTAAGCAGGTACAAAATTCCCACCTGCCTGCTGCTTCTATTTTTCCCACTGCAGCTTAAGTGAATTTTCTATCACGGGAAAAAGTACCCTGCAAGGCAGGCAATAAAATCCCACCTGCTTGTTTCTATTTTTCCCACTGCAGCTTAAGTGAATTTTATAACATGGGAAAAAGTACCCTGCTAGGCAGGTATAAAATTCCCATCATGCCTGCGGCTTCTATTTTTCCCATTGCAGCTTAAATCCTTTGTTTTCCAAAAATGCGCCCATCCCCGCAGGGGCTTTTCTGTGCACGACTTTGCTTTTTCCCAGTGATCCAGACCTCCGATGGCGACTTCCTCCGGGCATAATGTGCGTATATGTTTTCCAGCTGCTCCAGGCCAAAAATCGGGCTTACCCGTGAGGGAATTGCTCCAGAGAAATTTCACAGAAAACAAAACGGGACACCACAAAAACACGAAAAATTGCCAAAAGTTACAAATAAAGCCCAAAACTTAAAATAAGTTAAAATCCTTCTGGCACATAGGAATAATAACATATTCGCTCATAATAGAGTTAAACAGAGCGCAAATAGCCTCATACGGGGCTCAAAATAATTAAATACAAATTTCCCGCAGACAAATCCCGACGACAGAATAAAACAATTTTGGGCATCTGGGTATTTGGCGAAAAAGGCTAATATGGCTCTTTAGGATTATTTTGACGCAATACAGGAACTTTCAGGCAATAAAAACAACAAACGACCCATTATTTTAAAAGTACGAAAAATTTCGGATAGGGTAGTCGCAGATTTCAGGGTGAAATCTGAGTGACACCACAAGGCAGTCCCTATATCCATGTTTTATCCAAATGCATTCCCTTGTTTCAAGAAAACAGTCTCCTATTTCCTCCAAATGTAGTCCCTTGTTTCTAGAAAATACAGGCTCCTGTTTCTTGACATGTGGCCCCCTGTTTCTTTTCTTGAATGGAGGTTTGCTTTTAACTCAAATGCAAGACTCATATTATATAAAATGCACATAAATTTAATACATTCGCCAAATTAAGAAAACTGAGAAACCAAATGTAGTCACTTCAGTATCACTCTGCAATATTTAGTTCTATTGCTGAAAAGTTATTTAACATTATAACATTTGTTTGACAGTATTTATGTTAGTAATGGTTAATGTGACAATTTCTTATTGGAAATTGGTTTCCCTTCCTTATTAGCCAGATTCATAGCTAACTGAGACCTCCAATTCGTTGATGCTTAGAAATATATGTTGATTTGTTGCCTCTTCGTGCTCTGCGGGTTACGAGTGAAGGTATCTGACCGGTCTACATTTGTGAGGAGAAATTATAGTCAAATTCATCTTGAACAGGTTATTTTATTAGAAATATTGAAGTCTTTATAGCCATGCCTAGTGAGATAATTGAAGGGCATCTCATGTTGTTCAGAAATATTGGATTTCCCATTCTGAATAGCCCAAAAATTAGCAGTTGAAGATCTTCTTTCATTCTAATAAGGTTATAAAATTATTACAGGTAAGGATATAAAAATTATTGCAGGTCCAGATAATTAAAATTCCTCCAAGGAGGTATTACTACTGTAGATTTAAATTGTCAGACCTTAACAGGTGCAAAACGTACATGGTTTCCAAGAAATAATGAATATAACGCGTCAAGAGCAGCAGATCATCAAAGACTGAAAGAAACCATTCCTGATTTTTAAATTTATTTTGAATAATTTATCAAATAACAACCCAATTCATGATTTCTTTGAAACCATGTATGTTTTGTACCTATTAAGGTCTTGAGTTAAAATACTTGCTGTTTTATGCCAACCTTTCAAGAGATTGTTCAAGAGAGTAAAATCAGACAAGTATGAACAAGTTTCTAACACTAGTATAATCAGGCCTACGCCTGTAAGTCCACCATTGGTTCCACAAACATCACTTGAATTGTCCAAAAAAAGACATAGAATACTGAGTTGGAAAGCAAAGATCCTTTGCTTGTATAGGTGGGTATTGAACTCTTTTACGAATGTTTTGTTCCTTCTTCATTTTATGGAAAAGGGCTGAATGTCAAGTATTTGTTGTAAGAAGTTGTCTTTTCTGTATTTGAATCTAGTGTCATTTGATCTTTCATGTGCAGCAAGGTCTTGAAGTTAATTTTTTTTAGAACTTGAAGACATACGTATGGAAAGACTGCAAAGTCTATTCCTTTAGGAACTTAAGTGGAAACAGATATATTTATCCTTGATATTTTATACTCTAGGAATAGCCTGCAATTCGCTAAATTGTGAAAATAAGAACAAAAAAATTCCACCTTCTAGAACCATTCTTCTCTCCGAAATCAGTTCTTACTTTAATGCCTTGTCTACAAATCCTTACAAAACTAACTACACGTCTCATGGTTAGTCAAAATCGGTACCAATCATAGAAAGAAAAAATATAAGACAACCTCAACTTAGATAAGGGAGAGGAGCCAGTAGTTGTGCACCCAAGTTGAGGGGTGTACAACACACATAAATACATCAAATTTTGAAAAAAAATACCCTTTAATAGATTTTTTTTTCTTAATCTAAATACTTTTTTGAGCATTTTTATTTTATGGAAAGTGGTTTTTAAAGGGATTTAAATCAAGTAGTTTTCCATACAAAGGAAAAAAGGGTGGACCATTAGTAGGGCATTATGTCATGCATTTTTTTCCACTTATGTGGCATCATGTGATTGGGTGATTCTTTGATGTGATTTGATGTGACACATTTTATTAGCTACTTTTTTTTCAAATGTTGAATGACAAATGTACATGTGCTAGTCACTTACTTTACAAATACCCTCACTATTATTGGTCCATGCTCCACTATTGGCTCCTCTCCCCTATTCGTTTACCTCGTGAAAAGATTCAAAGATGTCAATGCTGATGAACGGTGCAGACAACAGTCCTTGCAGTGTCAAGAATATTGCAGACAGTTCGCGGGACAATTGCAGCGGCTCTTGCATCTAATCCAGAAGCGGGCTCATCCGTGAAAATTATACAGGGATTTCCAACACATGCTCCACAGTAATTGTCGATCTTTTTCTTTGTTTAGTTGAGAATCCAGATACACCAGGTAGGCCTGCCGCCTGCCAATACATTCCATAAATTGTCCAACTTCACAAGTTCCATGACCTCATCAACAAATGCCTACAAGATGGAATATGAAAATTAAGTAATATAACCTAGACTGCACGGATACGGGTACGGTTTCGGTACGCTGAAATGGCAAATTTTTAAAAATCTTGGGTATGGTACGCTTTTGGGTACATTTTATATATATATATATATATATATATATATATATATATAAGCATTTGCATACTTATTGAAATTTAATACTCATAGAGTCATACAACTTAAAATCATTCATAGAACATGAAAACAAAATTGAAATTTCCAATACTTTGAGAATTGAGACTTGAGTTTGTATTGATTCATAATGTTCAAAACATGATAGTAAATAACATAATACATTCAAGTTTTTAAGTTTTAATACTTTAAAATTAAAAAAAATTTAAAAAAATTCTATACCAATTTGGAGTAAAAATTCTATTCTTATATGGTCTTAACAAAACCATAACTGATAACAAAATTAAACACCAGTGAATAATACAAAAGTCTCTCTTCTGAAAAATCTTTTTGACATTTATAAGATATAGAAGATTTTACACAAGTAAACCCCCATCCACATAATTTGAAGGCCTCTAGTGATTTCAATTTAACCGCTTAAAACTACAGAGTAAAGGTTTGAAGCTTGAAAGTGATGAAGGATGTAGCTCAGAAGATTACAATAATGGCTTCATCCTATAATCTTTCTACTAATACAACATTTCTAATTTATCAAGATGTACATGAAAATCAGGAGCAGAGATTATAAAACATGTACTGAATATAATTTTGAGTTCTGAGCATTTCATTCAAGTTATGATAGTAAATAACATAATACATTCAAGTTTTTAAGTTTTAATACTTTAAAATTTAAAAAATTGCATATTTTTTATGTTTTATTGAGTTGTCTTTTAAAAAAGATGTATTGAGGCCACGGGTACGGCTGGGTACGTACCCACAGTGGCAGGGTACGCTACGGGTACGGCAAACCATACCCGTAGCATACCCTGTCACTGTGGGTACGTACCCAGCTGTACCCACAGCGTACCAGTACCTGGTACGTTTCCAGGCTGGTACGAGGACCCCCAGGGCGTTTCCGTGCAGTCTAGAATATAACACTTTGGCACCATTTTATTACAGTAAAGAACCCAGTTGAAAAGAGAATCAGAAAATACCTAGTTTTGGACAATACAGCATCAGTTTCTTTGACAATGTCTTTGGGAAGACAGAGAAATGCTGAAAATATTAATGATTCACTAACAGTAACTTGTGGAGAATGTATATCATTGTTTTCACAGTAACCAGAAATGCAGGTGAAAGTTTCTTGCTTTTTGAAAAATCCAGAGATTTCCTCCAATATGTCCTCTAGTTTTCCTTCCAGCTAAGACATCCCTGTGAGTTGTCTTTCCAGCACCACCGAGTCCCATCAATGAGTTCCTGAGATGAAAAGACATTTTAAATAGAAATAGTGCATATATTTAACAGAGAGCAGGTATATTGAAATGGTCACCCAATGTAGATGCAATGTCCATAGTATGATTGGAGGAGGAAATAAGAGTAATGTACGTTTCTTTTGAACCCATTGGAGGCATCTTTTGCATGGAAATAATCAAATCACGAAACGTCTCAAGGAGTGCATTGTATGAGCAGAAGCTGTAGAAAAATTGACAAAACTCCTCTTCAAAATATTGACATTTTCCAGTTTGCTTAAGTGATTCAAGATTTGAGTGGTTGAAAGACCAAGAAAGCCCTCTGTCAAGTAGAAGGATTGAAATTTATATTCATCTGATGTCATGACTTATGAAAAAAATAAGTGCGATGGATGAAAATAAAGAACATCCTCTTGAGGGTATCAACATCCTCATGTCGTTCGAAAAGATGTGCATTAGGTATGAACAGCTGAAGTAATTCACAGAGGGATTCCCTGAATGTTCATTGCAATACCCCTGTACCAGTCCCTGCAGCTTCACTAGAGATGAAGTTAGGGAATTTGGCCAGTGAGGTAGTGTCTAGAATTGCCACCTGACCTTTTCTTCATGCCCTCCCAGCTGATACTTTGTTCCTGATGCCCTTGTCTGAGGAGCACTTCTCAGTGCTTGCAGAACTCGTGGAAATGCAGAGCTAGGAGGTTGCAAATTTTCTTAGATGAAATTAGAAAACACTGCAACCTATATACTTCTTTAAAAGTATGCCATGGATACAGGTGAGATGATTCAGTATGGGTGAGAACAATGATGAAAGTAGTGCGAAAAAAATGCAGTCTACAGCTGAATTAAGGTGGAAAACAAGCTGCATGAATTTGTGTTAGGATAGACCAGGCCCGCAACTAAATTTGATTTTGATTTTGAGTTGGTGCAGCCTCGAGGCTCGACCACAAGCCTTTGATTAGTAACTATCTGAGTTAGAAATACTTGGTAGCTGGAGGAGATTTCTGACAGGGGATTCAAAAAGTTCGCTTGGCAAGAAATCCCAGCAACTCGGTGATTCCATCAATCGGAGGAAATTTCCCCAAGCCCTATGAACTGTAAATGCTCAAGAGCCACCTTTGCATACCCAACAACAGGAACATTTCTAAAATGTTAAAGAAACTAGCTGGCCAGATAAAAGAGGCAGGTTATTTTCCTGATGCTAATTATTTCATGCAAACTGAATAGTGAGTTACATAAAAAGCATTTTGACCTCGTAGTGTAAAAATGGTATTTCTTTTGGCAATCCCCGCATTAATTTTTGGGACAACTATACCGTAAAAAGAGTAAAGATTCAACAAGAAGGTTTACATTTTGGAATTGCTTTTCCAATATTTGAATAAGATAATCGTAGTGTGGTATAGAAAATGCTTCCACCATTATAATAGTGGAGTCTAGGCTTGGAGGGATTTTTGGCACAAGTTATTGCTAACCCTAAGAAGAAGCTAACATAAATTCTTCTACTTTTCAACTAGTCAGATCAAGTATTTTTCTTTCTAGCACAATGCTGCCATTCTCAGTTCAATGCAGATAAGAAAGCCATTAAATGATTTTCTGTGGATTATAAGTAATGATATGGATACTTGTGAGATAATGCTACAATGCATAAATATGATTCAGGATTGCTTGTGAAAAGAAAAGCAGTTCATTCGTCCCCTATTTATTGTTTTCGCTGTAAACAGCACAGGTGAGACTCCTTCCTAAGTGCTGTTGGCATATTTAAAAAGAAAGAAATCAGAGAAGGCAAATCTGCACACTGTCCATAATGGATCAGCAGGGTTCAGCCCGTCATAGCCCTTCCCAAGGCCTCAAACCCGTCAGAAAAGGGCAAGTAAAAAATTGCATGTAAAAAAAAATCAAAATGTAAAAATCATTTGACAATACAGAAGGGCAAGTTACTTTTACAACTGTCAAAAGAAGGGCTATGGTGAAAAAATGTCTGTCAAAAATTTGTGTGAAATTATTATGTCTTAAGAAATATTTTTGATTAATTTTACAAACAACAGTCACCTCCAGCTTTCCAGACTCTGCGTATGACTCGTAGATACATTAGATAAGTCGTAATACTTGAAATTACCAAAAACTTATGGTTCATGAACTAAGTGGTTAAAGTAAAACCCCTGATAGATAATAACACATTTTTATTGACAAATCTGACACGGGAGCCTCACCGGTTAAATGAGGGAGATTTATCTCATGACTGCCTAGGTTTGATGCTATGCAGAAAATCTAGCCAACAAAGTTTTTCTTTTCCTTTGCTTCAAATGTTCTGAGATCTACTTGTTTATTTAATCTATATGTATGAGACCAACTCTGTAAACTATGGGTTGAATTACATATATTCCTTTCTTCTTTCCCAAATTCCATCATTTCCCCCTTCTACAAATATTTCATAAACTATGGTTCATGAGCTATGGTTCATAAAGTAAACCCCCAAAAATAGTTATTAAGTTTCATACTTACTGTCAGATTGATAAACATCATACAGGAGCCTCACCAAGAAATGAGAGAGATTTATCTCATGACTACCCTTGATGTCATTTTATGAAAGCTGAGGAATTGAATAAAGACATATTTCTAAAGAACTTTGTGTCCACGGTGCATTTGCTTCTTACTTTTGTGTGGATCTTTGGATAAACTTTGTGTTATCTGATATTTAGATTAGAAGTTTTTCTTTTCCTTTGCTTCTAAATATTCTGAGATCTACTTGTTTATTTAATCTATATGTATGAGACCAACTCTGTAAACTATTGGTTGAATTACATATATTTCTTTCTTCTTTCCCAAATTCCATCATTTCCCCTTCTACAAATACTTCATAAACTATGGTTCATGAGCTTTGTGGTTAAAGTAAACCCCCACAAATAGTTATTAAGTTTCATACTTACCAGTTGATAAATATCATACAGGAGCCTCACCAAGAAATGAGGGAGATTTATCTCATGACTGCCCTTGATGTCATTTTTATGAAAGCCGAGGAATTGAATAAAGACAAATTTCTGAAGAACTTTGTGTCCACGGTGCATTTGCTTCTTACTGCTGTGTGGATCTTTGGATAAACTTTGTGTTATCTGAGATTTAAATTAGAAGTTTTTTTTCCTTTGCTTCTAAATATTCTGAGATCTACTTGTTTATTTACTCTATATGTATGAGACCAACTCTGTAAACTATGGGTCGAATTACATATATTCCTTTCTTCTTTCCCAAATTCCATCATTTCCCCCTTCTACAAATACTTCATAAACTATGGTTCATGAGCTATGGTTCATGAGGTTTGTGATTAAAGTAAACCCCCCACAAATAGTTATTAAGTTTCATACTTACCAGATTGATAAACATCATACAGGGAGCCTCACCAAGGTAAATAAGGGAGATTTATCTCATGACTGCCTAGGTTTTTAGCTATACAAAAAATCTAGCCAACAAGACTAGTTCTTAGTCTTTCATAACAAGGCAATGTGTAACCCTTCCCAAACTCAATTGTTGCATCTATGAAAGACTTGAAATGTGGAGAACGAATTGCATTAAAAGGGATGTCCTCCGCATAAAATAATCTAGCTGCCAACCTGTCTACCTCATGTTTTTGTTGTGGCCTCCACATGGACTTCAATGAACCTTGTGACTTTTCCCCTCTGTTTGCACTTTCACTTGTGAAAATGGTGATGGAGGGCAATTTGAATTGTTGAAGGAGCCCATTTGTGAGATAGAGTGTTGGATTTTAGCCTTCTTTGCTTCTGAAGCTAATGATCCAACACGACTCACATTAAATTTAGCTTGAACTCGATGTATGAAATCTCTGTATTCAGCTTCCTTTGAATTCACATTTGCTATTGGACACTGCTTGACATCTTTGGATCCTCCCAAGTAATGGTACCGAACTCTAGTTACACTGCCTGTAATATTCCCATTGCACAAGGTGCATCTCATATGTAGTTTATTATCATCTCTTTGGACGATGTATTTCATCTCCAAGGAACGATTGCTGCTAGACATCTTGACCAACTTGTCTTTCCCTTTACCTTCCAACTACCCTCTGAACCTGCAAAATTAAAAATATTACGGTTTAACAAGTTTTAGCATTTTTACTTACTAACAAATTAATAAATAACAATTACGGTTTAAACAATAAATAAATAAAATAGTTTAATTAATAAATAAATATTATATTTTAATTAATATTTTTACATACTAACAAATAAATAAATAATCATTTTTAATATTGATTTTTAAAATAAAATAAAACTTAATATATAAAACACAACTCAAATTATGTAAACTTATTAATATTATATGAAATATAATAAATACTAAATAAAATGTAATTTTTTTATTTTAAACTTTAAATTAAATTAACAAGTTCGAATTAATAATTTTATAGAAAATAAATAAATTTAATTATTTAATTAAAAATTTAAATGTAAGACATTTTACGGTTTATATTTATTATTTTTAACAAATTAAAAACATAAAACTCCACCCTATATGTGTGGAGTTTTAAACTTTTAAGTTTTTAGCCCTAAATATTTATAAAATTATATCTAAGTTTACTATTTAGCCTAGCCCATATAAAATTAAACTTAGAAATTTATAAAAGTTCGAAGTTTTAAACCTAAAAACTATTCTGTCCCGAGCAAACAAGCACACTACACAGGGAAAACCACAACTTACCTGGAAAATGTTTAATGGAGTTACGACAGGGTTTTTTCAATGGTGGAAATGTTTCTTTGCATGTCGCCGCTGGTTTCCTCTGGTTTCTGTTGGTTGCATGGTGCATTCTAATTTCTACTCGCATTCATTGTTTCAGTATTCACAGCATTCTAATATCTAGCCCAACTCGCTTTTTCTTTTAAAGTTTTTGACTTTAATACGTTTTAGGGCTTTCAACTTTATGCACTTTATGATTTTAATTTATTTATTTGTCAAATAACAAAAAAATCGTGGGTCAAAAGTAATATGAAGAGGTGCAGATTTATATCCTCTCCAACTAAGGTTTGAAGAAGAAGAGTGTACCTGAATTTTGGCATGCATTTCCAGCTATATATAGGGTTATCTAAACCCTTACAAGTGGAGTTTTGACACACTCTATGGCACGGCTGATCCGGATCTCATCTCCATCTTCATTGCCATATTTTTAAAGGTCATTTCCAGCTTGTATGCATTTGATTTGGGCTTTGGAAACATTTTTTCCAGCCTTGTCTATAAGCTGATTTTCTGTAGACTTTAATAAATTTTCCATCTCTTCTTCTTGATTTGAAAAATTATTATTTTGGTGTTATTGCATCTATGATAAAGCCAAAATTGTTTGGTTAAAGATTTGGATGATTTTCAGTCAGTTTTGAGTATTAATCATCTCCAAGGCAAGTCACATTTCCTATAATTAATTCAGATCTGCATTTTTTTTCATCAAGTATATATCTATCAGTTGTTATAAAGCGGATTTGCAGGAATTTTTTGGGGGCATAAATTGTCCATTTGGGGACATTACAGTGGTATCAAAGCGGTGATTCTCCCATCCTGTTGGTGTCCCCGAGATTTCACCCTGAAATTTGGGACTACCCTTTTTAAATTTTTCGTTATTTTCAAGTAATGAGTCATATTTTGTGTTTTGTTTTTCCTGCAGTTGCTTGCATTGCTTTGAGGTATCCCTAGAGAGTCATATGAGTCACATTCGACAAATACCCACATGCCAAAACTCACTCAATCCCTTCACCAGACTTTGTCTGAAAGCGTTTTATTTATTTATTTATTAAATAAATAAAGTTCTTTTAAAAATAGATTGAGCTAAAATTGGAGGATTTAGGTTATATAAAGCACTTCACCCCATCATTATTACCACAGAACATTCACCGGGGGAAGAATTTTTGTAGATCAGCTAATTGGAGAAATTTTTCGAGCAATTGCTCGCAGCCTCTTTCGGGTTTTGTTTTTATTTCTTTTTGTCTGTGTTTTGGTTTTTCTCCGTTTTTCATCCGGCAATCCCCGTAGCCTATTCATTCTTCAAACCTTTTCCCAAGCCTAGGGTTTTGAAAAACTATCTAGTGTTTTTAATTGCTAACTAATTTGTCTATAGGTGACCAAAGCTCAAGATTCCTTCAGGAGATTGCAAGAGGTTGCTTGATTCAAAAAGGTGTAATAATGAATTGTATAAAAATAAAAATAAAAACTAGCACCAAAGGTGTGTAGAGCTATGGCAATTGCATCAGTCATATCACGTATATAATAGATGGATGGATATGTTGTGCCCCCTCTATCCCCCATATAGATTATTTATATATATGGGCATCCCTTCTAATTATAGTGTCAATTGTTTCTCCTAATCCATCACCATATAACATAGTTCCTACTTCTAACCCTATTGATTCATAACTAGAAACATAGTAAGCTTTCGGGGCTCTGATGAGAGCATGAGCAGAGGCAAAGACGATTGACCATATACCCCATCGCAATTTAAGGTGCATTTGAACCGGTTCTAGTTCCATTTGCATCCTCTCACCCCCTTGGCTATCAACTAAAATGGTTTAGAACTAGAACTTGAACTCGTTCAAGTGCCTCTCAAACAAACAACCCACCGAATCCCTGACAGAATGACGAAACACATATACTCCCAAGGCTAGGAACGCAATATATATGGGCTTGCTTAGTTGTTGGCCCTACCATGAGGATGCAGCAATTGATTGTTCAAGGTCATTCATTGCCCCATCTATACATATGGATCAACTTAATCATTTGTTGTCATCTCTTACTCTACCAACTATGGATATAAGGGCCTTAACCCCGATGCCTTTGCCTCTCGGTCAATAAGGTCAAATGTAGCTCTTATCTAGGGGGGTTAAGACTGAATCTACTTATGAAACGAGCAGTGTTGTCGGTTCTAGTAGTGGTGTTACCTATAGAGATGGTGCTCTGACCAGAGAAACTTGGTTATCTAAGCGAAGGGAATCAACGCTATATATCTATAGCTCGTATTTACTGGTTACGACATGGGGTCCTAATTTGGGTATAGGTCTAGATTTGTATCTACTACCTTTACTTCAAGTGCTTAAATAAATGCATTTGTTATTGGTGTTGCTTAGTAGATATGGTATCCATCCCCCTCTCTCTATATATATATGGGTTGGGCCGTATCTATATATGGGGATCCCGCCCAGATAGATAAGATATAGAAGGGGGTTAAGGAGAGGGTTTCCATAAGAGGAATATGCAGTATAGGCCACCTCTAACTATAGTTACTTTTGAGAGTCGCCAACAAATATGCCAAAATTTGAATCCCCTCGATCGAATGAACAAGGAATTGGAATTATAGAGCTGTTACGTATAAAATATGTATTGGATGCGCCTAGCGGTTGGTCGAGCAAATGAATGACACAGTCTCTCTCCCAGGATGAACACCCAACCTCCTTCTCCCAATCAATAGCCCTATACACCCACCTCCTTTCTACACCCTCCCACTATTGAAAGGGTATAAAGGGAGGGCACTCAACTGACTACAAGTCGATTCGTTCTTCAGATTGGGTTCATGCAGTCAATCAATTTCAATTGGAATTTTAGGAGACCGTGTCATATCTGAATGCGGATCAGTTGGATGGGGATTTTCCTAAATGCATGTCTACTTCAATCGGTTGCATACCGATTTGTTCTAGCCCCCTATACATGGATGCCACCGGTGGTAGACCCGCCCACACGTCGCCGAGGCTCCTAAATGGTCGAATCTCGGAGGTCCTCTCCGAGTCACACCATTATTAAGGAGGATCGAGCGCCCGAATGTTCACTTATAGGTATGATATTCATTTGTTCATTCGACCACCCCTACTCAACTTATCTCAGGGAGGGCACTCAACTCACTACAAGTCGATTTGTTCTTTAGATTGGGTTCATGCAGTCAACCAATTTCAATTGGAATTTTAGGAGATCATGTCGTATCTGAATGCAGATCAGTTAGATGGGATTTTTCCTGAATGCATGTCTGCATCAATCGGTTGCGTATCGATCTGTTCTAGCCCCCTATACATGGATGCCCTGGTGGTAGACCCGCCCTCACGTCGCCTGAGGCTCCTAAATGGTCGAATCGCAGAGGCCCTCTCCAAGTCACACTATTATATTAAGGAGGGTCGAGCACCTGAATGTCCACCTATAGGTATGATATTCATTTGTTCATTCGAGCACCCCCACTCAAGTTATCTCAGCTAGACCCCGATAAAGCGGAATCGCCCTCCTATAGATAGTGGGGTCATTGTTTTGTTATGTTGTGGAGCAGGAACTGACGTCGATCCTCTTCTTTTCGTGTAACAACTTAGCTTTTCTATTCATTTCTCGTCCTAAATCCATTCTAGATTGCCCATTCCGTTTATACATATATAGGGCCAAGTGGTTCTACATTCCACCTAAGAGGACTCAAATACAAGAGCAGTCCAACTAGTTCCATTATTCCGGTCGAGCACCATAGAGAGTGCCCTCACCCACCCCTTTAGAATAGTTAGAGTAGGGAAAATTGATCAGCATATCTATTATTGCCGCTATGGATGGCAGCGATTCTACAGACAGCCAAGCCCACCAGTTATAGCAAGGATAGTAGGGCATTTCTACGAGTAGACCCGAAATGAATTCCTCTTTCTTTCCAATTTACATGACTGCCATATAAATAGTTCAGGGGCGACCCAATCAATCTACCCCCAATCTCTATATGGGATCGAAATGAATTGATGTGAAATTCCAGTTTCTATGACTGCCATATAGATAGTTCAGGGGCTGACCCCAATCTCGTCAGAAGGGGGCCATCTCATAATATCAAGAAAACTTCGGTTTCTAAGACTGCCATATATATAGAGAGGGTCGAACTAATCAATCTACCCCCTATTAAAGTTAAGTTATGAGGTAGATATATAGATATTGAGCAAGTAGGAACTCCCATAGATCTGTAGGACCCTATCCATCCATTTATCTAGGTGGGCGATATACCTTGATTCATTAGATGGGGGTAGCCAACGAAGAGACTTGATCATTCAAAGATAGAGAGAGCCCTATCTAAATATCTAGGGTGAGGCAAAGCTGGCCTCCCATACCAGTAATATCTATATGGTCAACTATGCACACACCGAAAATCTAGATAGATAGAGATAGACCCTATAGATCTGATATGTAGACTCGCTATGCCATTGAGATGAGATATATAGAGGAGAGGGGAGGAGAGGACTTGCCATCTAGAGTTATCATATAGAGAGACTGGGGGCGGGAAGACAAGGATAGATTCTATATGTAACATGAGTGGTGAATCGAGGTGGTCTCCCTCATATCGTCTTATCTTAGGAAAACTAAAGCCGATCTGAAACAATCCCTTGTCAAGTCTAGCGCTAGTTGGAGAAGAATGGGTTAGGTGGGAGAATAACTGGTTGGACAAGGTGTTGTGGTGCCCTCGCCATATATAGAGAGATGGCCCTATATTCTCTAGCCGTCTAGCACCACTTGGAGAAGGATGGAAGTTTGATGCTTCGAGGAGCTACAATGCCCATAACCAATATAGAGGTGGGGGTATGGCAATCAAGCAAGAGATCCCTGGTCCTTTCATTTCTCTCTGTGGTCCATCCCTGGCAGGGAGATAAGAATTCCCCTGGGTTGTCGCCATCCCTACCATCCATAGGGGATCTCGATACACCCCCATATCCCAACCGGTCGGAGAAGAAGGCAATAGGTGGTTGAGGTGCTTTAAATGGAAGTCTGATGTGTTTCCTTTGTCTCACTCATTTGGGCACCCCAGGCCCGCACCACTGCTAGTTCTTAGGCGGCCCCTTGTCCTTGTTGAGAAGGGTGGAAAGTGGGGGCCTGTTAAGGCATAGGCAAGCTAATAAAAAAGTAATAAGCCACTTGTCCAAATGCCCTACTATCTATACCCAGGATACATAGGTATTTGTTTCCCTTCAGTAGAGTGAGCCGATCTATAGTGATTGATATGGGATGAAGATCATGGTGTGGTGTCAAATTTCTATATATAGGGGGTCATGCTTTCTTGACCTTCTTCTCTTCTCGGATAGGGCGTGAACAGAACAAGAGTATTGAACATAGATTTCTTGCTCTCCAGTTCATAGTTCAGTGGTGGTTAATGTTCAAATCCAGGGAGATCACCGTAGGGAATTTCGAACCGTAGGGGTGCTCCCTATTCAATTTGATTTTGCAATAGAGCGGAAGAATAGGACGGTTCATATGGAGCTAAGGGAAAATACAATCGCCCCGATGCAAAGCCCTATTCTGTTCGAACGTCACACAACTAAGGGGTGTGGGTGGCCCAAATATGTATAGGGATTTCCTCTACTCTCCAAACTCTCCCCTACCTGTCCTACCACTACCACTACCACTACCACTAGGAAGGTCTGGTAGGTATGGGGGCCACTCAACTCATGTTACGTATAGAGCCCTACTCTATAGGGGTGAGAGTGACTACATCACTGCACTCTTCACTCTACTCTCCACGTATGTAATATCCCCTTCCGAATCGAAGACCCTTAGCCTATTTTGTCTACCCGACGGCTAAGGGAGACATATAAGGGTGACTTAAGTTATTTTTATTATTATAAGTGCCCGTAGCAAAGGGAAAACATGTAAACACTTATAATAATTTAAATAACTTAATATTATGGCAAGTCTAAGTTAGAAAAAGGTCCAAATGTAATTTTTATTCTCCCTAGGGAGAAATGGCGACTTGCCTTAGAAGGGGGAATGGGAACTTAAAAAGGATAAAAGCCCATTTCATTGTGTATTCCCTCTACGAAAGATACAACCAGCTTTGGGAGGGAGAAATAAGTATTAAATATTTTTGTATTCCCCCATGTAAAAATGCGACTAGGCCTAGGAGGGAAATTTGCATTGAGAAAATCTCTACAAGCTGATTGGTGGCCTTGAAGGTTGTTTTGGGTCTCTTCTTCCCTTAAAAGGAGAAGTAGACTTGCTTGAGAGGCATTCCATATTCACTTGATAATTTCTGAATTTTGCATTTTGAAGCCTAGAGATTTTGCAGAAATAATCCAAGGACGAAAAATCCTTAGGATTTGACTCTAGAGGACGAAAAATCCTTAGGATTTGACTCTAGAGGACGAAAACCCGCTCAGAGCTTTGGAGGAATTTCTACACAGGATTTTCCATTGTGTCTTCACTAGTTTTTACTATTTCCAGTAGTGTTTTTGAAGATTGGCATCAGAGATTGGTAAAGAAGGTTGCAGCAGTTGTTTACTAATTTTCCCAAGGTGAAGTGACCTACCTTTTGGTTGTTCTGTGTTGCTTGGAAGATCTTCCAGGTCTGAATTCTATTGCTACTTATTGTACTGAATTTTGGGGATTGAAATCAATTAATTTCAAATTTTTTGGAAGGTGTTTAGTGCTGTTTTTAAGTCCTCTTTATCTGCAGATTTGTGAGGAGTTTTCCAGCTTGTTTTACTGTGAAAATATCCAGTATTTCATCTATATATGATTGGTAAAATCAGAAACAAATTTTGGGAGAAAGGGATGCAAATTTCATTGTAGATTTGTTGGGCTTTATTTATAAACCCAATCCCATTTTCTAGGGGTCCTCTCAGATCTGTTTTATACTTAAAATCTGCATATATTCTTCAGATTTGACCTTGAAAAATCTGCATCTCAGTCTTATAATAAATCAGGTTTAGTCTAATAGCTGATTTATAAAGGTGTCTACATACAGCCCTAGTCGCAATTCTCATGAAAAATTCTGATGTGCATAACAATTGATTGCTTTCTCCTTGTTCCATTTTGGGGCATTACAATGTAATTAAATATCCCCCTCTCTACACCAACCCAACATATCTGATTAGGGTATGATGGATGAATAGATGGATCATATCAAGAGAGGATAGCGAATACCTCCTCTCCTTAGATCAGTTCTTTCTCCCTTTCCTAACTCTCCTATCTACAGCTATTCAGCTATTCTAAGAGGGTGCGGATTTCTCCTCATTCGGAAGCAGGGTGAGCTATGGAACAACTTTCTTTCAACAAGTCGCTCCAATCGATTCATCCCATTTCATTCCAATCATTCCATCTCGAATCCCAGCAACTGGTGCCCATATATAGTCGTAGGAGCAGGTGGGGAGAATGAATAAAGAGGTATCATCACGATGTTGACTAGATGGATGAAGACAAGGACTCCATGATGTGATGTCCGTCTGAAATTAGAATGGCTCAATAGATATAGATATAGGGGTATTGTACCTATTAGTGTTGTGCTGGGATGGTGCCAGTAGGGCCATGTCGAAGACATGGAACAAGAAGACACGAAGACGAGACAAGAGGGAATGGTGAATCGGTGGATCAATGCGAGATGCGTGGGGGGATCACCCCACAGTACGTGAACTGGACATGGAAACCCTCTCGATAAACACACTTAAAGCTGAAGTCCTGATCCTCCACTTCTTGGTTACTATGAATACAAATCCCACTCATTTTGGGGCAAGATCCTGGTATACTGTACTCGGTAGAGGGTAGAGAAGAACTTCTTGTTCCACGGCCACAAACTCGACTAAGTCATTCACCCCCTCTATATATTCTATAGAGGGGATTTGATTCGGCCATATAGAGTTAGAGGGGTCACAGCTAGCTGTCAGGGCTCTCCCCCGACCCAAGGGGGCTCTATCTATATAGCTCTGGCATATAGATAGAGAGGGGATCTAGATGATTAATGGGTGGGGCAGAGCGAATTAATGGGTGGGGTGGGATAATATCACCAACTCGCCGACATGATATAACCCTATATCTATATCTAGTGTTCCCCGATATACTGCATTTAACCCCCGTTAGACAATGAATCCCTCTCCGCTATGCTCTCCCCCACGAGATATATATATAGGGGGCCAACTCGAGGGAAGTTCGGATGTCGCCAACTCGGTGGGGTTTGGGTGTCGTCGACTAGATGATAGAGGGGTGACCCAATTGTCATGGGTGGGGATGCTACTTATCTAATCCCTAGTCCATGATAGGTGGATTATTCGCCGATCCGAGGTTGAGGGGGAGGTGGTGTCATTTCCTGGGGCATAAATGGGGAGGACATAGGGCCTGGGGGTTACAACGGATGTGTTGTGGTGAGATCCATCAATCAACGAGAATATAGAAAGGGGGTCGGATGGATCATCCCATGTATATCCGGCAATCATCCTTTGCCCCCAACTAGATATACGTCCCTATTGGTAGTCCTCGAGATAGATAAATGCCTTACCAGTTGTCCCCACCGTCAAAAGAGAAGGAAGATGGGCACCCGATCTATATGGTATATAGTTCGATTTGTCTATACTTTGGCTATCTGTCTATAGATTTTATACGTGATATGAACTTATATTTGTATGTGTATCTGTTGTTCGCCTAGATGAAGATGATCTACAAAGCGACTGAAGAACTAATCACCCAGATTCAAGGGGCGCTAGGCACCCGATCTATATGGTATATAGTTCGATTTGTCTATACTTTGGCTATGTGTCTATAGATTCTATACGTGATATGAACTTATATTTGTATGTATATCTGTTGTTCGCCTAGATGAAGATGATATACTAAGCGAATGAAGAACTAATCGCCTAGATTCAAGGGGCGCTTATAGATATAGGGATACAATTGAGGGCCCAACTGCTAGCATCCCATCTCTTTTGTTGAAATCAGGGGCCCGTTCCTACCTTTTATCTTACCAGTCAACACAAAGCGAACTACTAGTCAGCACAAAGCAAACTACCTCCTTATTGTCTCAATCAGCCGAGCATCCGATCTATACTCTACTCATCTAAAGTCGATCATCTGGTTGTTGAACCCTAGTCGTTGGTGTTGTCATTGATGTCAATGGCATTGATGGCAAAGCAATGAGTGGTGAAGTGAGGCTCGGTAAAAGGCATGAAGATTGATTGGTAGTGCCTTCTCAGTGGTTTAGTGAGCATTCAGGATTGGTTTCAGTGTGTGTATGGCTTGGCTTAGATGTTTTTAGGTCAGATATGATGATGTTAGCATGGGCAAGAGCTCTTACAGTGAGTGTCAAGTCATTTGGTGAAAGTCTCAGTTGAAATTGACTCATTTATGCTTGTTTCTAGAGCCTGATGAGGTGTGAAAGGCTGGTACAGGTCATGACAAGACCATGTGAGCATGGGAGGAGCCCAGGGATGGTGTCTAGGGCATGTTTGAGCATCAACAAGGTTTATTTTAGCTCCTGGAGGCAAAATTCTAAAGTTCATCAAAACTGCCATTGAGGACTAGCAGTGCATTTTGAGGTAAATGAGATAGGTCTGAGCTGTACAGGTAAACCTATGGCTAACCAACACATAGAATGTAGAGGGGTGTCTTGTGGTGCTTCAAGTCAAATTTCATCAAATTTTGAAATGAGTATTTTAAGTTTTTCAAGTTTTACTAAAACTAGTCTGTTAAGGAATGCAATCTAAGCACCCTAGCTTCTTAGCGTCTAAACAAAAATTTCGAGCCTCCTTCGAATAAATCATAGGACTTTTTTTTAAAAAAATTTAAGGAAATTGGCTAAGGAACAAGAAAGTTATGAGCATTTTTCTAACAGGTTTTCTCTCTCTTCAAGTCTCCTTATTGAAGCAGTAAGCACAAAATGACTTGTTTTGACTTCAATTGACTTATGCAAGGTAGTACATCATCTCAGAATGGTAGAAGAAGCTCCCCAGGTCATTTTGGAAATGGTTGTGTCATTCAAATGAGAAAGTACATTACGGACTATACCATGTTCTTGCAAATTGTGTGCAAAAAAAGTCCTATTTGGTGGGTTACAAGATGTTTGAAGATAATTTATGTGCAATTGAAGTGAAAATATTCATCTGGTCTCTCTACAAGTCAAGCTTGTGATGTTAAAGTCTTTGGCATGATCTTGGGATGTGTTTTGGAGTTTAAGGTCCATTATGTCTACATTGCTCTGATCTGCACATGACAAGACGACTGATTCTCAGTACCATCTGCAAGTTTCTCTTCCACAAGTCCTGCATATAAGTTGATAAGTGTAATATCCCCTTTTGGGATCTTATCCAAATCTGCAATTTAATTTATTAAATCGACTCTAGAAGGACTAAACCCTCCTAGTTCGACCTCAAATAATCCAATGTTAACTTCAATACAACCCAAATGGGGTTGGAGTCAGCCAAGGTGGTGGATTTGATGGGAGAACCAGTTAGGAAATTAATCTCTTCAAATCTGAAATTAATTATAGCAGTAATTAATTAATAAATGCACTAGACTGCTGAAAACTTCAGAAATTAATAACTCCTTTGCTACTCAATATTTCTCTATCAAACCAATGCCAAAAGATTCTTCATATTTTTAGCTTTCCAACAAGCTATAGAACACAATTTTTCGATGAGTAGAAGGCGTGCAAATCAACCCACAAAATCTGAAACTGTGTAGATGAAACCCTAGCACATAATAATTAAATATTGCTCACAAACAGCTGAAACTTGGAAAATTCATAACTCACTCAATACTTTGTTTTTTTGCCATGAAATAAACTGCACATTAATCTATAATTCAAGAGTTTTCCAAAGAGATATAGATCTGAATTTTTAGACCACCGAAAACCCTCCAAAACAGCCCCAAAATCCAAAAACCAATCACTAGGGTTAGAGTGAATGGCATAAACTATTATCAGCTCTTTCTATGCTTCAAAAACCCTCCAAATAACAGTCCTACACTTGGAAAATTATGCCAACACAGATCAGATTATATATTTAACTTGTTCACCCTCAAAACATGCCAAAACATGACCCAACACAAGTCGCCATAGCTGGAATTAATTGCAGCATTAAAAATCAGATCATAGAACACTCTAAAACTCTTCAACATTCATCAACAACATGCATGTTTCACTCTAAATAAATGCGCCAATCTTCTAATGGAGTAATAATGCATAAAACACACATCAACACTAGAGAGCTCAATGAATAGAACAAGAGAGTCTTCAATATCTTCAACAATGGCTTCCAAATGAAGCTTACAATGAAAGAGAGAGCTAGGGCATACATCCCATTACTCCAAGCATGGAGGGAAATCAATAGATTCATCAACATAACCCTTCCCTGAATGTCAAAATATATATTTATAGATCTCTCCTAGGGTGGAGCGAATCCCTTTTGGAGGGAAAACCATAATTTGAAATAATTTTGTCATTCTTATAATTTTCCCTTTTTATTTCATTTTCCCCCTCTATGTGTGGTGTCCCCTTTCTAAGGGTTTTTTTACATTAAAAGCCACTTAATATTATTTAATTAATTCCCTTTCAATTTTTTATTTTGGGGAATTAAATTAAATAATAAATTACATTAATTGCTCAATAAATATTATTTTGTGAGCAATAATACAAGTGGAAAAACCACTTAATATCTATGATGAAAATGAGAACTAATAATTAAATGAATATTGCTTTATAATGACAAATGATAAAAATCACTAGCCAGGGAATATCATTCAATTACTAGCATAGCTTTCCCATTGCAACATTCCAAAGGCCCACGGGAAAAATAGGCAAGGGGTCTTCAAAAAGGGGACATTACAATATGTAGACACAAATATTGCACATTAGACAATATTTAGCCCGGTCTTATACTACTATTTAGAAGGTTCTCAAGTGTACAAAGTACCAATTAATCCCCCTTTTTGCCATCTTTGTTTTATGTTTTACTTCGTCTTTCCCGTGTATTTCTCGATACTTATCACCCCATTTTCTAACTTCCCGAGATTCTAGCCCTAATTCCGGGCGCCCCACCCTGTACTAGGGCGCCCGGTCCCACTATGGGCACCTCGATCTATGCTTAGCCTCTTTCGCTCCTTTTGGGTCACTTCTAGCCATTGGTCATCTTTATCTTTTCCTCAATCGGCATTGTTGGGATTAATTGTGAAATTAAACTTGAGAGCCCTATAAATATAAAGCTTATAAGACCATAATAAGGGTCCTAGGTCATTGCATCCTATCACTACTATCACTCCATCTAGGGCTGCATCCATTGCACCATCTTGCATCCACATAGCACCATACATTCAAGCTAGGAAAGTATGCATCACACACATTCTTAGAGGAGGGATTATATTCTACTATCTACATCTTCTATAGCTACCATAGCTCGCTATTTTGAAAAGTGCAACTAGACACAAGAGCACCTAAGGCACGGCATACACACACTCACCAGAACTACATTAGGGTCCACAATGTAGTGTAGCGCTCAGCGATAAGTCCACCGATTTGGCAGTTGAGGTCAGTCCGACCCCTTTTTCTTCATGTGCAAGGCATCATCCAGTTCATCCGGCAATCCAATGCGACAAACAGAGAGTATTCAGAGACACTTAGTGACCGTGCCAAATTAGGGGTTTTGAGCATTTATATTGTTCTAAGTGCCCAGAATCCAGACCAAGGTGCCCCGGGGCACCCCAATACACTCTCGGACCTGTGTCACTTCAAATAGCACAAATCTGCCCTTTGCAGGGCCTCTGAGTGTTCGTCTGCACTACCGAGTTCCAGATCTAGATCTGCGACAACCTGCATAGTCTCTTGTTATCAGCTAAGTCATTTCCTTATTACCTCTTGCATTCTAGGGTTTTATTTCCATTAGATCAAATCATGCAATTACTTTACATAACTTTAGCATATTAGTCCCTTTTATTTAGAAGCATTTTTAGTCCTCCTATTTAGATTAGCATTAATACCCTAATAACCCATTTAGGTCCCATTAGGGCTTATTTTTGTTAATCACAATAAGAGTGATGTATGGGATTGTTTTAAGTGTGCCTTATCAAGTTGCTCATGTGAAATGAAGAAGTGTTGTCAAGAAGACTACTGTCCAGGACTGAACTGAGTGGTTCATAAAACAGTGCAAGATGAGTCTTTAAATGCTTACTCCTCATAGTCTTCTGAAGATTCACTCTAGATGGTTGGAACAGTACTCTTCCTTGCAAACTGAGCTTTTGGAGAACTGTATACTGTAGCTTGTCACAGTCACCAAGGACTGACACTGTACTTTCAAATGCTTGGTCATATGGAATGATAGTAATTGCTTTCTCTGTATTTGTTCAAGAGAGAGGTCTAGGTTGTTATAAGCACTAATTTAATGTGCTAGGGTTTGAAATCTGAAACCTACCTGAGCATGTTTATCAAGATCAAGCAAAACATGATTCCATGGGTACAATTCAAATCAAGGTGGACTTTAGTAATTGGTTGCTAATCTCAACAGCAGTTGTAAGATGTTCCTGAAGCAATCTCAACAAGAAAGAAGTGAAAGCTCTAAACCTCTGAAGGAGAAGCTCTGCCTTTTCAAAGGGGTAAATCCTCTGTCATGTTTCAGTTTTTCTTTGAAAGAAATATACCAGGTAATACTTCTCTGTACAGTAAAGAGAAAAGGTTAAAGGTGCTCTTACAATATTCAGAAGCTTTGGGACTTATGCCAGAAAGCATATCCATTACGTGAAGACTGAGATGGCTCACAGAATAACAGTTATGAAGTTTTGAAGACTGTATCATCAATCTTTGATCAATATTCTCTTTTTCACACAAGTGCTCTGAGTTGGTGTTGTAATCTTCCATTCAAGTGATCATGTGATCATCACATTGCAAAAGTTGGATCTAAGAGGGAATAAGTCCAATATACAGTGAGTTAGGGTTTGTCTCTTGAAACCCTCACTGAGAAATTACTTTGAAATCTCAGAAAGGCAGACTATGATGACATCTTATCAAACAAAAATATGAAGTAAGAATCTTTGCAAAGTCTTTATCTTCAGTGAAAGAGGTTGTTGATGGAATGCTTGGTTGTAAACTCAAGATGATATGAAGACTCCTGTAACTCTGGTTTCATAAAGGAGCATTGCAAAGCATAGATGGTGAATTCATTTGTTTGTCAAACGTCCTGCTTAGGCTATAATGCACATCACAGATTGATCCACGAGTTTGAAGAGGTTATAACGCATATCAAAGGCTCGTGTAATGTTTGGAGTGAGAATGAAATCATTTACTCACCAAATTAGATGAATGGCTGTTACAAAACAGTCTTCAGGGAAGTTTTGTCAGTTCAGTCAGGGATGTTGCAGGCACCTGACACCTCAGTCAGCATTTCCTTTTTCGAGAATTACTCATGATAAAACTTGACTATAACAGAGATCATGATGATCTTGAAGTCAGTTACACCATTGAACTCTTTCATTTCCTAAAAGGTCTAAATGTATTTGTTTGGAATATAAAAAGTTGAAGACCAAAAGACATGAAAGAAATGGAAAAGGATGAAGTTGAGGAGTTAGATACAGATGCTAAAACAGTCTACAAAAGCGGAATACTTGTATTCAATAAGTGTGTGATGAGGTCTTAGAGTGGAAGTGTACATGAAACATCAGAAAGAGATGTTGCAAGAGAAAAAGACGACTTTTGTATTAAGGAATGAAACTGAAATTGATACACAAAAAGATTAGTCTGAGATAACCTCTTTGACAAAGACATGAGTTAAGAATGCAGAGTATGAACCATCATTCCTGAAGTCCTGCTGCTAGATAGATAATAGTGGAGGCTGTTGCTGATAGAGGAAATTTGCAGAGAAAATATAAGACTGAGTTGTAAAAGGGAAAGAGAAGTGAAAAGCAATTAAGAATGAAAATTAAAAATAGAATGTAAAAATAAGAAATTGAGGGCAGTATGAAAGAGTAAAGAAAGCTGAGTGTACAGGGATGAAGCTTGAAGAATTGCAGGTGCATGGTGAAGACAAATCAGACACAAAGTTTGTTTGATGAGAACCTAAATGAGTGAAGAGGTGTGAAGAGAATCTAGAGCTTATAGTTATGACCTTGCAAGTGAATGAAGGTTTGAAAAACAAGAGAAATTTAAATGAGAAAATCCCCATAGCAGGTTCTGCAACAGCATATGCACTTAAAAGGTGAAGTCTTGAATGAGAGAGAGCTTGATATGTGAATGTGAATGAAATAAGCCTAGTAAAATAGTGCTTTGCATTTGATTTGGTCATCAAGAAAGAAAGAAATCAGAATCAGAAGTGAGTTGAGCCAAAGAAAGTAGAGTTGATGAGTGAGTTAATCTAGTTGTCACTATCAGTTGTATGAGACAACAGTTTCAGTGTGACAAAAATAGTGTAACAAGTCTAAGCTGCAGCTTAGCATACAGGGGGTTGTAGCCTCCTTGCAAGTAGTTGCTTACAGAAGATCAATTGTAGCTGGTTAAATTTTGGGAGTTAAAGCTTCCAGATTGAGTAGTAGCTTGGTCAAATTTTGGAGTTGTAGCTCCAGGTTGAGTAGAAGCTCAACCATGAAATCAATGTAACTAATATAGGACAATTTTGTCCTAAGCCTAGTTCTTGGTTTCAGTGGGTTTTTTCCCAATTTGGGTTTCCCACATTAAAATTGGTGTCTCTGTGTGTACTTCCTTGTTAATTGCTTGTGTGTGGTTTTATGTGTTAATCATAGCTAATTTGAGAAAGTAAATTTGAGAAGACATTGATTCACCCCCTCAGTGTCCAAGTTTCCATCATGGTTTCCTCTTCCACCTCCAAAATGATAGGGGATAGGGCAACTTTCCCCATTCACATCTTGATCTTGATATGCAGGACCTCACGCACTCGTCGAGGGCTCTATGGATCAAGTGACCTACCCCATACCCAAGATGCCTATCCGTATATAGGGTGGCTTCGAGACACCCCATCCGACATCCTCACCTCCCCCACCTGGCACGAGGAGCCCACCTATATCTAGAATTGTCTTGATTATTCCTCAATCATCCTCCCCTATCTTTAATCTATGTATGGTGATAGGTGGCATAGATAGGGAGGGGAGAGTGTATGGCTGGGAGGGGCCAAGCATAACTATAGAAGATAGCTCCATCGGCATCCTCTTTACTTTTCCATCCACTAGCTAGAGAGAGAGAGAGGGCCTTGGCTATATATAGTTATAGTTATCAATAAAGTGGGCACTTGACATTAGATACCGATCTAATGGGCCCTAAAGATAGTATAGTTTGTCAGTTCTCAGTGACCTATAGAACTATCTTACACACTAGATCCACCGCACCCATCTCCCTAAATAAGATATATAAGGAAGGGGACGACCCTATCTCTATCTAGGGGGACCCTTATCAACGCAGCAAAGTCTAGAGGGCCTCAACTCCCCCCTTATATATTTGATCTTAAGGTTGTGCCCTCCATAGTTCATAATTCTGGATAGGAAGGGCCCATATAGATATAGAGGGGAGGGCAGTTGAGGTGGCCTACTAGAATCTACTCTACAGATATATAAATACTCCACTCTACAAATAGATAGAAAGAGAGATAGGAGCATAGTTGACAAGAGATTGATTGTCTATCGTATTTTGATCAAGGGGCACCCCACCCCTTTATAGAGATATGGAGAAATATGACACAACTTTGTGTTCTATATAGTTGGGGCGAAAGAAACCATGTGATTCCATCAACCAATGGTATTGTTGAGCCCGACATGCATGGAGGGCACCGAGCCACATCGGAAAATAGAAAGAAACCATTGGCGGAGGGGCACGATTAGACAAGGTGATTTATCTCTATTCTCTATGCCCTACCCCACCCGAGATTGCAACCCGTTTCGAACAAAACCAACTAATGGCCCCTAGACCATAAACTAAAACGTCGAATAGATATAGATATGGCCATGAGCATCCCGGCCTCCAGTCTTATCTCTATATGGCGAGACGATTGGTCTATGTTCTATATGCCCGAGGACAAACATAGGCGGAGCCTCACACCCCACTCCTACACCAAATATTTCATCTTATATTTTAGTTATAGAGTGGGAGGCCTATATATTATCATTATTTCACCATCTCCTTGGGTTTATCACCTCAACCCCACTATAGATAGCAATTGGTTAGAACACCCCAACTCGATATGCAATTGGTTCGATCACTCCCGCTAACCAATCTGGGGCCCCGCTTTGATCACCCACCCCTCCACCTATATGTATTACACATTTCCTTTTCTTTTTCTATGGAAGGGGCCAGGGGCAGGTCTATATCTATGTATTTTTGTTATCATCCTGATATCAACCACCCACCCCAATTCTCCATAATATCATCTCCCCCTCATTCATAAGTTTAGGTTACAATGGATTCCCTCACCTCAACCCGGGATTTCTATATAGATGCCCCCTCAACCTAGTAATTCTATATAGATGGGCCCCACTCCCCCACTCCCACCTCCCTATATATCATGTATTGAACATTTCTTTTTCTTTTTCTATGGCAGGAATTTGGATTGATCACCTCTACCCAACCCCAGCTAGACCCACCCCACTTCTCTATAATGTTATCTCAACTCCTAGCCCGACCCTCTCAATGCAAATCCCACACTCAGATAGACTTTCACCGGGAACTCATGCTATTATTGTTTTAGAAATGCATAGTTTTTGGTTTAGTGGTATGAATCTGGAAAACACAACAGACAACACAAGAGCACCTCGGAATATAATATGAAAGCTTGACAATAAAAATGAATATAATAAACAATTATATTATTAACAAGATATTGTTACAATCTCACCTAGGAACTACTCAAAGTGTTACCAACTCCACTTGCCTTTCCAACAACATTTCCAGTAGAGAAACTTCACAAATACGTTTTTGATAGCTTATTTGACACACCTACACAATGGTATGGACTCTTTACTACTTGCATATACTAATCCTCACAATCTTCTTATGTGTTAAATGAGGGGGTGGCTCTCTCTTTTTATAGCACTTTAGAGTTTATCCACCTTATCTCTAAGATAGAATAAGAACTCACATTTATCCAATCATATTAAATCTTATCTTTACATGTAGGCTTATCCCTTAGGATAGGATAAACTTTATCACTTACACATGAAATTTCACCTTATCTAGACTTTATCTATAAAAATAAATAAGATATTCAAAATATATTTGACATCACTTCTTTGTAGTAATTACAAATATAATATTTCTAATTTATAATATTACTTATCATGATCTTTGACACTTTTGACATTATTGTAACCATTTACGACAAATATTTACTTTTTATCATTGATTATCACTTCCATAACATTCCCCTAATGTACTTTGACCATTACCATAGAATATTTACTAGTTACATTCTACTTTACGCATCGTACTTTATTGGCGAGATGCCATTAACTTCTAGTGGATGCTACTACTAACTACACTTAACAACATACTATTAACAATATATACATTAATGAAATAGAAATTTTGGAGGAAAATTCTAGTGTCGACATGTATCCCCTCCTAAGCTTTTAATTTGTCCTCGAAGTAGACTGTCATGGACAATCTGAATCTAGTGCCTAGAAATCAACTTTTCGTGGTTGACTCATTTTTCATTGAAGTACCATCCAATTCGTGTAGTTAATACGTTTTATTGTTGTGTAGTAGCTACTATTTTGTAGGGTCCCATCCATTTATGGAGTTAACTATGCCTCCTTTTTTTGTGTCAAAAATCATAAACTAGGACCAAGTCATTCACTTGAAATGGAGACCATGGGGTCTTCTGATAAAAATACTCCTACTTCATCTTTTTTTTGAGTTTGTCTCCTTTGTTGTTTCTTGCATTTCTTCTAACAAATGAAGATGTACCAACCTTTCCCTTATTGAATCACTTTCATCCATCCTTACATCAACCATAACTCTCACGTTAGGAATATCATATTCAATAGGAAAAACTAGATCAATGTCATAAGCCAGTTGGATCAATGTCATAAGCCAACTAGAAGGGGGAGTATCCTATTGTTGACTTTGATACAATCCTATATGTGCACAATGTCGCATAAATCATTTTATCCCACTTATGCATCTACACGTTTGCATCCTTTGCCAAGATTTGACACAATGCATAATTTGTTCGCTCCACTTGTCCATTTGTGCTTGGCTTGTAAGTTGTTGCCTTCCTATGCTTGATGGAAAACCTATCCACCAAGGCTTCTACCACCTCATTAATAAAGTGGCTTACTTGATCTATTACAATCTCCAATAGACAACCAAATCTAGTGACAATGCGTTCATACATGAACCTTGCCACTTCATCAATGGAAATTGTTTTCAAGGGTCTAGTCTTAACCCACTTGTTTAAATAATCAATGGTAACTACAATATATTTATTTTGGCGCCGGGTGCGTGGAAGTACCTACAATATTTATTCCCCACTTTTGAAAGGGGCCAAGTGGAATAATAGGACATAATGGAATTGATGAAGTTTTACAATTCTCATGTGATTAACAGATATCACATGTCTTACAATAATTATAACAATATCTAAAAAGAGTTCACCAGTGATAACCTCCATTCAAGATCTTCCTTGTTAGTTGTCTAGAGAAGTTTCCTCCACGTGTATCATCATGGAATTCTTCAATTAGCTCCTTCCCCTTGTCAAGTATCCAATTGCCTTTTTGTATCTACCATCAAGTCCTATCCGAAATAAGACTCCATGCATAATAGAATATGGACGACTTGTTTGGGTAGTTTTCTTTTTAGTCTTTGCATTAGCGCCATCGGGAAACTTGAAATCTTTCAAATAATTCCAAATGTCTATGTACTCACGAGGGATTGTGTCAATGGATAACACTGCATCTGAAAACTCATCATCATCACAAGATGAACCCAAACCACTATAGGTTCAAGAAAGTGCATCTGCATTGACATGTTTCTTCCCCGCCAATCCACAATATTAAATTATCCATCTTGTTATCCTTCCTAATGGGTTAGACTTATTTACAATATATTTTAGAGTCTAACGATCCGTCACAACTATAAATTTTTGCCCTAACAAATAATTTCTAAACTTCTTTACAACAAAATTTATGGCTAGAGTCTCCTTTTCGATTACTGATAGTGTAATTTACCTCAGGATTGTTCATCCTGTCTACTCTCAAAGTAGATCGGATGATCATTTCCATTCTCATTCTTTTGCTCAAAGTACTCCCCAATGTTGTATCTCGAAGCATCAATATATGAATGAATGGCTTGCTCCATTCTCGGATGTGAAGTCACTAAGGCTTCCTTAAGATACACAAGTCTCATACACCTTGCCTAGCTCATAAACAACCTCCTTTAAGAACTAGGTCAATGGTTGTGCAAATATTTGAGAAGTTCTTGGTGACCCTCCTATATTAACCCACATGGCCTAAAAATGTATATACTTCTATCCCTAGGTAATGGTAACTGTCTACTTTTTGAAACTTTATCAGAATCAGTACCAATACCATCTCTAGATACAACACGTCCTAACAAAATAGCTTTGAAGCATTCAAGAACACACTTTGTAGGATATAGTGAGTCTTGTTCTTCATCCAACCTCTCGAAAGGCTCTCCATCTGGTACAGGTGGTCCACTTTGCTTTCGTAGATGTGAAAATCATCCATAACACTAATAAAGCTTCCAATATAGGGTTCAAACACCTTATTTTTTAGACACTGGAATGTTGTTAAAGTATTACACAAACCAAATGGCATAACTCTATAAGAAAATGTTCACCCTAGGAAGTGGTGAACATATTCTTGAGCTTATCTTTCTTAACTACACGAACTTGGTTGTACCTGATATAGCCATCTAAAAAACTATAACATTCCTTGCCAACTACTTCATCCAAAATCAATTTCAAGAGTGAAAGAGAGTAATGATCCTTCTTCGTTGCCTTCTTCAGCTTCCTCTAATCAACACAAATGCGTAACTTCCCATTCTTTTCTCTTACGATCAAAATGGGAGAAACCCATTTTGTATTATCCATAAAGAAATATGAATCCTACATCAAGCAACTTATTTCTTTCTTCCTTTACAGTCTTAGAAAAACTAAGATTCATTCTAGATGACATTTTCTATACTAGTTTAACACCATCTACCAACTCAATAGAATGTTCTACCCAACTTAATTAACAGAGATCCTTATAATCAAAAGTGAATAGGTGCACATACCTTCAAAATATTTGAAGGTAGTCTCTCTTTTTCCATCACAACATCACCAATTTGTATTTGTTGGAGATGTTTTCCCATTACATTTTCAATGAATTGTCTGGGTCTATCAGCTAGTGTGACTAAAAGGATATCCATGACATCTACCTCACTCTCTTCATCATTAGTGTCCACCTCATTGGTGCTAGAGTAATCTAAGGTTGTCCAATCATCAGTCTCATCACTTGAATCCACAGTCCTCTCATACGAGTTTTGGGGATCATATCTATTTTCTCCCTCTCTTTTCCATGATAGAGTGTCATGAAACTTTCATTCCAGTAGTTTCTTGCATGAACTCTCCTTAGCCATGGCCTTCCCAACAACATTGAGTATGCACATAGTACCATTGTTCATTACGATTATAATCATTTGTCATCATAAAACAATATTCATTTAATTATTAGTTCTCATTTAATCATGGATGCTAAGTGGTTTTTCCACTACTTTGTATTATTGCTCACAAAAGAATATTTATTGAGCAATTAGTGTAATTTATTATTTAATTTAATTCCCAAAAATACAAAATTAAAAGGGGATTAATTAAATAATATTAGAGTGGCTTTTAATGTCAAATAGACCCTCAAAAAGGGGACGCCACACATAGGGGGAAATAAAATAAAAGGGGAAATTATAAGGCATGCCTTATAATTTCAAATTATGGTTTTCCCTCCAAAAGGGAGTCGCTCCACCTTGGGAGAAAACTATAAATATATGTTTTGCCATTGAGGGAAGGGTTATGTTGATGAATCTTTTGATTTCACTCCATGCTTGGAGTAATGGGATGTATGCCCTAGCTCTCTCTCTCTCTCTCTCTCATTGTAAGCTTCACTTGGAGCCATTGTTGAAGATATTGAAGACTCTATTGTTCTCCTTATTGTGCTCTATTGTGTTGAAGTGTGTTTGATGCATTGTTTTCTCCATTCTAACATTGGCGACTTGGCTTATGTGTTGGTGCATTAATTTGCTGAGTTAAATCTGCATGTTGGGGTTCCATTTTAAGTGCTTTTGGAAGGATTTTATAGTGCTAATGATCTGTTGTTAATGCTGCAATAAATTCCAGCCCTAGCGACTTGCATAAGTGATTATTTGGCATGTTTTGGTGATGTTTGGAGATAATTCTGGTATGTTTTAGTATATATATTCTAATGCTAGGCGTTTGTAATCTGATCTGGGGATTATCTGCACATGTTTCAAGGATGAATAATACTCATATGATTTTTTGATGAATTTTGAGCAATTATCTTTTAGAGGGTTACTAAACTGTGGAAATTAATAAATTTATCCTAACCCTAGAATGTGGATGTTAGAAGTGGTTAATCAATCTAGTAATTTTGCATATTTATTTTGGCAACTTGATTTGGGCATTATTCTAACATGTTTCAAGGGTGAATCATCTATATTCATAATCTGATCTGTGTTGGCTTGTTTTTTGAGTTTGAGCAATTATTTGGGGTGCATTGGAGGGTTACAAAGTGCTGGAAATAATTTAATAAATTTATCCTAACCCTAGCGACTGGGTTTATGATTTTGGGGGTTGTTTTGGAGGGGTTACAGTGGTTCAAAAATTCAGATTGATAGCTCTTTGGAAAGCTCTTGATTTATAGAAAATTCTGCAATTTATTTGAGGGCAAAATATGGAATATTGAGCAAGTTATGAATTTTCTAAGTTTCATTGTTCTGGTGCATTTTTATTTAATTCACTTTGCTGCAATTAATTTCAGATTTTGAAGTGGTTAATTTCCTAATTGGTTCTCCCATCTAACCCACCACCTTGGCTCACTCCAACCCCATTTGGGTTGTATTGAAGCTAACATTGGGTTATTTGAGGTCGAACTAGGAGGGTTTAGTCCTTCTAGCATCGATTGGATAAGTTTAATTTGCAGATTTTTAGGGGGATATTACAATGGTATCAGAGTTTCTTTCCTCTACTCTTGTGGGGTTTGTGTGGCAAAAATAAGGAGGAATAAGGAGAAATTAATTTCATAATTTTTGGAGTTGATTTGGTGCCCTAAATGTGTTGGGCGACCTATTTTTAGGGAAAATTAGGGTTTTGTGTTGGCTATGCAAAAATGATTTTGGGATATTATTCCTCATATTTTTGTGGCCCAAGATCCAAAGTTTCAGCTCTTTTGGACTTCTCTAGCCAAAGATATGGATTTTTAAAGTTGCTATATTTTTCTGCAGTATTTCGGGATTTAAAAATCAGATTTCAATTATCTTCAAAAATTCCTTTTGGAAAAGTTGCTCCATAATATTATCTATCATCCCCCAAAGTTTCAGGCAATTCCGGGGTGTTTTGAGCAAGTTATGCAATTTTTCTAAATTCAGCTAGGGATAGTGACGAACTTACTATTTATAGTAAGTCTCCCATTTTCAAATCTAGAAAAAGTTTGTTTTTGCATATTCAAATTTGGGGAAAATATTTCAGACTTATTGCAATTTGTTTGAGGTGAATCAGAGCAATTTTCTTCTTTTCCAGGTGGGTGTGTTGTTTGCAGATCATGGAGCTTGCTAGTGATGGTGAATGGAAAGAATGGATCAAGCGTGACTTTGATTCATATTGCAAAGAGTACAATGCACTAAGTCAAGAGGCCCAAGCTCTCTTATCTCTCAAGGGATTTTGTGACTTGAGGAGAAGAAGTGGATCAAGAAGAAGGATAACTCCAGTTGATGTGTACTTGATGAGCTCATCAAAGAAGCTAATGGCAAGATGGAGTCACCTACATTTCCTCCCACAAGAACCTTCCATGCCAAACCCTTAGGGTAGGAAGAAGAGGAAGTGAAGGAAGAAGAGCCACCGGATGAGAAGAGCAAGGTAAAGATTCTTTGTTGGTTGAAAAGTTTCTTTGTCTTCTAATGTTTGCATGCATAATGAAGTGACAGAAAAAGGAATCATGAAAGAAGAGCAAAAAGAAAATTTCAGATTTGCACATTGAAAAAACAAGTTTGGTGGGTGAAATACAAGAAGGATAGTGATTTTCAGCTTGTCAATCATTCCGGAACCACCACCCATAAGAAGCATGTAAGTATGGTGGATTTGTTGTTGCATACCTTGCCATTTCAGATTTGTTTTCATGTGGGAAACAGTGATGACACAAAGAATGAAGGCAACAAAAATGAGCAAAAGTATTCCTTGGTTCGAAGTCACACAATGGGCATTCTAAGGTATGGAATCCGGGTGATTTTCTACATTCTACCAAGGTTGTCTATTCTGATTTGGTGATCTTTATGACTGATTTCATGAGAATAAGTAAAAATTCAGAATTATTTGTGATGGGCATGAACAATGACAATCATGGTTTAGCCTTTAGGAATCCGGAAGTAAGAGGGAAAGACATTTTTATGAGCACTAATGATGATTTTCAGTTTGAGAAGCTTGTTATGGCAGCCACTAAGGGTAAGCACGTTGATGATAAAGAGTTGTATCATCATACTTTATCTTTACCTTATTTTATTCACCATGAGCATGGCACTAACAATGAATACCAGATGAAAGGTAATGATTTTTAGTCATGCAAGTTACATACAATCAATTTTGATGCTCCTAATCTTGGCATGCATAAGGATCAATATGGCAAAGGGAAAGGGATGGCTATGACTCTTTCCACAAACAAAAATCATGACAGTAAGCTCGTTGGACTGTGTATAACAGCGGGTATTAAGGAGCGGATAAATGTGCTTTCTCTTCTAGAATCAAGTTCCAAGGAAGCTCCATGTACATGTCAAGTAAAGGTGCATGATTACAAGGTAAGAAGTGGTGTTTTATGGTACAAAAATGTAATGAGCAGCCCTAATCATGATGTTTCAGATTTATTATCTTCATCCATAAGGGAGATACATTGGCACAATCAAAGGTATGAGGTTCCTTGGGTTTCCTATGATGAGATTTATGGATGCATGAGTTATGGTTTCTCCTTTTCTTATATGCATGGTGCAATAAAAATAGTGGGATGTCATCACTCTTCATGGTATAGAGGGGTGAGAGGTACTTGGCATGAAGAACTCTACAAGCTTTATTTGGATGCTATGGTTTCATTTCATTTCCTTTTGATGCTAACTCTTCTCCCTTTGGAAGTCTTGAAGGAAGGGTGGGCAAGGCATTATGGGACTACTAGCACACATTCCCACATTATCTTGGTTGTTATAAGCAAGAAGGCAGCCCCAAAAGATGTTCATTTTCAGTTTGGAATGAACACCTATGGCCCTAGAAGTGGACTCCTCACAAAGATCACAGGTACTCTTGTTTTTTCTTCTTGTATGGGTCCTACAAGGATGAGGTATCTCGCTGTCCTAAGCAAGAAAATTCAGTTTTTTGAGTGGGTCATGATGGAATATATGTTAGCACACGTTTGAGGATAATCATGGTGTTAAGTATGCAAGTATACACCATTGTAATATTCATTTCCAGTCTGATTTTATCATTACTAGCTGCCCCACAAGTAAAGGGACTCATCGAGTGGTAAGAAGGATTCTTCATTTTCAGCCTATGATGAGTTATTACTCGACATATACTTTCAGATTTTTGCCATGTATATGATGATATGGTTGTTGGTGCTTGCTTGTGTCTCATACATGATTATTTTGAGAGGGAAACCAGCCATCCTAAGTCTGATTTTTGAAGAAAGATTGCATGATTACAGCAGTGTTTGGGGCCACATAGCAGATTTTGGGGCAGCCCATGCATGGGAAAGAGTTGGGAGCCATCCATGCCATGGAGACACAAAAAAGAAACAAGAAAAGTGTTTTTCAACACTTGTTTTTCTAACATGTTTGTTTCATGTGCAGGTTTGAAGAAAGAGTTGCAGCTGAAGACATTCCCAAATTGCAAGAAAAAAAAGCAACACAAGTTGTTGCAAATGCTTCACCACTTGAGTGGCATGGGAGCCCGGTTTTGGGAGTGCTACATATTTGGACCCGGACACATGAGCTTGTTATTGCTTGAGGGAAAGCAATCTTGGGAAGGGAGGACTGTAATGTCCCCTTTTTGAAGACCCTTAGCCTATCTTTCCCCATGGGCTTTTGGGATGTTGCAAAGGGAAAACTATGCTAGTAATTGAATGATATTGCACGAGAGTGATTATAATCATTTGTCATCATAAAACAATATTCATTTAATTATTAGTTCTCATTTAATCATGGATGCTAAGTGGTTTTTCCACTACTTTGTATTATTGCTCATAAAAGAATATTTATTAAGCAATTAGTGTAATTTATTATTTAATTTAATTCCCAAAAATACAAAATTAAAAGGGGTTAATTAAATAATATTAGAGTGGCTTTTAATGTCAAATAGACCCTCAAAAAGGGGACACCACACATAGGGGGGAAAATAAAATAAAAGGGGAAATTATAAGGCATGTCTTATAATTTCAAATTATGGTTTTCCTCTAAAAGGGAGTCACTCCACCTTGGGAAAAACTATAAATATATGTTTGCCATTGAGGGAAGGGTATGTTGATGAATCTTTTGATTTCACTCCATGCTTGGAGTAATGGGATGTATGCCCATGGGATGTAACTCTCTCTCTCTCTCTATTGTAAGCTTCACTTGGAGCCATTGTTGAAGATATTGAAGACTCTTCTCCTTATTGTGCTCTATTGTGTTGAAGTGTGTTTGATAAAATTGTTTTCTCCATTCTAACATTGGCGACTTGGCTTATGTGTTGGTGCATTAATTTGTTGAGTTAAATCTGCATGTTGGGGTTCCATTTTAAGTGCTTTTGGAAGGATTTTATAGTGTTAATGATCTGTTGTTAATGCTGCAATAAATTCCAGCCCTAGCGACTTGCATAAGTGATTATTTGGCATGTTTTGGTGATGTTTGAAGTGGTTAATCAATCTGGTTTATTTTGGTATATTTATTCCAGCTATGGTGACTTGATTTGGGCATTATTCTAACATGTTTCAAGGGTGAATTTAGCATCATATTTTGGAGTGTTTTCATAATCTGGCTGCTGTTTTAATTAATTTTTCAGAGTTGGAGCAATTTTCTAGGGTGCATTGGAGGGTTACAAAGTGCTGGAAATAATTTAATAAATTTATCTTAACCCTAGCGATTGGGTTTATGATTTTGGGGGTTGTTTTAGAAGGTTTACAGTAGTTCAAAAATTTAGATTGATAGCTCTTTGGAAAGCTCTTGATTTATAGAAAAATTTGCAATTTATTTGAGGGCAAAATATGAGATATTGAGCAAGTTATGAATTTTCTAAGTTTCAGTTGTTCTGGTGAATTTTTATTTAATTTTGTGTTGTAGTTAATTTCAAATTTTGAAGTAGTTAATTTCCTAACTGGTACTCTCATTTAACCCACCACCTTGGCTCACTCCAACCCTATTTGGGTTGTATTGAAGCTAACATTGGGTTATTTGAGATCGAACTAGGAGGGTTTAGTCCTTCTAGCATCGATTGATAAATTTAATTTGCAAATTTGAATAATATCCCAAAAGGGGATATTACAGACGTGTTCATCAAAAGTAGTGGTGTTTTGACTTGTGTTTGTGTAGGTAACATTTTCTTTGGGCTCTTCTTCCATCCTTTCCTCTTGCCTTCTAGCGATCTCCTTTGCTTGCTCAAGGGTCACTAGGTGGTCATACATTACTCATTTGATCTCGGACTTAATCCAAATGATGAAGTGCTTGTAAATAAGGTTGTCCACGCCATTCATGAACCCGTCTGCTATTCCTTCCAGAGCTAGGCATCAAGCTTCTCCTTGAGCTCTAGAAAATGCGCATGGTAATCCTCAATCTTCTCCTTCTCTCTTTCGGCAAGCTTTGTGATCTCTATCACGAGGTCTGCATAATTTTTTTGTGCACCAAATTTTTCAAAAAAACTTTTATTTAGTAAATCCTCGAGTTCTTAATATTATAACCCAAAGTGTTTTAAACCACTAAAAAGTTGAACCATCTAAAAAAAAGAGGAAGAAATTCAATCCATTTTTCCCTCTTGATGACAACATTACAAATGCAAGATCTTTTAAACTCTTGAATAAAAGAGATCATCTCATAGATCGAGCCGAAAAAACAAGAATCTTACCTATTCTTTCATATATGACAAATGTAACAACAATAAAATATCAACCCAAAAATACACCTAGTGTGACTTATTTATTAAAATAATTGGAATGACTATTATGAAAAACACTCTTTACGATGACAACAAAAATGACCACAATAAAAACTAAATTTACTATGATAAAACTGATTATACTACCGTAAAAATGAATGACCATGGCAAAACAAACTTTACTAAGGTAAATGTTATTCACAAAAAAAAAGTGATTTTACTTTGGTAAATATTATTAAAATAATTGGAATGACTATTATGAAAAACACTCTTTACGGTGACAACAAAAATGACCACAATAAAAACTAAATTTACTATGATAAAACTAATTATACTACCGTAAAATGAATGACCGAGGTAAAACAAACTTTACTAATGTAAATGTTATTCTCAAGAAAAGTGATTTTACTATGGTAAATATTATTCATAGTAAAAAATGATTTTTACTACGGTAAATACTATTCACAATAAAAGTGACTTTACTGCGGTAAATATTATTCATGCTAAATGCAATGTTTCCCGTCAAGTAATTGTTGGATGATAAGGAATACCACTTCGAACATCCATTAACAAGGAATGGTCTTGACAATGGAACCAAAAAGTCAACACAAATCCGACACAAATAATCTTTGACCGGCAACTCCTCGTGTTATGATTGTTTCGAGGTATGAATCTAGAAAACACAACAAACACAAAACAAGTGCACGAAATATAATATGAAGACTTAACAATAAAAATGAAATATAATCAACAATTATATTATTAACAAAATATTGATACAATCTCACCCCAAAACTACTTCGAGTGTGACCAACTCCACTTGTCTTTCCAATAGTATTTCCAGAAGAAACTTCACAAATATGCTTCTTAATAGCTTCTTTGACACTCTTTACTACTTGCATATACTAATCCTCACAACCCGCTAAATGAGGGGTGGCCTCTCTTTTATAGCACTTTAGAGTTTATCCACTTTATCTCTAAGATAGGATAAGAAATTTCTTTTATAAATCATATTAAATCTTATCTTTACATGTAGGCTTATCCCTTAGCATAGGATAAACCTTATCACTTACACATGGAATCCCAACTTATCTAGACTATCTCTAAAATAAATAAAATATGAAAAATATATGTGACATCACTTCTTTTTCATAATTACAAATATAATAATTTTAATTTATGACCATGTAGACCCTACATATCTACTTACCATGACCTTCGACACTCGACATTACCGTAACCATTTACAACAAACATTTAGTTGTTACTATCATTGATCGTCACTTCCACAACATTCCCCTAATGTACTTGTGATTGTTACCATAGAATATTTACTACTTACATTCTACCTTGTGGCGTGTACTTTATTAGCGGGCGTCTTTAACTTCTAGTGTACCTATAACAACACTTACCAACATACCATTAATAATATATACATTAATAAATTAGAAATTTTGGAGGAAAATACTAGTATCAAAAGCCTTGCTCCCCCTCCATATCTAGAATTCTTTACAAAAGCTCGATACCATTTTACAAAAGCTCGATACCATTTCTTTAAACAAACCAACAAATGTTAATTCGATACTATTTCGACAAACAATACAGCTCTGATCATACATCAAACTATTACCAACCATACATATGCAGAATCAGTAACATTCGAATTAGGCAGAACCTCTTGAATGATTTTTACTATAATATCAAATACTACATCTGTTTCATATAAATCTTCAAACAGATCAACTCATCAACTATCAATAGCTTAAACTCACAATCCACAATTAATATTGCACTAACAAAGATCTACCATTCTCGAACTATTCTAGTCATATGTTCCGAATATCAACAAGATATTTATTTCTGCTTCTTCTCCAAACAAATCTACTAATACCATTACAACAACTTCGAAAACATCATCACATTCAAATATATCTGTGAACTCATCAAACTTATCGATATTGATAAACTTTAAATCTCCATTGATTTGTACCAAAGTATGTACAGACTTGAACATTTTACTTACAAGAGAAGCCTAGCATTGAAGACTTGAATACTTCTATCTCTTGAAATCTTTCTTCGATGTATTCCTTCTCCAATCTCGAGTACCAAAACCCAGTGTAGTGAATGAGTTGGTGATGCGCTATTAAATAGGCATTCCAAGGCTTTTCACCGGGAGAATGGAAACCGGAAACCGGAAGCGGAGGTAATCGGTAAGATTCCTCGAAACGACCCGTGAGTACAGCCCACTCACAAAAGCTTTATTAAAAGATGCATGGGTCCACCACGCACTGACAAAAGAGAGGGATAAGAACGAATCTTATCAAAAGAAATCCGACAACAAGCCTGTCGGCTAGCTAAAAGCAAAAGCAAACAGCAAAAGAAAGGATAAGCAAGAATCTTATCCGACAACTATGGCAACATGCCTGCCATATAACAGATAGTGCGGAGCGCACTAAGGAGAATCAAAAGAACAGAGGGACCCGGGGTCAATGTCCTCATCGAAGATGTTGTACTTGTCATGTCGCCGAGGTGCTCCTTGGAAGACGCTTCATGTTGTTCTAGCCAAACACGGAGATGTGAGCAGCCCATCGTTGCTGGGTTTAGATGTGGTCTCGGTTGGGAACAGATAGTGGTCAAGTATCCGCAAATCTTGATTTGGTGCGCAGCGCCTAACCACCATGGTGTGGTGTAAAAGAATTCTCCTCCACAGGGTTGCATTGGGTCTTTCAACAAGATTCCTGTGATTTATTTTTACATAATAATGTGCTTTCACGAACCATGGAATTTTCACTGATCAAAATATTTCTTACAAAGATCCGGATGTACATCGAGAAGAGGAGAATCAGACAATTTAGTAGGAAGAAATTTTAATAGGAAGTATTTAAAGTGGGATGAGATATACTTCCTGTCTCCCAGAGATGGAGGTCGATTCCACAGATCATAATGCAAAGGATGTTCTTCAGTCCACATTCTTGAAAACTCGAACCGCCATAAAGTGTCCTTTCTGTATCACTGCTCGAGCTCCGAGACCTTCGACCGTAGGAAATCTGGTTGCTCCACAAAGATATAATGATCTCCATCGCCAATGGAGGCAAAGACTTCACCAAAGGATCCTCGTAGAGTATGGTATTCACGTCCGGGTATGTCTGGATCATAAAACTTGCACTCGCTTTCGGACATAAGATACTCTTGTGTTGTTATCGTATCCTCGAGACAAGAAGCGCCCGAGCTTCTTGAGACATTCTATTATCACAAGAATTAATGCATTAATCTGATCTTTTGCATGTCCGTGATCCCATACGCCCATGGGGTTCATGAAAACTTGAGTGACCCCGACATCTTTGGAACATTGAGTTCTCTACTTACAAAATCTGCAGAGCATTTTGTTTTCCCGAGATGTGTTCTACCGAGAACTCAAAATTGTCAAACCAGAGGCCCCATCTCTCGAGTCTCACAAAGCAGCTTTATTGGTGGATCACCGCCATTCAAATTTTTTTTCTGAAATCTTTCGAGTCCGAACGAAGGATGAATGCTTCGCTTTTGAACAAAAATAAGAAAGCTTTAATTGCTTTCTTTGCAGCCAATATTTCTTTATGCGAAGAGTGATAATTTAATTCGTAACTGCAAAAAGGCTCCGATGCAAACCTACATACCTTTTCCTTATCACCTTCACTTTCTCTTTAAGAATAGCTCCCCAGAATTGATCGCTGGCGTCACATTCTATAATCTTCTTGCCGATCCTGGAAGTGACATCACTGGAGTTCAAGGACTTGTTTTTAATTCTTTTCAGACGCTGTGTCATCTCCCCGAGTCCAACTAGGAGCTTCTTTCTTTAGACGTTTGTCGAGCAAGACTGTCACCGCTATGTTCTCAGGTAGAAACCAAGAACATAGTTTACACATCCTAAGAAGCGCCGCAATGCACTTTCTCTAGGATTTGATCGGAAAGTTCTCGATGTTGGCACAACATGTTGCACGCATAGTAATAGTTCCGTAATCTGATTCTTATTCCGAGGAAATCAATTTCCTCTTCAAGACTTCCATTTTTGAGGGGACAGATGATCCCATTCTTGTGAAAATCTCATAGAATTTTTCAAGGTGAGCTAAGTGCTCTTTAGGAGACTTAGAAAAGATGAGAATATCATCAATATAGACAATTAAAAAATCAAATAACTCACCAAAGATTTTATCCATAATCTTTTGGAATATGGATGGGGCTTTCTTTAATCCGAATGGAAGAACCTTCCACTCATACTGTCCACCTGGCACGATGAATGCCGTTTTAAACATGTCTTCATTTTTTAAGAATATTTGCCAAAATCCGCTTTTCAGATCGAACTTGCTGTAGACTTTCGATCCTTTGATTCTTCTCGAGGATATCATCCTTGGCAGTATATTGGGTGTCAGACAAAGAAGAATAAATTTATTTAGTGGCTTGTAATCCACTACCAATCTTTTCTTATTTCTCACGCTCACTCCTTTTATTAACATAAAAGGCGGTACATGACCAGGCGAAATTAGATTCTTGGATGAAACCAAATTTTAAGAACTTTTGGATCTCGCCTGGCATTCTTTTCTTTCTGCAGAGGCATACCTCCGTGATGTGCCTTGAATTTTGGCACCACTTCATTTCCATTGCTATCTCCGACTAGTGCAGATCTAGAGAGCAAAAGTGTTTCTTTCTGCCAACAAAAGCATGTGGATCTTCACCGCATATGTTCTCGCTTTATCTTGATACAATTTCATCTATACCGACAGCAGCAGCTTAGAAATGGATTTATGTATCCAGCATTGCATAATGCTTTTTACCTTGTTTGTAAAGGAACTATTGATCAAAATGAATATTTCCTGGGAACTTGAACAGAGGATTAAACAACATTTATAAAATCTTGGGAGATGCTAAATGTATGACATTTCAGAAAAAGTCTACCCCAAGTAAGACAAATATGTCATAGTTCTCCATATTATGTTGGTAAAATTCTATGTCTATAGAATTTCCTTCAACATCTAATCGATCTTAGCCATGTATTTACGACAACTTCCCGCTTATCAAACTTGATCTTTGTGTGGGTGTTAACCCAACAATCACCTGGAATAGCATATTGTCTCGATTAGGCTGATTTCAAGACCCGTATCAATCATAAAGCATCAAGAACATATGGCTTAATATGCGGGATGCAAATTGTGATCTGCAATAAATGGATTTTGGGCGCATTTCAGAGTACATACCTTTGACTCGATCTGTCTTTGCCTCGCGCTTTCGTCTGGTTTATCGACTTGGTATGTTTCTTCAAGATTCTCTTCGAATCTTTCTTCTCACTTTCTTCTTCAAATACTAGCTTCTTTGTATTCTTCAAAGGCATTGCAAGCACTTTCTCAAGTAGCTCAATCCCGGCTTTTCTCCAGTGTCTCGTAAGCCTCTTTAGAGCCGGATCAATGGAGGATCATCCGGCTCATATGTAGAATAGACCGGTGGACAAACTCCTCTTCCCGACCACGCCAAGATCCTCGCTTCTTCCTCTCATGGGACTTGTCTCGCCGGATCCTTTCACGGAAAGGTGGCCTGATAGGGAATGCTTCAAAAGGATCATCGATCGCTGCTCGCTTTCCGCTCTCGTGCTTGACTCGCTCAAGTTCTTGTTGTCTGATGTATCTATCCTGTAGATCTCTGAGTTCTTTGCTCAAAGACAGCTTTCTGGCTGTATCCCATGGGGACAAATATCATAAACCGATCAAGACTTTCTAGTTGTCTTCTCGTGAGATCTCGCACTTGGTGGTATCATAGGGTGAACAAAATTAGACACCATATTAATATCAAGTGTGTAAAAGATGGAACAAAATCAGTACTGTACCACTATCTTCAAGATTATCACTGTCTTCGAAGCTTGCCAATTGAATTGCATCGCAAGTTCACCATCTATGGAGGCATAAGATATGTCCGATTTAAAAATCACAAGATTCGAAATAAAAGCATATTCTTCATCTCAGTATGCCTTTGAGAGATAAGGCGTTTACCTTGGCCTTACCTTTAGCCGTATGTCTTTGAGGACATTGGTTTGCATAGTGGTCCTCTTTGCATATGTAGCAAAGTAGGCTTGAATTTTGATGACTTGCCTGATGCTTATACTTTCTAAACTTAAACTTTTCTCTGGGCTTTCCTTCTCTCGAACTCTTTGTATTTGTCTTTATGCCTTTTGTATTTCTTTTTCTTTTTCTTCTCGCTGCACCCTTCCCCAAAAAGACAATTTTTACAGAAGATTTCTTGCGGGAAGATTGATTTCAAGATCCTGACACCCAAAAGGTTCCAAAGCATACATGCTCACGTAAAGTGTTATTTAGAGCTTTCGCGTTTCAACGCTTGTTTGCGCTCCCATTTCTCTTTACACACTTAGCATTGCATTGATCTATAATTTGATTTATATGCCCAAAACGAGTTCGAAGTTTTCAAACCGTGCATAGCCTTCTTCAGACCGAGTGGCGAAGAAAGGCGGAAATGACTCTATATATCCGAGACGCATGGTCTCGCTCATTGATGTCAGCTTGAGCTGTAATAGAGCTTCTGCATGAAGCATTGATATTCTTTGATCCGAGTCATATCACATAGCCGGGCGCGAAGGAACATTGCTGTGTTCATTTTGTCATCGTCAATATTGCCGATGAACTCTCTTATCAGTGCTGCTGTGAGTCCTGTGAATCCTGTTTCTAAAATTGCTGCCTTATTGGGAAGAAGATCCCACCATTCCTTTAAGATGCCTACAAAACCATTTACTATGGTGGCTGCTATGTTCTTAGGAGTTCTGCCATAAGTTTCTTGTTGGGTGTTACCCCATCCTATCATAGCATGAATGAGTTCTTTAACTTCTGCAATTGATTTGCACTCAATTCTGTAGAAGTTAGGCTGCAAAGTCTGGATTCTAGTGGCTGCTTGAAAGCCTGGAGCACTTGTTTCTCCCATGTGCTCATCAAAGACAGGAGGCTGAAATTCGGATTCTCTATATGGGATTCAGCCTTCTATACTCAACATATTAACCTCTTTATCCTTGAAAATAGAGGTTTGTACTCTTCGAGTACTTCTTTGTAAGACTTTTTAGGAGTAGGATCAAGTTTGAACTTCGCACTGGATACAAAATTTTAGACCAATCTCCTTCTTTTCGGGAGTCAATCTTATGACTCGAGCTTGAATCCCCAAGGATTCGAGGAAGCTCATATGATGACACATTTTTGTATCTCATCTATTCGGGAATGAGTTTTCTCATTCTCATCTCTGGAGTCATGAGATACCCGATTCTATGATTTCATTTGTCTCAGTAGATCTAGAGATGATAGCACTTTTGAGACTGATAGTGTGATCTACCAATGGTCAGACAAAATCACATACTTTTGAGATACAACTTCTCGCAAATTAGCGTAAACATTTTGAACTAGAGTTTCTACTTTTTAACAGATTTTCTATGTTATCAACTTTGTTATTTAACAACTGCAGTTGCTCTGCAGATCTCCTTCTTTCTTAACTCTATAGCTTTTAGAGTTCTTTCCAGATTAGCAAATTTTTCGAATAGTTACTTACTTCTTCATGAACACATAAGAGGGCCTTGTTGGTCCAATTCAACATTTTAGAGCTTTCTGAGGGCTCTATTTCTTTGTTGACGGCTCTTTGATACCAAAAGACAGCCTTCTCGTGTCTCATCTGAGAGATTAGCTCATGCTGATCTCAGGAGGGAAAACAGTTCTTCTGTGCTTGTAGAAGCCATATTGATCAGAGGCCCGCTGACAGGGGCATATTTCTGACTTACTAACTTCTCACAATCCAACACCATAGGAAGTCAAGAGATGGGTCATGTGTTAATGACTTATGGCTACACAAGAATAACTTTTCATCATTTTTCTTTTCACTCGTGGATCCGATGTTTCTCCACAAAGTGAAATAAGAAGATGTGGAGGCTACTTGAATTACTTCTAGGTAAGTGCCTCTTAGACATACCGTCAACATCAATTTCTTCTCGAAGCCGAGTGTTACATTATCTTTACCTCTCAGAATCGAGGTTGCATTTTCTAGCTTTGGTCCGATGTCCTGACAAATTTCTTGGCTAGGGTCCATTCTCTGGGACCTTTATATCGACCATGATATGAGCTCAGTTCAATCTTTTGAGTTTCTAAATTCACGTGTGTCACCACGCTATCGCCCTTGACACGCCATGCTTGATAAATTGGATTCATGGTATTGACCAAATCTGTAGATAATTTTGTAATGTATGGCTAGGGGACAAGAACCTACGCGCATGTTTAAACTCTGTTGTAGCTAGATGCGCTTGAGAACATCCTGGAGAAGATCTTCCTTAGTTAAAGTGATACAGATAATTGGGAAAGACTTCAAGGATATCGGGCCATTATGGAGGCCGGGCTTGACACCGCTAACAAACTATCTTTGAAATTATCAAACCTAAGATCCATTAGACAAAGATAAAATACTAGCATTTAATCCTCTTCGAACAAGGGAGTTATGCCTATCTCTGGACACATCCTACATGAGCAAATTTGTAGGTAGATTGACGCTTTAGGATTTAATATCAGCTTTATCAATGAGGGGAATATTATATTCGCAATTATTACTCCGGGCAACCTCGGATGACAGACTCTCTAGTCTTAAAGACGGTAGAGGCTAATAATCGAATCTATTTAAATGAGAATATACCTCATTATAGGACTTTTTGGGAGTCTCCACTGTGAGTGGGAGACGACTCATCTATAACATTTATTTCTTCATTAACAGAGAAGACATCGATAAGTTTATTAAAGGGGTGTCATCGAATCTACAAAGTGGAAGTTCGGGGGAATGATCACCATTTGGGACTTACAAGCAAGGAAGCGAGATCGACCAAAATCGTGGGCAAAAACTCGTCTTATCATTGCGCCTAACACACGGCGTCTTACGGTTGCGATAGCCACACCGCCAATCTATGGAGTTGCTATATATGAACTTGCGTTTCCAAAAGCCGAGAATACCACTGAACCTTTTCTCATAGACTTCAAACACGACTTTAACAAAACTTAATTCCGAATCTCTTTAGCTAGCTCGATACCTCTCGTGGATCCGATGTTTCTCCCACAAAGTGAAATAAGAAGATGTGGAGGCTACCGATTACTTCTGTAAGTGCCTCTTAGACATACCGGCATCGAATTTCTTCAAGCCGAGTGTTACATTATCTTTACCCTCTGAATCGAGGTTGCATTTTCTAGCTTTGTCCGGATGTCTGGACAAATTTCTTGGCTAGGGTCCATTCTCTGTGGACCTTTATATCGCACATGATATGAGCTCAGTTCAATCTTTTGAGTTTCTAAATTCACGTGTGTCACCACGCTATCGCCTCTCGACACGCCATGCTTCGATGTACCTGGATTCATGGTATTGACCACCGAGTCATAGATAATTTTGTAATGTATGGCTAGGGACAAGAACCTACGCGCATGTTTAAACCTCAAGTAGCTAGATGCGCTTTGAGAACATCCCGAGAAGATCTTCCTTAGTGAGTGATACAGATAATTGGGAAAGACTTCAAGGATATCGGGCCATTATGGAGGCCAGTTTGACAGTTCTAACAAACTATCTTTGAAATTGTCAAACCTAAGATCCATTAGACAAAGATAAAATACTAGCATTTAATCCTCTTCTCAACAAGGGAGTTATGCCTATCTCTGACACATCCTACATGAGCAAATTTGTAGGTAGATTGACGTTTTAGGGATTTAATATCAGCTTTGTCAATGAGGGGAATATTATATTCGCAATTATTGCTCTGGGCAACCTGGATGACAGACTCTCTAGTCTTAAAGACGGTAGAGGCTAATAACTGAAATCTATTTAAATGAGAATATACCTCATTATAGGACTTTTTGGGAGTCTCCACTCAGGAGTGGGAGACGACTCATCTATAACATTTATTTCTTCATTAACAGAGAAGACATCAGATAAGTTTATTAAAGGGGTGTCATCAGAATCTACAGTGGAAGTTCGGGGGGAATGATCAGCCATTTGGGACTTACAAGCAAGGAAGCAGAGATTGACCAAAATCGTCGGGCAAAAACTCGTCTTACTGTTGCGCCTAACACACGGCGTCTTACGGTTGCGATAGCCACACCCGCCAATCTATGGAGTTGCTATATGAACTTGCGTTTCCAAAAGCTGAGAATACCACTGAACCTTTTCTGCAGACTTCAAACACGACTTTGAACAAAACTTAATTCCGAATCTCTTTAGCTAGCTCTGATACCATTTTACAAAAGCTCTGATACCATTTCTTTAAACAAACCAACAACCGTAATGATGAATTCGATACTATTTCGACAAACAATACAAATCCGATCATACCAGTAAACTATTACCAACCATACATATGCGAGAATTGTAACATTCGAATTAGGCGTAACCTCTTGAATGATTTTTACTATAATATCAAATACCACATCGCTTTGGGCATATAAATCAAATTATAGATCAATGCAATGCTAAGCTGTGTAAAGAGAAATGGGAACGCAAACAAGCGTTCAAACACCAGAAAGCTCTAAATAACACTTTCTGTGAACAGTATGCACTGGAACCTTTTGGGTGTCCAGATCTTGAAATCCAATCTTCCCGCAAGAAATCTTCCTGTAAAAATTGTCTTTTTTCAAAGGGGAAGGGTGCTTGGCAGCAGAAGAAAAAGAAAAAGAAATACAAAAGGCATAAAGACAAATACAAAGAGTTCAGAGAAGGAAAGCCCAAGAAAAGTTTAAGTTTAGAAAGTATAAGCATCTAGGCAAGTCATCAAAATTCAAGCCTACTTGCTATATATGCAAAGAGGACCACTATGCAAACCAATGTCCTCAAAGACATACAAATGCAAAGGTAAGGCCAAGGTAAACGCCTTATCTCTAAAAGGCATAGAAGATGAAGAATATGCTTTTATTTCTGATTCTGACAGTTTTTCGTCAGATATATCTTATGCATCCATAGATGGTGAACCTTGCAATGCAATTCAAAAAGCTTCAAGAAGAAAGATAGTATCAAGATAGTGGGTATGCAGCTTTGTTCCATCTTTACACACTTCAAGATTAATATGGTTTCAAATTTTGTTCACCCTATGATACCTCCAAGTGCAGATCTCTTAAGAAGACAAATGGAAAGTCTTCAGTCAGTTTATGAAAGCTGTCCCCCATATACAAACAGAAAACTGTCTTTGAGCAAAGAACTCGAGATCTACAGATAGATACATCGACAACAAGAACTTGAGCAGAGTCAAGCACAAGCAGAAAGCAGAAAGCAGCAACAAATTGATGATCCTTTTGAAGCATTCCCTATCAGGCCACCTTTTCAGCAAAGGATCCGGCAGAGACAAGTCCCTACCAGAGGAAGAAGCAGATCTCGGCGTGGTCGGGAAGAGGAGTTTGTCCACCGCCTATTCTACATATGAGCCAGGACAATCCTCCATTGATCCAATTCCGCTTAAAGAGGCTTACAGAACCTGGAGAAAAGCCAGGATTGAGCTACTTGAGAAAGTGCTTGCCAATGCCACTGAAGAATACAGCAAGCTTAGTAGTGAAGAAGAAAGTGAGAAGAAAGATTCTCAAGAGAATCTTGAAGAAACATACCAAGGTCTATAAACCAGAAAGAACAGGCAAAGACAGATCAGTCAAAGGTATGTACTCTAAGCTGCACCCAAAATCCATTTATTGCAGTCACAATTTGCATCCCGCATATTAAGCCATATGTTCTTGATGCTATGATTGATACGGGTGCTGAAATCAGCCTAATCAGACAATATGCTATTCCCAAAGTGATTGTTGGGTTAACACCCATACAAAGATCAAGTTTGATAAACGGAAGTTGTCTCAGTAAATACATGGCTAAGATCGATTAGATGTTGAAGGAAATTCTATTGACATAGAATTCTATCAACATAATATGGAGAACTATGACTGTCTTCTTGGGGTGGATTTTCTACAAAAATGTCATACATTCAGCATCTCCCAAGATGTTATAAGTTTGTTTAATCCTCCTGTTCAAGTTCCCAGGAGATATTCATTTCAATCAATAGTTCCTTTGCCAAACAAGGTAAAGATCATAACAATGCCCGGATACATAAATCCATTTCTAATCGCTCACAAGATAGATGAAATTGTATCCAAGATAAAGCAGAATTTATGCAGCGAAGATCCACATGCTTTTGTTAAGAAAGAAACACTTTTGCTCTCTAGATCTGCAGCTAGTTAGAGATAGCAATGGAAATGAAATGGTGCCAAAATTCAAGGCACATCACAGAGGTATGCCTCCTGCAGAAAGAAAGAATGCCAAGGCGAGATCCAAAAATTACTAAAAGTTTGGTTTCATCCAAGAATCTAATTCGCCTGTCATGCACCGCCTTTTATGTTAATAAAAGGAGTGAGCAAATGAAATAAGAAAAGACGGTAGTGGATTACAAGCCACTAAATAAATTTATTCACCGCTGCGACAACACCCAATACCGCCAAGGATGATATCCTCGAAAGAATCAAGGATCGAAAGTCTACAAAGAAGTTCGATCTCGAAAAGCGGATTTTGCGAGATATTCTTAAAAATGAAGACATGTTTAAAACGGCATTCATCGTGCTGTGGACAAAGATGAGTGGAAGGTTCTTCCATTCGGATTAAAGACAACCCCATCCATCTTCCAAAAGATAATGGATAAAATCTTTCGTGAGTTATTTGATTTTTAATTGTATATTGATGATATTCTCATCTTTTCTAAGTCTCCTAAAGAGCACTTAGCTCACCTTGAAAAATTCTATGAGATTGTTTACAAGAATGGGATCTGTCTGTCCCCTCAAAATGGAGGTCTTCAAAGAGGAAATTGATTTCCTCGGAATAAGAATCGTTCTGAACTATTACTATGCGCAAAGAACATGTCAGTGGCCAACATCCGTAACTTTCGATCAAATCCTAGAAAGTGCAGCTGCAAAGCGCTTTCTTAGGATGTGTAAACTATGTCACGCTGGTTTCTACCGTAACATAGCGCTGACAGACAGTACTTGCTCAACAAACGCCTAAAGAAAGAAGCTCCTAGTTGACTCGTGGAGATGACACAAGCAAGATCTGAAAGAATTAAAAACAAGTCCTCGAACTCCCAAAGAATGTCACTTCCAGGATCTCGCAAGAAGATTATAGAATGTGACGCCGCCGAACAATTTTGGGAGCTATTCTTAAAGAGAAAGTCGAAGGTGATAAGGAAAAGGTATGTAGGTTTGCATCTGGAGCCTTTTCTCGGTTCTCTCAATTAAATTATCACTCTTCGCATAAAGAAATATTGGCCGCAAAGAAAGCAATTAAAGCTTTCTTATTTTTTTGTTCAAAACGAAGCATTCATCCTTCGCTCGATCTCGAAAGATTTCAGAAAAGGTCAATGGCGGTGATCCACCAATAAAACTGCTTTCAATGCACTCCAGAGATGGGGCCTCTGGTTTGACAATTTTGAGTTCTCGCAGAACACATCTCAGAAAACAAAATGCTCTCGCAGATTTTGTAAGTAGAGAACTCAATGTTCCAAAGACATCAATGGGGTCACTCAGTAATTTTTCATGAACCCCATGGAACAAGATGGGATCACAGGACATACGCAAAAGAACAAATTAATGCATTAATTCTCGTGATAATAGAATGTCTCAAGAAGCTCAACGCTTCTTGTCTCAAGAGATCTCGATAACAACACAAGAGTATGCTATGTCCGAAACCGAATGCAAGTTTTATGATCCGATATACCCGGACGTGAATACCATACTCTCACAGATCCACCGATTAAGTGCTTTGCCTCCATTGGCAATGGAGATCATTATATCTTTGTGAGCAACCGATTTCCTACCGTCGAAGGTCTCGTGCTCGCATAACCGATACCTGAAAGGACACTTTGTGGCGATTTGAATTTTCCAGAATGTGGACTGAAGAACATCCACTGTCTTATGATCTGTGGAATCGACCTCCTTCTCTGGGAGACAGAAGTATATCTTTCCCACTTTAAATACTTCTTGTTAAAATTTCTTCCCACTAAATTGTCTCGATTCTCCTCTTCTCAATGTACATCCGGATATCAGAAGAAATATTCTGATCCAAAGGCAAAATACCATGGTTCGTGAAAGTACATTATTATGTAAAGATAAATCACAGAATCTTGTTGAAAGACCAAATGCTACCTGTGGAGGAGAATTCTGCTACACCACACCATGGTGGTTAGGCCGCCGCACTGCAAATCAAGATTTGCGGATACTTGACCACTATCTCTGTTTCCAACCGCACCACATCTACAACCCAACAACGATGGAACCGCCATCATCTCCCGTGTTTGGCTGAACAACATGAACGCCATCTTCCAGAGCACCTCAAATGACATGACAAGACAACATCTTCTCGATGAGGACACCGACCCTCCCGGGTCCCTCTGTTTTTTGATTCTCCTTAGTGCGCTCCGCACTATCTCGCTATTATGGCGTATGTTGCCATAGCCGCCGGATAAGATTCTCGCTTATCCTTTCTTTTCTGTTGCTTTTGCTTTTTAGCTAGCCAGCCGACAGTGCTTGTTGTTGTCATTTCTTTTGATAAGATTCGCTTCTATCCCTCCTTTTGTCGGTGCGTGGTGGACCCATGCATCTTTTAATAAAGCTTTTGTGAGTGGGCTGTACTCACGGGTCATTTCGAGGAATCTTACCGATTACCTCCGCTTCCGGTTTCCGGTTTCCATTCTCCCGGTGAAAAGCCTTGGAATGCCTATTTAATAGCGCATCACCAACTCATTCACTACACTCGGGTTTAGGATTGAACACATTGGAGAGAGATTTGAGAAGGAATATGCATCGAAGAAAGATTTCAAGAAATAGAATGTATTCAAGTCTTCAATGCTAGGCTTCTCTTGTAAGTAAAATGTTCAAGTCTGTACATACTTTGGTTCGAATCAATGGAGATTTAAAGTTTATCAATATCGATAAGTTTGATGAGTTTACAGATATATTTGAATGTGATGATGTTTTCGAAGTTGTTGTAATGGTATTAGTAGATTTGTTTGGTGAAGAAGCAGAAATAGATATCTTGTTGATATTCGGAACATATGATTAAGATAGTTCAGTATGGTTGATACTGTTAGTGTAATATTAATTGTGGATTGTGAGTTTAAGTTATGATAGTTGATGAGTTCAGTTTGTTTGAAGATCTATATGAAACAGATGTGGTATTTGATATTGTGGTAAAAATCATTCAAGAGGTTACGTAATTCTAATGTTACGATTCTGCATATGTATGGTTGGTAATAGTATCGAGTGATCGTAGTGTTTGTTTGTAAATAGTATCGTATATGTTTTACAATTGTTGTTTGTTTAAAGAAATGGTATCGTAGCTTTTGTAAAATGGTATCGAGCTAGTAAAAGAGATTCGGAATTAAGTTTTGTTCAAAGATTTGTTTCTCGAGTCCGAAAAGGTTCGGTGGTATTCGGCTTTTGGAAACGCAAGTTCATATAAAGAACTCCATAGATTGGGGTGTGGCTATCGCAACGTAAGACGCCGTGTGTGTTAGGCGCAACAAGAAGACGAGTTTTTGCCCGACGATTTTGGTCAATCTCGCTTCCTTGCTTGTAAGTCCCAAATGGTGATCATTCCCCCGAACTTCCACCGTAGATTCCGAAGACACCCTTTGATAAACTTATCGATGTTTTCTCTCGTAATGAAGAAATAAATGTTATAGATGAGTCGTCTCCCACTCCTGAGTGGAGACTTCCCAAAAAGTCCTATAATGAGGTATATTCTCATTTAAATAGATTTCGATTATTAGCCTCTACCGTCTTTTAAGACTAGAGAGTCTCGTCATCCAGTTGTAGCCCAGAGTAATAATTGTGAATATAATATTCCCCTCATTGATAAAGCTGATATTAAGTCTTTAAAGCGTCAATCTACCTACAAGTTTGCTCATGTAGGCTGTGTCCAGATAGGCATAACTCCCTTGTTCAGAAGAGGTTTAAATGCTAGTATTTTATGCTGTTTAATGGATCTTAGGTTTGACAATTTCAAAGATAGTTTGTTAAGCAAATGTCAAACCGGCCTCCATAATGGCCCAATATCCTTCAAGTCTTTCCCAATTATCCCGTATCACTTACTAAGGAAGATCTTCTGGGATGTTCTCAAATTGCATCTAGCTACAACAGTTTAAACATGCGCGTAGGTTCTTGTCCCCTAGCCATACATTACAAAATTATTCTGACAGATCGGTCAATACCATGAATCCAAATTATCAAACATGGCGTGTCCAAGGGCGATGCGTGGTGACACACGTGAATTTAGAAACAAAAGATTGAACCTGAGCTGATATCATGGTCTGATATAAAGGTCCCAGAGAATGGACCCTTGCCAAAAATTTGTCCGGACATCCGGACCAAAGCTAGAAAATGCAACCTCGATTCTGACAGAGGTAAAGATAATGTAACACTCAGCTTCAGAAGAAATTCTGATGCCAGTACGTCTAAGAGGCACTTACCTAGAAGTAATTCAACAGCCTCCACATCTTCTTATTTCACTGTTGGAGAAACATCAGATCCACAGAGTGAAAAGAAAAATGATGAAAAAGTTATTCTTGTGTAGCCATAAGTCATTAACACATGATCCATCTACTGACTTCCTATGGTGTTCAGATTGTGAGAAGTTAGTAAGTCAGAAATATGCCCCTGTCAACGGGCCTACAATCAATATGGCTTCTACAAGCACAAGAACTGTTTTCCCTCCTACAGATCAACATGAGCTAATCTCTCCAGATGAAACCCAGAAGGCAGTCTTCTGGTATCAAAGAGCCGTGAACAAAGAAATAGAGCCCTCTGAAAGCTCTAAATGTTGAATTGGACCAATAAGGCCCTTTTATCTGTTCACGAAGAAATAAGTACTCATTCAGAAAAGCTTGCTAATCTGCAAAGAACTCTACAAGCTATAGAGTTAAGAAAGAAGGGAGACACTGCAGGAGCACTGCAGTTATTAAATAAAAAGTTGATAGCATAGAAAAATCTGTTAAACAAGTAGAAACTCTAGTTCAAAATGTTTCTGCTAATTTGCCAGAAGTTATATCTCAAAGAGTAACAGATTTTGTACAACCATTGGTAGATCATACTACCAGTCTCAAAAGTGCTATCATCTCTAGATCTACACAGACAAATGAAATCATAGAATCAGGTATCTCACAACTCCAAGATGAGAATGAGAAAACTCATTCCCGTATAGATGAGATACAAAAATGTCTGTCACATGAGCTTCCTCGAATCCTTCCAGGATTCAAGCTCTGAGTCATAAGTTGACTCCCAGAAAAGAAGGAGATTGGACTAAGGCTGTATCATGGTCCGATGTTCAAGTTCAGCTAGCCAATCCTACTCCAAAAAAGTCTTACAAAGAAGTACTCGAAGAGTACAAACCTCTATTTTTCAAGGATAAAGAGGTTAATATGTTGAGTATAGAAGGAACTGAATCCCATATAGAGGATCCAGAGTTTCAGCCTCCCGTATTTGATGAACAAATGGGAGAAACAAGTGCTCCGGCTTTGGCGCCACCACTAGAATCCAAACTTCATGCACCTAACTTCTACAGGGGTGAAAATCAATCAATTGCTGAAGTAAAAGAACTTATTCATGCTATGATAGGATGGGGTAACACCCAACAAGAAACTTATGGCAGAACGCCTAAGAACATAGCAGCCACCATTGTAAATGGTTTTGTTGGCATTCTAAAAGAATGGTGGGATCTTCTTCCCAACAAAGCAGCAATTCTTGAAACAGGATTCATAGGACTTACTGCAGCACTAATTAAAGAGTTCATCGGCAATATTGACGATGATAAGATGATGAACACAGCAATGTTCCTCCGTGCCCGCTATGTGATATGACTCGCATCAAAGAATATCAATGCTTCATGCAGAAGCTCTACTACAGCTCCGGCAACATCAATGATGAGACGATGCGTCTCAGGTACATAGAGTCATTTCCGCCTTTCTTTGCTACTCAATACAAAAAGGCTATGCACGGTATGAAAACTTCTGAACTTAGTTTTGGGCATATAAATCAAATTATAGATCAATGCAATGCTAAGATGTGTAAAGAAAAATGGGAACGCAAACAAGCGTTCAAACACCAGAAAGCTCTGAATAACACTTTCTGTGAACAATATGCACTGGAACCTTTGGGTGTCCAGATCTTGAAATCCAATCTTCCCGCAAGAAATCTTCTTGTAAAGATTGTCTTTTTTCAAAGGGGAAGGGTGCTTGGCAGCAGAAAAAAAAGAAAAAGAAATACAAAAGGCATAAAGACAAATACAGAGAGTTCAGAGAAGGAAAGCCCAAGAAAAAGTTTAAATTCAGAAAGTATAAGCATCTAGGCAAGTCATCAAAATTCAAGCCTACTTGCTACATATGTAAAGAGGACCACTATGCAAATCAATGTCCTCAAAGACATACTGCTAAAGGTAAGGCCAAGGTAAACGCCTTATCTCTCAAAGGCATACAGGATGATGAATATGCTTTTATTTCGATACTCGATGCTTTTCATCGATATATCTTATGCCTCCATAGATGGTGAACTTGCAATGCAATTCAAAGCAAGCTTCAAGAAAAGATGATAGTATCAAGATAGTGGGTATAGTTCTGTTCCATCTTTTACACACTTCAGTATTAATATGGTGTCTAATTTTGTTCACCCTATGATACCACCAAGTGCAGATCTCCTGAGAAGACAACTAGAAAGTCTTCGATCCGGTTTATGATAAGCTGTCCCCATGGGATACAAACAGGAAACTATCTCTAAGCAAAGAACTCAGAGATCTACAGGATAAATACATCAGACAACAAGAACTTGAGCAAAGTCAAGCACAAAGCAGAAAGCGAAGAATGCAAATCGATGACAACTTTTGAAGCATTCCCTATCGTGCCACCTTTTCAAAGAAAGATCCGGCAGAGACAAGTCCCTACTGAGAGGAAGAACAGGATCTCTTGGCGTGGTCGGGAAGAGAGAATTTGTCCACCAGGTCTATTCTACATATGAGCCAGACAATCCTCCATTGATCCAAATTTCAAAGAGGCTTACGAAACTCCGGAGAAGATCCAGGATAGAGCTACTGGAGAAAGTGCTTGCGCAATGCCATCAAGAATACAAAGAAAGTTTGGAGTAATGGTAGTTGAAGAAGAAAGTGAAAAGAAAGATTCTGAAGAGAATCTTGAAGAAACATACCAGGTCTCCAGTAAACCAGCATGTAAGACAAAAGATCAGATCATCAAAGGTATGTACTCTAAGCTGCACCCAGAATCCATTCATTGCAATCACAATTTGCATCCCGCATATTAAGCCATATGTTCTTGATGCTATGATTGATACACGGGTGCTGAAATAAGCCTAATCAGACAATATGCTATTCCCAGTGATTGTTGGGTTAACACCCATACAAAGATTAAGTTTGATAAACGGGAAGTTGTCTGTAAATACATGGCTAAAATCAGATTAGATGTTGAAGGAAATTCTATTGACATAGAATTTTATCAACATAATATGGAAAACTATGACTGTTTACTTGGGGTAGATTTTCTACAAAAATGTCATACATTTAGTATCTCCCAAGATTATATAAATTTGTTTGATCCTCCTGTTCAAGTTCCCAGGAGATATTCATTTCAGTCAATAGTTCCTTTACCTAACAAGGTAAAGACTGTTAACAATGCCTGGATACATAAATCTATTTCTAACAACTCAGTCAGCATTGATGAAATTATATCCAGGATAAAGCATAATATATGCAGTGAAGATCCACATGCTTTTGTTAGCAGGAAAAAACATTATTGCTCTCTAGATCTGCAGCTAGTCAGAGATAGCAATGGAAATGAAGTTGTGCCAAAATTCAAGGCACATCACAGAGGTATGCCTCCTGCAGAAAGAAAAGAATGCCATGGCGAAATCCAGAAATTACTTAAAAGCTGGATTCATCCAAGAATCTAATTCGCCCTGGTCTTGTAACGCCTTTTATGTTAATAAAAGGAGTGAGCAGCTGAGAAATAAGAAAAGATTGGTAGTGGACTACAAGCCACTAAATAAATTCATAGCTGCTGTTCAACACCCAATACCTGCCAAGGATGATATCCTCAGAAGAATCAAGGGATCGAAAGTCTACAGCAAGTTCGATCTCAAGAGCGGATTTTGGCAGATATTCTTAAAAATGAAGACATGTTTAAAACGGCATTCATTGTGCCAGGTGGACAGTATGAGTGGAAGGTTCTTCCATTCGGATTAAAGACAGCTCCATCCATATTCCAAAAGATTATGGATAAAATCTTTGGTGAGTTATTTGATTTTCTAATTGTTTATATTGATGATATTCTCATCTTTTCTAAGTCTCCCAAAGAGCACTTAGCTCACCTTGAAAAATTCTATGAGACTGTCTACAAGAATGGGATCTGTCTGTCCCCCTCAAAAATGGAGGTCTTCAAGGAGGAAATTGATTTCCTCGGTATTAGAATCAGTTCTGGAACTATTACTATGCAGCAACATGTTGTGGCCAACATCCAGAACTTTCCTGATCAAATCCTAGAGAAAGTGCAACTGCAGCGCTTCTTAGGATGTGTAAACTATGTTGCTGGTTTCTACCAGAACATAGCAGCTGACAGGGTACTGCTCAATAAACGTCTAAAGAAAGAAGCTCCTAGTTGGACTCAGGAGATGACACAGGCAGTACAAAGAATTAAAAAGCAAGTCCTTGAACTCCCAGCAATGTCACTTCCAGGATCTGGCAAAAAATTATAGAATGTGACGCCAGCGAACAATTTTGGGGAGCTATTCTAAAGGAGAAAGCCGAAGGTGATAAAGAAAAGGTATGTAGGTTTGCATCTGGAGCCTTTTCTGGTTCTGAATTAAATTATCACTCTTCGCATAAAGAAATATTGGCTGCTAAGAAAGCAATCAAAGCTTTCTTATTTTTTGTACAAAATGAAGCATTCATCCTTCGTTCAGATCTGAAAGATTTCAGAAAAAGGTTGAATGGCGGAGATCCAGCCAATAAGACTGCTTTCAACAGACTCCAAAGATGGGGTCTCTGGTTTGATAATTTCGAGTTCTCAGTAGAACACATTTCAGGAAAACAAAATGCTCTCGCAGATTTTGTAAGTAGAGAACTCAATGTTCCAAAGACTGTTGGGGTCACACAAGTTTTTCATGAACCCCATGGAACTGTATGGGATCACAGACATGCAAAGCAACAGATTGATACATTAATTCTCTGTGATAATAGAATGTCCCAAGAAGCTCAGACGCTTCTTGTCTCAAGGGATCTGATAACAACACAGGAGTCTGCCATGTCCGAAACTGAATGTAAGTTTTATGATCCAGATATACCCGGACGTGAATACCATACTCTACAGGATCCAATGATCAAATGCTGTCTCCATTGGCAATGGAGATCATTATATGCTGTTGAACAACCGGACTTCCTACCTGTCGAAGGTCTCAGGCTCAGACAACTGATACCTAGAAAGGACACTTTGTGGCGATTTGAATTTTCCAGGATGTGGACTGAAGAACATCCACTGTCTTTTGATTTGTGGAATCGACCTCCTTCTCTGGGAGACAGGAAGTATATCTCTTCTCACTTTAAATACTTCTTGTTAAAATTTCTTCCCACTAAATTGTCTGATTCTCCTCTTCTCAATGTACATCCGGATACTGTAAGAAATATTCTAATCCAGTGCAAAATTCCATGGTTCGTGAAAGTACATTATTATGTGAAGATAAATCACAGAACCTTGTTGAAAGGCCAAATGCTACCTTATGGAGGAGAATTCTGTTACACCACACCATGGTGGTTAGGCCGCCTGCACCAAATCAAGATTTGCGGATACTTGACCACTATCTGTTTCCAACCAGACCACATCTACAACCCAACAACGATGGAACTGCCACATCTCCGTGTTCGCTAGCAAACAACATGAACGCGTCATCTTCCGAGCACCTCGGCGACATGATAAGACAACATCTTCTCGATGAGGACACTGACCCTCCGGGTCCCTCTGTCTCTTTTGATTCTCCTTAGTGCGCTCCGCACTATCTGCTATTATGGCAGGCATGTTGCCATAGCTGTCGGATAAGATTCTTGCTTATCCTTTCTTTTCCTGTTTGCTTTTGCTTTTAGCTAGCCGACAGGCTTGTTGTCGGATTTCTTTTGATAAGATTCGTTCTTATCTCTCTTTTTGTCAGTGCGTGGTGGACCCATGCCTCTTTTAATAAAGCTTTTGTGAGTGGGCTGTACTCACGGGTCGTTTCGAGGAATCTTACCGATTACCTCCGGTTCCGGTTTCCGGTTTCCCTTCTCCCGGTGAAAAGCCTTGGGATGCCTATTTAATAGCGCATTACCATCTCATTCACTACGCTGGGATTAGGTGAAACACATTGAAGTTTTAAGAAGATCGGAGAATTTGGAATACATCGAGAAAGATTTCAAGAAAAAATGTTTCAAGTCTCAATGCTAGGCTTCTCTTGTAAGTAACATGTTCAAGTCTGTACATACTTTGGTTCGAATCAATGGAGATTTAAAGTTTATCAATATCGATAACTTTGATGAGTTTACAGATATATTTGAATGTGATGATGTGTTGGAAGTTGTTGTAATGGTTTTAGTAGATTTGTTTGGTGAAGAAGCAGTAATAGATTTGTTACTTATATTTGGGACATACGATTAATCAGTATGGTAGATACAGTCAGTGTGATATTAATTGTGGATTGTGAGTTTAAGTTGATGATAATAGATGAGTTCAGTTTGTTTGAAGATATATATGAGACAGATGTGGTATTTGATATAGTAATAAAAGTTATTCAAGAGGTCCTACCTAATGCTAATGTTACAGTATTGCATATGTATGGTTGGTAGAATATAGAAGTGGTTTCAGAGCTATAGAACTGGTATCAGAGCTCATGTTTTTATGGAAATGGTATCAGAGCTGGTAAAAGAGATTCGGATTTAAGTTTTGTCAAGAGATCTGTTTTCAGTCTACAGGAAAAAGGTTCAGAGGTATTCTCAGCATTTGCAAACGCAAGTTCATATAGCAACTCCATAGATTGGCAGGTGTGGCTATCGCAATCGTAAGACGCCGTGTGTTAGGCGCAACAGTAAGACGAGTTTTTGCCCGACGATTTTGGTCAATCTCCGCTTCCTTGCTTGTAAGTCCCAAATGGCTGATCATTCCCCCAGAACTTCCACTGTAGAATCTGAAGACACTCCTTTGATAAACTTATCTGATGTTTTCTCTGTAAATGAAGAAATAAATGTTATAGATGAGTCGTCTCCCACTCCTGAGTGGAGACTTCCCAAAAAGTCTTATAATGAGGTTTATTCTCATTTAAATAGATTTCAGTTATTAGCCTCTACCGTCTTTAAGACTAGAGAGTCTGTCATCCAAGTAGCCCAAAGCAACAATTGTGAATATAATATTCCCCTTATTGATAAAGCTGATATTAAGTCTTTAAAACGTCAATCTACCTACAAATTTGCTCATGTAGGATGTGTCCAGATAGGCATAACACCCTTGTTTCGAAGAGGTTTAAATGCTAGTATTTTATGTTGTTTAATGGATCTTAGGTTTGACAACTTCAAAGATAGTTTGTTAGCAGCTGTCCAAACTGGCCTTCATAATGGCCCAATATCTTTTGAAGTATTCCCCAATTATCCTGTATCACTTACCAAAGATGATCTTCTACAGGATGTTCTCAAATTACATCTAGCTACAACAGGTTTAAATATGCGCGTAGGTTCTTGTCCCCTAGCCATTCATTACAAAATTATTTACAGACTGGTCAATACAATGAATCCAGCTGTCAAGCATGGCGTGTCCAAGGGCAGTAGCGTGGTGACACACGTGAATTTAGAAACCCAAAAGATTGAACCTGAGCTTATATCATGGTCTGACATAAAGGTCCCTAGAGAATGGACCCTTGCTAAAAAATTTGTCCAGACATCCAGACCAAAGCTAGAAAATGCAACCTCTGTAACAGAGAGCAAAGATAATGTAACACTCAGCTTCAGAAGAAATTCTGATGCCAGTATGTCTAAGAGGCACTTATCTAGAAGTAATTCAGTAGCCTCTACATCTTCTTATTTCACTGTTGGAGAAACATCAGATCCACATAGTGAAAAGAAAAATGATGAAAAGTTATTCTTGTGTAGCCATAAGTCATTAACACATGACCCATCTACTGACTTCCTATGGTGTTCAGATTGTGAGAAGTTAGTAAGTCGAAAATATGCCCCACAACGGGCCTACAATCAATATGGCTTCTACAAGCACAAGAACTGTTTTCCTCCTACAGATCAACATGAGCTAATCTCTCCAGATGAAACCCAGAAGGCTGTCTTCTGGTATCAAAGAGCCGTGAACAAAGAAATAGAGCCCTCTGAAAGCTCTAAGATGTTGAATTGGACCAATAAGGCCCTCTTATCTGTTCACGAAGAAGTAAGTACTTATTCTGAAAAATTTGCTAATGGAAAGAACTCTAAAAGCTATAGAGTTAAGAAAGAAGGGAGACACTGCAGGAGCACTGCAGTTGTTAAATAACAAAGTTGATAGCATAGAAAAATCTGTTAAACAAGTAGAAACTCTAGTTCAAAATGTTTCTGCTAATTTGCCAGAAGTAGTATCTCAAAGAGTAACAGATTTTGTACAACCATTGGTAGATCATACTACCAGTCTCAAAAGTGCTATCATCTCTAGATCTACACAGACAAATGAAATCATAGAATCAGGTATCTCACAACTCCAAGATGAGAATGAGAAAACTCATTCCCGATAGATGAGATACAAAAATGTCTGTCACTGAGCTTCCTCGAATCCTTCCAGGGATTCAAGCTCTGAGTCATCAATTGACTCCCAGAAAAGAAGGAGATTGGTCTAAGGCTGTATCCTGGTCTGAAGTTCAACAGCTAGCCAATCCTACTCCTAAAAAGTCTTACAAGGAAGTACTAGAAGAGTACAAACCTCTATTTTTCAAGGATAAAGAGGTTAATATGTTGAGTATAGAAGGAACTGAATCCCATATTGAGGATCCAGAGTTTCAGCCTCCCGTATTTGACGAACAAATGGGAGAGACAAGTGCTCCAGGCTTTCAAGCAGCCACTAGAATCCAAACATTGCAGCCCAACTTTTACAGGGTTGAATGCAAATCAATTGCTGAAGTAAAAGAACTTATTCATGCTATGATAGGATGGGGTAACACCCAACAAGAAACTTATGGCAGAACGCCTAAGAACATAGCAGCCACCATAGTAAATGGTTTTGTTGGCATTTTAAAAGAATGGTGGGATCTTCTTCCCAACAAGGCAAAGAATTCTTAAAAGATTCACAGGACTCACAAAGAAGACTAATAAAGAGAGTTCATCGGCAATATTGACGATGATAAGATGATGAACACAACGAATGTTCCTCCGTGCCCGCTTATGTGATATGACTCGCATCAAAGAATATCAATGCTTCATGCAGAAGCTCTACTACAGCTCCGGCAACATCAATGATGAGACCATGCGTCTCAGATATATCGAGTCATTTCCGCCTTTCTTTGCCACTCAATACAAAAAGGCTATGCACGGTATGAAAACTTCTGAACTCAGTTTTGGGCATATAAATCAAATTATAGATCAATGCAATGCTAAGATGTGTAAAGAAAATGGGAACGCAAACAAGCGTTCAAACACCGTAAAGCTCTAAATAACTTTTCGTGAACAAGTATGCACTGGAACCCTTTGGGTGTCCAGATCTTGAAATCCAATCTTCCCGCAAGAAATCTTCTTGTAAAGATTGTCTTTTTTCAAAGGGGAAGGGTGCTTGGCAGCAGAAAAAAAAGAAAAAGAAATACAAAAGGCATAAAGACAAATACAGAGAGTTCAGAGAAGGAAAGCCCAAGAAAAAGTTTAAATTCAGAAAGTATAAGCATCTAGGCAAGTCATCAAAATTCAAGCCTACTTGCTACATATGCAAAGAGGACCACTATGCAAATCAGTGTCCTCAAAGACATACAGCTAAAGGTAAGGCCAAGGTAAACGCCTTATCTCTCAAAGGCATACAAGATGATGAATATGCTTTTATTTCAGATACTGACAGTTTTTCGTCAGACATATCTTATGCCTCCATAGATGGTGAACCTTGCAATGCAATTCAGCAAGCTTCTGAAGACAGTGATAGTACTGAAGATAGTGGGTACAGTTCTGTTCCATCTTTACACACTTCAGTATTAATATGGTGTCTAATTTTGTTCACCCTATGATACCACCAAGTGCAGATCTCCTGAGAAGACAACTAGAAAGTCTTCAGTCAGTTTATGATAGCTGTCCCCCATGGGATACAGCCAGGAAACTATCTCTGAGCAAAGAACTCAGAGATCTACAGGATAAATACATCAGACAACAAGAACTTGAGCAAAGTCAAGCACAAAGCAGAAAGCGAACAGCGAAATGATGATTCTTTGAAGCAATCCCTATCAGGCCACCGTTTCAGCAGAGGATCCGGCAGAGACAAGTCCCTATCAGAGGCAGAACAGGATCTTGGCGTGGTCATGGGAGAAGAGTTTGTCCACCAGTCTATTCTTCATATGAGCCAGGACAATCCTCCATTGATCCAGCCTCAAAGGAGGCTTACAGAACCTGGAGAAGATCCAGGATTGAGCTACTGGAAAAAGTGCTTGCCAATGCCACTGAAGAATACAGCAAACTAGTAGCTGAAGAAGAAGATGAAAAGAAAGATTCTGAAGAGAATCTTGAAGAAACATACCTAGGTCTAGCAGAACAGCCAAAGACAGATCAATCAAAGGTATGTACTCTAAGTTGCACCCAGCATCCATTCATTGCAATCACAATTTGCATCCCGCATATTAAGCCATATGTTCTTGATGCTATGATTGATACGGGTGCTGAAATAAGCCTAATCAGACAATATGCTATTCCCAGTGATTGTTGGGTTAACACCCATACAAAGATCAAGTTTGATAAACGGGAAGTTGTCTCGCAAATACATGGCTAAATCGATTAGATGTTGAAGGAAATTCTATAGACATAGAATTTTATCAACATAACATGGAAAACTATGATTGCTTACTTGGGGTAGATTTTCTATAAATGTCATACATTCAGCATCTCCCAAGATTTTATAAATTGTTTAATCCTCCTGTTCAAGTTCCCAGGAGATATTCATTTCAATCAATAGTTCCTTTACCAAACAAGGTAAAGACTGTTAACAATGCCTGGATACATAAATCCATTTCTAACTGTTCTGTCAGCATAGATGAAATTGTATCCAAGATAAAGCAGAATATATGCAGTGAAGATCCACATGCTTTTGTTAACAGGAAAAAACATTTTTGCTCTCTAGATCTGCAGCTAGTCAGAGATAGCAATGGAAATGAAGTTGTGCCAAAATTCAAGGCACATCACAGAGGTATGCCTCCTGCAGAAAGAAAAGAATGCCATGGCGAAATCCAGAAGTTACTAAAAGCTGGATTCATCCAAGAATCTAATTCGCCCTGGTCTTGTAACCGCCTTTTATGTTAATAAAAGGAGTGAGCAGCTGAGAAATAAGAAAAGATTGGTAGTGGACTACAAGCCACTAAATAAATTCATAGCTGCTGTACAACACCCAATACCTGCCAAGGATGATATCCTCAGAAGAATCAAGGGATCGAAAGTCTACAGCAAGTTCGATCTAAAAGCGGATTTTGGCAGATATTCTTAAAAATGAAGACATGTATAAAACGGCATTCATCGTGCCAGGTGGACAGTATGAGTGGAAGGTTCTTCCATTCGGATTAAAGACAGCCCCATCCATATTCCAAAAGATTATGGATAAAATCTTTGGTGAGTTATTTGATTTTCTAATTGTCTATATTGATGATATTCTCATCTTTTCTAAGTCTCCTAAAGAGCACATAACTCATCTTGAAAGATTTTATGAGACTGTTTATAAAAATGGGATCTGTCTGTCCCCCTCAAAATTTGAAGTCTTCAAAGAGGAAATTGATTTCCTCGGCATTAGAATCAGTTCTGGTACTATTACTATGCAGCAACATGTTGTTGCCAACATCCAGAACTTTCCTGATCAAATCCTAGAGAAAGTGCAGCTGCAGCGCTTCTTAGGATGTGTAAACTATGTTGCTGGTTTCTACTGTAACATAGCAATGACAGTGGTACCGCTCAACAAGCGCCTAAAGAAAGAAGCTCCTAGTTGACTCGGGAGATGACACAGCAAGATCAAAGAATTAAAAACAAGTCCTCGAACTCCCAAAGAATGTCACTTCCAGATCTCGGTAAGAAGATTATAGAATGTGACGCCAGCGAACAATTTTGGGGAGCTATTCTTAAAGAGAAAAGCCGAAGGTGATAAAGAAAAGGTATGTAGGTTTGCATCTGGAGCCTTTTCTGGTTCTGAATTAAATTATCACTCTTCGCATAAAGAAATATTGGCTGCAAAGAAAGCAATTAAAGCTTTCTTATTTTTTGTTCAAAACGAAGCATTCATCCTTCGCTCAGATCTGAAAGATTTCAGAAAAAGGTTGAATGGCGGTGATCCAGCCAATAAAACTGCTTTCAATAGACTCCAGAGATGGGGTCTCTGGTTTGATAATTTTGAGTTCTCAGTAGAACACATCTCAGGGAAACATAATGCTCTTGCAGATTTTGTAAGTAGAGAACTCAATGTTCCAAAGACTGTTGGGGTTACTCAAGTCTTTCATGAACCCCATGGAACCATATGGGATCACAGACATGCAAAGAACAGATTAATGCATTAGTTCTCTGTGATAATAGAATGTCTCAAGAAGCTCAGACGCTTCTTGTCTCAAGGGATCTGATAACAACACAGGAGTATGCTATGTCCGAAACTGAATGCAAGTTTTATGATCCAGATATACCCGGACGTGAATACCATACTCTACAAGAACCAATGGTTAAGTGCTTTGTCTCCATTGGCAATGGAGATCCTTATATGCAGTGGAGCAACCAGATTTCCTACCTGTCGAAGGTCTCAGGCTCAGACAACTGATACCTAGAAAGGACACTTTGTGGCGATTTGAATTTTCCAGAATGTGGACTGAAGAACATCCACTGTCTTATGATTTGTGGAATCGACCTCCTTCTCTGGGAGACAGGAAGTATATCTCTTCCACTTTAAATACTTCTTGTTAAAATTCCTTCCCACTAAATTGTCTGATTCTCCTCTTCTCAATGTACATCCGGATACTGTAAGAAATATTCTAATCCAATGCAAAAATACCATGGTTCGTGAAAGTACATTATTATGTCAAGATAAATCACAGGAACTTGTTGAAAGGCCAAATGCTACCCTGTGGAGGAGAATTCTGTTACACCACACCATGGTGGTTAGGCCGCCTGCACCAAATCAAGATTTGCGGATACTTGACCACTATCTGTTTCCAACCAGACCACATCTACAGCCCAACAACGATGGAACTGCTCACATCTCCCGTGTCTGGCTAGAACAACATGAACGTCATCTTCCAGGAGCACCTCAGCGACATGATAGCACAACATCTTCTGATGAGGACACTGACCCTCCGGGTCCCTCTGTTCTTTTGATTCTCCTTAGTGCGCTCCGCACTATCTGCTATTATGGCAGGCATGTTGCCATAGCTGTCGGATAAGATTCTTGCTTATCCTTTCTTTTCCTGTTTGCTTTTGCTTTTTAGCTAGCCGACAGGCTTGTTGTCGGATTTCTTTTGATAAGATTCGTTCTTATCCCTCCTTTTGTCAGTGCGTGGTGGACCCATGCATCTTTTAATAAAGCTTTTGTGAGTGGGCTGTACTCACGGGTCGTTTCGAGGAATCTTACCGATTACCTCCGCTTCCGGTTTCCGGTTTCCATTCTCCCGGTGAAAAGCCTTGGAATGCCTATTTAATAGCGCATCACCAACTCATTCACTACACTGGGTTTAGGTGAAATATATCACATACTTGGATCAGATCGGAGAAGGAATACATCGAAGAAAGATTTCAAGAATAGAAGTATTCAAGTCTTCAATGCTAGGCTTCTCTTGTAAGTAAAATGTTCAAGTCTGTACATACTTTGGTTCAAATCAATGGAGATTTAAAGTTTATCAATATCGATAAGTTTGATGAGTTCACGAGATATATTTGAATGTGATGATGTTTTCAAGTTGTTGTAATGGTATTAGTAGATTTGTTTGGAGAAGAAGCGAAATAAATATCTTGTTGATATTCGGAACATATGACTAGAATAGTTCGATGGACGATCATGTGAATGGTATTGTGATTTAAGTCTGAATAATAGTGCAATAGTTATTGTTGAAGATTGTATATGGATGTGAGTTTAAGCTATTGATAGTTATTCAAGAGTTCCTAATGCTCTGTTTGATTGAAGATTTATATGAAACAGATGTGGTATTTGATAAATTATAGTAAAAATCATTCAAGAGGTTCTATTTTCCTAATTCAATGTTACAATTCAAACGCAAGTATATATGGTTGGTATCGCAATCGTAAAGACGCCGTAGTTTTGATGAGTTTTTGCCGACGATTTTGATTGCTTCCTTGTTTGTAAGTCCCAAATAGGTATCATTCCCCCAAAACTTCCACCGTAGAGATTCAACACTTTTGATAAACTTATCTTGGTTTGTTTAAAGAAATGTATAGATGAGTCGTCTCCCACTCCCCGAGTGGAGACTTCCCAAAAAATCTTATAATGAAGTTTAAAATGGTATCGTCTACCGTCTTTAAGACTAAAATGGTATCAGTGCCCAAAGCAATAATTGCGAATATAATATTCCCCTTATTGACAAAGCTGATATTAAATCCCTAAAACGTCAATCTACCTACAAATTTGCTCATGTAGGATGTGTCCAGATAGGCATAACTCCCTTGTTCAGAAGAGGATTAAATGCTAGTATTTTATGCTGTCTAATGGATCTTAGGTTTGACAATTTCAAAGATAGTTTGTTAGCAGCTGTCCAAACTGGCCTCCATAATGGCCCGATATCCTTCGAAGTCTTTCCCAATTATCCTGTATCACTCACTAAGGAAGATCTTCTCCAGGATGTTCTCAAACTGCATCTAGCTACAACAGGTTTAAACATGCGCGTAGGTTCTTGTCCCCTAGCCATACATTACAAAATTATCTACAGACTGGTCAATACCATGAATCCAGCTGTCAAGCATGGCGTGTCCAAGGGCAGTAGCGTGGTGACACACGTGAATTTAGAAACTCAAAAGATTGAACCTGAGCTCATATCATGGTCTGATATAAAGGTCCCTAGAGAATGGACCCTAGCCAAGAAATTTGTCCAGACATCCAGACCAAAGCTAGAAAATGCAACCTCAGTTACAGAGGGTAAAGATAATGTAACACTCAGCTTCAGAAGAAATTCTGATGCCAGTATGTCTAAGAGGCACTTACCTAGAAGTAATTCAGTAGCCTCCACATCTTCTTATTTCACTGTGGGAGAAACATCAGATCCACAGAGTGAAAAGAAAAATGATGAAAAGTTATTCTTGTGTAGCCATAAGTCATTAACACATGACCCATCTACTGACTTCCTATGGTGTTCAGATTGTGAGAAGTTAGTAAGTCAGAAATATGCCCCAGTCAACGGGCCTACAATCAATATGGCTTCTACAAGCACAAGAACTGTTTTCCCTCCTACAGATCAGCATGAGCTAATCTCTCCAGATGAAACACAGAAGGCTGTCTTCTGGTATCAAAGAGCCGTGAACAAAGAAATAGAGCCCTCTGAAAGCTCTAAAATGTTGAATTGGACCAATAAGGCCCTCTTATCTGTTCATGAAGAAGTAAGTACACTATTCTGAAAAATTTGCTAATCTGGAAAGAACTCTAAAAGCTATAGAGTTAAGAAAGAAGGGAGATACTGCAGGAGCACTGCAGTTGTTAAATAACAAAGTTGATAACATAGAAAAATCTGTTAAACAAGTAGAAACTCTAGTTCAAAATGTTTCTGCTAATTTGCCAGTAGTCAGTATCTCAAAGAGTAATGATTTTGTACAACCATTGGTAGATCACACTACCAGTCTCAAAAGTGCTATCATCTCTAGATCTACACAGACAAATGAAATCATAGAATCAGGTATCTCACAACTCCAAGATGAGAATGAGAAAACTCATTCCCGAATAGATGAGATACAAAAATGTCTGTCATATGAGCTTCCTCGAATCCTTCCAGGATTCAAGCTCTGAGTCATCAATTGACTCCCAGAAAAGAAGGAGATTGGTCTAAGGCTGTATCCTGGTCTGAAGTTCAACAACTAGCCAATCCTACTCCTAAAAAGTCTTACAAAGAAGTACTCGAAGAGTACAAACCTCTGTTTTTCAAGGATAAAGAGGTTAATATGTTGAGTATAGAAGGAACTGAATCCCATATAGAGGATCCAGAATTTCAGCCTCCCGTCTTTGATGAACAAATGGGAGAAACAAGTGCTCCAGGCTTTCAAGCAGCCACTAGAATCCAGACTTTGCAGCCTAACTTCTACAGAGTTGAGTGCAAATCAATTGCAGAAGTTAAAGAACTCATTCATGCTATGATAGGATGGGGTAACACCCAACAAGAAACTTATGGCAGAACTCCTAAGAACATAGCAGCCACCATAGTAAATGGTTTTGTAGGCATCTTAAAGGAATGGTGGGATCTTCTTCCCAATAAGGCAGCAATTCTAGAAACAGGATTCATGGGGACTCACAAAGAAGACTATAAAAAGAGTTCATCGGCAATATTGACGATGACAAAATGATGAACACAGCAATGTTCCTCCGCGCCCGGCTATGTGATATGACTCGGATCAAAGAATATCAATGCTTCATGCAGAAGCTCTATTACAGCTCCGGCAACATCAATGATGAGACCATGCGTCTCAGATATATAGAGTCATTTCCGCCTTTCTTCACCACTCAGTACAAGAAGGCTATGCACGGTTTGAAAACTTCTGAACTCAGTTTTGGGCATATAAATCAAATTATAGATCAATGCAATGCTAAGCTGTGTAAAGAAAATGGGAACGCAAACAAGCGTTGCTCAAACACCGTAAAGCTCTAAATAACACTTTCTCGTGAATAAATATGCACCGGAACCTTTGGGTGTCCAGATCTTGAAATCCAATCTTCCCGCAAGAAATCTTCTGTAAAAATTGTCTTTTTCAAAGGGGAAGGGTGCTTTTGGCGTGAAAAAAAAAAAAGAAATACAAAAGGCATAAAGACAAATACAAAGAGTTCAGAGAAGGAAAGCCCAAGAAAAGTTTAAATTTAGAAAGTATAAGCATCTAGGCAAGTCATCAAAATTCAAGCCTACTTGCTACATATGCAAAGAGGACCACTATGCAAACCAGTGTCCTCAAAGACATACTGCTAAAGGTAAGGCCAAGGTAAACGCCTTATCTCTCAAAGGCATACAAGATGAAGAATATGCTTTTATTTCGAATCGACAGTTTTTAAATCGAGACATATCTTATGCCTCCATAGATGGTGAAGCTTGCAATGCAATTCAAAGCAAGCTTCAAGAAACAAAGATATAATCAAGATAGTGGGTACAGTTCTGTTCCATCTTTTACTCACTTCAGTATTAATATGGTGTCTAATTTTGTTCACCCTATGATACCACCAAGTGCAGATCTCCTGAGAAGACAACTAGAAAGTCTTCAGTCAGTTTATGATAGCTGTCCCCCATGGGATACAGCCAGGAAACTGTCTTTGAGCAAAGAACTCAGAGATCTACAGGATAGATACATCAGACAACAAGAGCTTGAGCAGAGTCAAGCACAAAGCAGAGCAGAACAGCAGTCTGATGATCCTTTTGAAGCATTCCCTATCAGGCCACCTTTCCAGCAAAGGATCCGGCAGAGACAAGTCCCTATAGAGGAAGAACAGGATCTTGGCGTGGTCGTGGAAGAGGAATCAGTCCACCAGTCTATTCTACATATGAGCCAGGACAATCCTCCATTGATCCAAATTTCAAAGAGGCTTACGTAACCCGGAGAAAAGCCGATTGAGCTACTTGAGAAAGTGCTTGCACAATGCCATCAAGAATACAAAGAAGCTAGTAGTGAAGAAGAAGAAAGTGAGAAGAAAGATTCTGAAGAGAATCTTGAAGAAACATACCAAGGTCTGGTAAACCAGCCAGAACAGACAAAGACAGATCAGTCAAAGGTATGTACTCTGAGCTGCACCCAAAATCCATTTATTGCAGTCACAATTTGCATCCCGCATATTAAGCCATATGTTCTTGATGCTATGATTGATACGGGTGCTGAAATTAGCCTAATCAGACAATATGCTATTCCCAGTGATTGTTGGGTTAACACCCATACAAAGATCAAGTTTGATAAACGGGAAGTTGTCTGCAAATACATGGCTAAGATCAGATTAGATGTTGAAGGAAATTCTATAGACATAGAATTTTACCAACATAATATGGAGAACTATGACTGTTTACTTGGGGTAGACTTTCTACAGAAATGTCATACATTTAGCATCTCCCAAGATTTTATAAAGTTGTTTAATCCTCCTGTTCAAGTTCCCAGGAGATATTCATTTCAGTCAATAGTTCCTTTACCAAACAAGGTAAAGACTGTTAACAATGCCTGGATACATAAATCCATTTCTAACTGTTCTGTCAGTATAGATGAAATTGTATCCAAGATAAAGCAGAACATATGCAGTGAAGATCCACATGCTTTTGTTGGCAGAAAGAAACACTTTTGCTCTCTAGATCTGCAGCTAGTCAGAGATAGCAATGGAAATGAAGTGGTGCCAAAATTCAAGGCACATCACAGAGGTATGCCTCCTGCAGAAAGAAAAGAATGCCAAGGCGAGATCCAAAAGTTACTAAAAGCTGGTTTCATCCAAGAATCTAATTCGCCCTGGTCATGTACCGCCTTTTATGTTAATAAAAGGAGTGAGCAGCTGAGAAATAAGAAAAGACTGGTAGTGGATTACAAGCCACTAAATAAATTTATTGCTGCTGTACAACACCCAATACCTGCCAAGGATGATATCCTCAGAAGAATCAAGGATCGAAAGTCTACAAAGAAGTTCGATCTGAAAAGCGGATTTTGCGATATTCTTAAAAAATGAAGACATGTTTAAAACGGCATTCATCGTGCAGTGGGACAGATATGAGTGGAAGGTTCTTCCATTCGGATTAAAAGACCCCATCCATATTCCAAAAGATTATGGATAAAATCTTTGTGAGTTATTTGATTTTTAATTGTCTATATTGATGATATTCTCATCTTTTCTAAGTCTCCTAAAGAGCACTTAGCTCACCTTGAAAAATTCTATGAGACTGTCTTACAAGAATGGGATCTGCATCTGTCCCCCTCAAAAATGGAAGTCTTCAAAGAGGAAATTGATTTCCTCGGAATAAGAATCAGTTCTGGAACTATTACTATGCAAAGCAACATGTTGTGGCCAACATCCAGAACTTTCCTGATCAAATCCTAGAGAAAGTGCAATGCTGCAGCTTTCTTAGGATGTGTAAACTATGTTCTTTGTTTCTAAGAACATAGCAGGTGACAGTCTTGCTCAACAAACGCCTAAAGAAAGAAGCTCCTAGTTGGACTCAGGAGATGACACAGGCAGTACAAAGAATTAAAAACAAGTCCTTGAACTCCCAAAGAATGTCACTTCCAGATCTCGCAAGAAGATTATAGAATGTGACGCTTGACGAATTTGGGGAGCTATTCTTAAAGAGAAAGCCGAAGGTGATAAGGAAAAGGTATGTAGGTTTGCATCTGGAGCCTTTTCTGGTTCTGAATTAAATTATCACTCTTCGCATAAAGAAATATTGGCTGCAAAGAAAGCAATTAAAGCTTTCTTATTTTTTGTTCAAAACGAAGCATTCATCCTTCGTTCAGATCTGAAAGATTTCAGAAAAAGGTTGAATGGCGGTGATCCAGCCAATAAAACTGCTTTCAACAGACTCCAGAGATGGGCCTCTGGTTTGACAATTTTGAGTTCTCAGTAGAACACATCTCAGGAAAACAAAATGCTCTCGCAGATTTTGTAAGTAGAGAACTCAATGTTCCAAAGACTGTCGGGGTCACTCAAGTTTTTCATGAACCCCATGGAACTGTATGGGATCACAGACATGCAAAAGATCAGATTAATGCATTAATTCTCTGTGACAATAGAATGTCTCAAGAAGCTCAGACGCTTCTTGTCTCAAGGGATCTGATAACAACACAAGAGTATGCTATGTCCGAAACTGAGTGCAAGTTTTATGATCCAGACATACCCGGACGTGAATACCATACTCTACAGGATCCACTGGTGAAGTGCTGCCTCCATTGGCAATGGAGATCATTATATACTGTGGAGCAACCAGATTTCCTACCGGTCGAAGGTCTCAGGCTCAGACAACTGATACCTAGAAAGGACACTTTGTGGCGATTTGAATTTTCCAGAATGTGGACCGAAGAACATCCACTGTCTTATGATCTGTGGAATCGACCTCCCTCTCTGGGAGACAGGAAGTATATCTCTTCCCACTTTAAATACTTCTTGTTAAAATTTCTTCCCACTAAATTGTCTGATTCTCCTCTTCTCAATGTACATCCGGATACTGTAAGAAATATTTTGATCCAGTGCAAAATACCATGGTTCGTGAAAGTACATTACTATGTGAAGATAAATCACAGAAACCTTGTTGAAAGACCAAATGCTACTCTGTGGAGGAGAATACTATTACACCACACCATGGTGGTTAGGCCGCCTGCACCAAATCAAGATTTGCGGATACTTGACCACTATCTGTTTCCAACCAGACCGCATCTACAGCCCAACAACGATGGAACTGCTCACATCTCCCGTGTTTGGCTAGAAACAACATGAACGCATCTTCCGGAGCACCTCAAATGACATGACAAGACAACATCTTCTCGATGAGGACATTGACCCTCCGGGTCCCTCTGTTCTTTTTGATTCTCCTTAGTGCGCTCCGCACTATCTGTTATAATGGCAGGCATGTTGCCATTGTTGTCGGATAAGATTCTCGCTTATCCTTTCTTTTCCCGCTTGCTTTTGCTTTTAGCTAGCCAGCGTGCAGGCTTGTTGTCGGATTTCTTTTGATAAGATTCGTTCTTATCCCTCCTTTTGTCGGTCGTGTGGTGGACCCATGCATCTTTTAATAAAGCTTTTGTGAGTGGGCTGTACTCACGGGTCGCTTCGAGGAATCTTACCGATTACCTCCGCTTCGGTTTCGGTTTCCATTCTCCCAAGTGAAAAGCCTTGGAATGCCTATTTAATAGCGCATCACCAACTCATTCACGACACTGGGTTTTGGTACTCGAGATTGGAGAAGGAATACATCGAGGAAAGATTTCAAGAGATTGAATTATTCAAGTCTTCAATGCTAGGCTTCTCTTGTAAGTAAAATGTTCAAGTCTCTGTACATACTTTGGTACAAATCAATGGAGATTTAAAGTTTATCAATATCGATAAGTTTGATGAGTTCACAGATATATTTGAATGTGATGATGTTTTCGAAGTTGTTGTAATGGTATTAGTAGATTTGTTTGGTGAAGAAGCAGAAATAGATATCTTGTTGATATTCGGAACATATGACTAGAATAGTTCAGAATGGTAGATACTGTTAGTGCAATATTAATTGTGGATTGTGAGTTTAAGCTATTGATAGTTGATGAGTTCAGTCTGTTTGAAGATTTATATGAAACAGATGTGGTATTTGATATTATAGTAAAAATCATTCAAGAGGTTCTACCTAATTCGAATGTTACAATTCTGCATATGTATGGTTGGTAATAGTTTACGATATGATCGAGTGTATTGTTTGTCAGAAATAGTATCGAATTAACAGCTGTTGGTTTGTTTAAAGAAATGGTATCGAGCTTTTGTAAAATGGTATCGAGCTTTTGTAAAATGAGATATCCCATGGGTTCGGATTGATCACCTCCCCTCCACACAAGAATTGGATTTACTCGCATTGATCACATCACCAATAGTATTGTCTTGGCCACAGAGAATCTGACTGATCACCCCTACTCAACCATCGAGGCCCACTTTCATTTCCTCACCCCCTATATCATAATTATGCCCTTATATCACTCATATCATAATCGTAAGGAATCATCAAGTTCACCCTATCTATATATGGGAGATATATAGATAAGGGGTTGGAATCCTTAGGTTCGGGTTGAATTGATTAGGTTTGGGTATGGATATATAGATAGGACTTGCCCTATATATATATATATATATATATATATATATATATATATATATATATATATATATATATGGGATTTATTCTCCCGAGGTGTTAGGCATTATATAGGCCAGTATATAGGATATGGATTCTGGATGATTGATGTGGTACCCCAACCAGCTATATATAGATATGGCAGCTGACACTCAATTGATATTACCCTTTGATAAAAACAACTAGCCAAATAGAGTTAGTTGGGGTTGTTAGTTAACCAACCAGTTCGACTAGCCAGTTTGCTCGACTAGCCTCCCGATGCCCCGAGGGCTTGCATCGTAGATAGTGGGCAGATGCTCAATAGGGCACCACCAATTGTAGATAGTGGGTAGATGTCCGAGGAAAATCAAGTACCCCTATATAGATATCGCTATGGATATGGGGTCCTCGTCCTCCTCTCCCCAGGGCACCCTTACCCTAAACTATCTATATGGCTCGCCCTAACATCACCCTCGGCCTTAACCCAACTAGGAAGTGTAACCCATCTAGTCACATAAACGGCCTTAGGGTTATCGTATATATAGTTCAATTGGCCAATTAAGATTTTACCGTTTAGGCAAAAGAGACTATCGCGTCAACACCAATACAATAGTGGGAATGAATTCCCTCCTATATCGAGTATGTAATATGACTAACATGTCCACACAAGCAACACCAACTTGGTCTTACCCAACATATGGGATATGGGTCATTGGTACTAGTCAACATAGGTCTTACCGCCCAACCGCATCCCATATAGATATAGATGGGGTTGATTCACCACCTACTACTCTACTAGCTATCCCCATAGGGCCAGTCCCTACTATCCCATATAGACATGGGGCACTATTCGGAGGGTCTGTCGCTTTTATTTGAACTAACCAAATGATTGAAGCGAATGTCAAAGATGTTGTGATGCCTTGACCACCCCGAGGAGAAGAAAGCATCTTATATAACGTATGTAGTATAGTGATGTAGCCTGGGTATATTGTAATATGTTTGAAAGGAACTTGACAGTTAAAAGGGATATTATATCTATCATGTTAATATTACTATTAAAGACTGTTACGGCCAACTACATTTAGTCGACATATCCATATGACATGTCTCTATGAATCTGAGAATCCATTGCATTGGTCATTGTGGGGAACCTTCACCTCTTTCTTTACGGGCATGAAGAAACGAAGGAAGAGGTGGCAGGTGGAAGAATATTTTGTGGAGGAGTGCGCATAAAGTATCGCAAGAATATGCTCGTCAAAGATATATATATATATATATATATATAGAGAGAGAGAGAGAGAGAGAGAGATCTATTGTAGGCTCTCGCACCCTCCCCCTCTTATAAATATGTTAGATTGGACATATGATGACAACCCCCAAAATGGGGGTTATGGGGTAGGAACCGGACATGACTTGCATGGTCCCACTTATCTCTTATCATTTGGGCTTGACTTGTCCTCTCGACCAAGAAGAGATAGGGGTACCCCACTTGTAACCATGAATGACCCCTGAATGTAAAGCTCACCATTCAGTGCGAGGAACAAGCTCCTCGAGCCCACGGATAGAACGGACAGTCATATCGCTCACTTATGAAAGCATCGAAGCGGGTCATTGATGCCCGAAACATGGAGGAGGAGAGATGTCATATGGAATAGATTGGGGCTGCTTACTAGTTATGGCATAGCATACTCTGAATTTCGGCAAAGATGGGAGGCCGAATGGATCCCGAGAGGGCGGCTGAGAAAGAAGAGAAGTTCTCCGCTATGGAAATAATAACACCCGTTGAACGGCGCCTTGGGGCCCGGGTTGGCAAGTAAACGAATGGGAGATTTGGCAGATCGAATCACAGCGTAGGAATTAAGTTGCTATGGGCAGTTAGGTATTTATTCTCATGTGAATAATGCAATCTGTTTTCGGTATGTCTGTTAAGCACCTAGAAATTCCCATAGTCCTATAGTCCTCATGGTCATTCGCCCGGGCCACACAGATAGGGTGAGGGTAAATCAAATGCCGAACCACGAGAGAGCACGAAATCAATTTTCATAAAAGGAAAATTTAGGACGACACTCCCAACTTCTATAATTCAAAGGGACTTTATTCCCCTCTTATCGGAGGGCAACCCCTATATAGCTAAGGCCCGTTAGTTGGTATTTTCCATTTACACCTATGTTGGCTAATCAATACCCACTTGCGCATAACTAGTATCCCTTGTAGGAAGGGAGGCAGATGACTTGGAATTCACCATGGGAGCTCAAAATTGTGGGCCTTACACCTATGTTGGCTAATCGATACCCACTTGCCCGTAAATAGTATCCCTTGTAGGAAGGGCGGCAGATAACTTGGAAATCACCATGGGAGCTCAAAATTGTGGGCCTGACCCCCATATATAGATCCAATTGAGATGATGGCCCGGGTGGCTCAATCAATAGGTGGGGTGTTGGTGCTAACTAACAATTTTTAAGTCTCAAGGGCTGTTGGACACACCCAGCTATGGATTTCTAGAGAAAGGGTCCTTCGAGAATCGATGGTTCATGAAACAGAAGATGGGGAGGCGGAGCCATAATGGATAGGGTATTTTAATTACCAACCACTTCCTCGGCCCATTCTTCTGATTCATCTAATAATGGATTAGATTGTTGGAAGATTCAAAAATTTTGTGGGCCCTCCTTTCAGAGTTTCATAGTAAGCCCATACCTTTTGCATATCAAGAAGTTGTCATATTCATCCCACCCACCATATTCATTCGTGTATCTTTGGGGGCGGACAAAAAACATTGCACGCCCTATTCATACGAAATTGAATGCCTACATCCGCATGTGTTGGGTATTGAATGAAGCCATTGCATCTTCATTTGGGCTGGGGGTGGAGAATCATAGTATATAACACAAGCAAAAAGGAGAAATGGATTCCCGAGGCGTAGCTCTTTTCTTTCTTTCAGTCACATTCTTTCAACCATGTTGTTTTGTTATCATAAATACTTACCCATCTCTCTCCCGGCCAAGCTACGCATCTCGCTCGGGGAAATCCATCTCGTCTCATCTCAATATTCATTCAAATTCATGTTTGAAATGGGAACTTGAACTCACACTCATATGGTGGTCTTGTTTTAGAAGATGTATGTGGTACCGATCAAAAAGGAGAGGTTAGGGGATGGAGAAATGGCACAATAGAGCCCAGTGCGATGAATACTATCGAAGCTAAAACCCTATGTTTTGATGGTGGTAGTGGATTATGTAAATACATGGGAGATCCTTCACCAGGTTCGATTACCAAGGTTTCATTCAGAGCATTTGCTTCATTGTCTCGCAAAATTGATGAATGAGGAAGCAAGCAATTGAGGCAGAGCAAATAGAGTTGGTTGGGAAGCACTAAGGGGAATGGAATGACAAATGTCACACCCACTTTAAGATAATATTATTAATGTCCAACAAATGACCACAAAAGTAGGTCAATGGGACTGCAGAGTACAAAGCAAACAAACCCAGCAAGAGGACCCAAACGGGTCGCCCGAAATACAATGAGAGAAGGAGAGGAAGAGAAGGAAACAACAGAGGCCGAGAAACCAGAAACAAAAAAGAAAGAGATGATGGTGTGGGGGGGAGCGGAAGAGGGAGCAACACCCCAACAACATCACCTAACACTCAAGGCCGGATGGGAGTAACTCGCAGTGCGCCGATGACCAGAAGCTGAAACTGTAGAATGCCTGGGGAGCCGGTGTCCGGGAGGAAGGCGGTGCCTCTTAGTAAGCCTGGTGGGTCATTGTCTATGCGGAGAGGACCTGGGACATGCCTGAGATAGGGAGCCTCGGGTGGAAGAAACGAGTCTCGAGACCTGACGGATCTGGACTGGGGGTCCAGACACGTGACCAAGTGCCACTTGGCCCCCTCACCGGGAGAGCACCGGGAAGAAAGAAGTGATCAGTCTAGTAGCCATCCGTCTGGGGGAGGATGGAGGAGCCTGTCCCGAAGCCTGAGGGCCTCCTGAAGGTAGAGAGCAAGACATCTCTGATCATAGTATCTGAAGAAAGTTGTGAAGGAAGGAAGCTCACGGAATAGGCAATGGAATCGCCCACGAATCTCATAGTAAATAGGACACCTGAAAATGAAGTGTTCTTCGGTTTCAACCTCCTAGAGAGAGCAAAGCAGGCAAGTCCACTCCGAGCGGTCTAAGTGATGATCAGTCTCAACACGAAGTCGATGTGAGCCCACTCTAAACTGACCCAAAGAGATACGAAGGGCCTGTAACCAATGCCGAGAAATGTACATGGGTCTGAAAATGACCCCATCACGGATCTCAAGAAAGTGTGCCGCATAGAGTGACATCTTCGGACGCAACCCCCGAGGGGTTGGTCCAGGTGTGCTGGATGAACTATCTATAGATATCATCTCTGATAATCCTATGAAGGTCCTGCTGGTTGGGTAGGAGATGGGCAGGGGCATCCAGAGAATAGCTAAAGGGTGGGAGACGGTCCATCTGGATGCCAATGGACTCAAGAGGAAATGAAACCAAAGCAACGAGATATACCAAAGATCTAAGATCGTCTAGCTTTAAAGTGATCCATGTCAGGATGAGTGAATAGCTTCGCAGGGAGCAATAGCTTCAAAGATAAATGTAAATGTACCTGTCCCTGTCAACAAGAAGAGCTAGAAAACCCCGGATATGGTGCAACAACAACACAAGGCTGAAGATGGTCTCCAAACGAAAAGGGCGAGCCCCAAACTCAGCAAGAATAATGTTGTGAGGAACAGATTCTTTGCACCTGATAATACGTCTGAGCATGAGGATCTGAACGCACTCGATAGTGGCCCAATCTGAGTCCAAAAGAGAGGGACCCCAAACCTCCGAACCATACAGAACCATGGGCCTAACCAATGAATCGGAGAGGGACATCTTGGAAGGAATGTCCTGAAAGTGGTGGCAAAAACACTGTCTCTCAAGAATCGCCAAAGAACCATACCCCTTATTAACCCGGGTTGAGAGCAGACGAGAGGCTAAAACGAGGTCCAGAGAAAAGAATCCCCGAGTGTAGGTATAAGAGCAAGTGATCTCAATCTCCACACCCTTAAAGAAGAAGTGGAGGTCTGAAGTCTTCAGACAATTGAAAACCATAACTTTGGTTTTCCCAAGATTAACAACATTGTCTATGATCACAAAAAGGGCTAAGGCATCCAGTTGCCTCTGGAGACCCTCTGCAGAAGAAGCAAGGAGAACTACGTCATCTGCAAAGAGGAGGATGTAAATCAGAACCTGGTGTAGAAGGCACCCATCACCTTCCTGTATGTGATCCCTGAGAAAGTCCTCAAGCTCATCGATGTAGATCCCAAATAAGGTAGGAGAGAGGGGGCAGCCCTGTTTGACACCAATGGTACTCCTGATGAAGTCGACAAGCCAACAGAGGTGTGAAGGCGGCCAAGGACCTCCTCATAAAGGCACATGATGGTTGTAAGAAGAATCTCGAAATGCCTATATCTCTGAGCCTGGGAAAAAGGGCTTCCCGTGGAACAGAATCAAAAGCTTTCCAAAAATCCACGAAACAACAAAAAACTCTGGAAGAGCGGTGGCGAGCCTCTTCGATGATAGCCCGAAGAGTGAGGATGTGATCGATAGTCTGGTAAGTCGGTCGGAAGCCCGCCTGCCCCTAGCTCTGCAATGGTACTGATCGAGGAACTCAGAAAGCTGCAAATGAAGAATTGTAGCATAAAGCTTGGAGAATGTGTGACCCACCATGATAGTCCTGTAATTGTTGGGGTCGGAAGTGGGCCCCGACTTGTGTATGGGGTGGATGATGTGGTGGGACCAAGAAACTGGGAAACCTGTACAAACCACCTGATTGAAGAGGTCCACAAGATAACTGAGGAGCATCTTCCGACCATACTTGAAGAGTTCCGCATGAAACCCTTCCTCGTCCCCTGCTTTACTGCAACTCATAGCAAGAATGGCATTCCTCACGTTGGTGTGGGTGAAAATATGGCAAAGGGAGGGAGGGGAATGAACCTGGATGTGGGGCTGGCCAGGGAAGTCATAAAGAGTGGAGGTGTGGGTGAACATGGAATTGGGATCAAGGTCCAGGGGTAAAGGCGAATGACGGGGAAGAATGGTGCGCCAGAAATGTTTAGGAGAGTGGATAAGTGATAGACGAAGCTCACGGCGCCTATGAGAGATAAATGTGCGTTTCTTATGTCGAAGGAGACACGATATAGGCTGACTTCAGGGAGGGGAAGGAGGGAAGGGCATGCAGAAGGCAAAGCGGAGTTTCCGATGGAAGGCTTTGCATTCCTCGTCATACCATTTGTTCATAGGGCATGTACCATGGCGCAGGGTGGAGTGAGTGACGTGGGGAAGGAACTCGTGGCCGCCTCACGAATAGCGCAGAGAGGGTATTAAACATCTGGTCCGAGGTGAGAGAGGTGAAATGGGGAATGGGGGAGAAGCAGACGAAGGTAGGAGGAAAAGGTGTCGGATCCCCTGTGTCAAATTTCCAAATAGTACGTGATATACAAGGGGAGGGGGTGGGGTCATGGGGGGGATAGCCTGGAGGGAAAAGGAGAGGGTCGCATGGTCAGCAAGAGGGATGGGGAGACACATAAGTGGTGTATGTAAGGAATCAAGTCGGGGGTAGTCATGACGTAATCAACTACACTGGCCCCACCACAAAAGGGTCTATAGGTGAAGAACCGGGATTCAGAAAGCGAGGAATGCCATTCAGATCAGTAGGTCATGAGATTCCCCTAATTGGAGAAGATGTCGACCGTAGGAAGTCAGGGGCCCTGTCGTGTCCTCAAAATCTCGCTGGAAGCCAACCAACTCTGGATCCACCTCAGAGGTGCAAAGTACATCGTCGGTCCTGTCATGCCTCGGAATCTGCATATTTTTGGTATGGGCATTGAAGTCCCCAAGATGATGACCTCCCCAGAGCCTAAGAACTGAGATATACCAGCATAGAGGTCAAAGAAGGGGTCTCCATCTGGTCCGTTGTGGATAGCAAATGAAGAGGAAGTTGGAGGGAAGTAGCAGACCGCAATAAAGATGTCTCTTAGGAGGGAGAATTACGTTTGATCCGAACCCAAAGAAAGCGGGCAGACTCATCCTCAACAATAGAAGTCTTGCTCAAGGGTGTCCCTGACTAAACAAGCAACCCCGCCGATCCCTTGACGCCGCCAGAACCCCGAGTCTCCTGTCTATAAACATAAAGTCAATAATAATCATTCATGTCCGGAAGAGGGCGAACCGGGCTCGCATGTGTCTCCGTAACAAAGAGAAGGTCAAAGAGACCTAAAGCATCATGCAGAGGCCAGAGAAGACCAAAAGGACCCATTTCCATTCCAACATGCGATGGAGATGCCCTGCTTCCGAGCCTTCTCCCGCCGGAACCATCATTTGGAACTAGAGCTAGATCCGAGAGCCCAACCAGGGGGAAGGAATCCCGAACCACTAGCCTGAGGTTACGAATCACCGCCCATTTCCTATTTTTCTAGCTGCCATGACAATTTCTCGAGATTTCTTGAGTTCGACAACTTGTTCTCTAGTAAGATCTTCGTCAAGAAAGACCTTATTGGGTAGAGAAAAAAGTTTCGCTTGGCTCTAAGAGCCTTAAGGCGGTCATCAACTGACTTGAAATGGATAAAAAGAGTAGATTCCAGACCAAACCAAGCTCTATCCAACTGAACCTCGGGCAGCTCCAAGTTATCTGTGAGGAACTTTGAAGCAATGGCTAGGGGGTCGAAGAGGGAGGAGTGGGCAATCCTCTGACCTTAAGGTTCAGCTCCCTGGAACGTCTGATTCTCTCTTCCACTAGTTTGGCCTGAACCACTTCTTCAACTGTTGTTAAAGGAGGATTTTTATCTTTACCCTTAACCACTTGGGCCCAGGAATCGGTTTGTTTTTGAAGATTCTCCTGCTGAGTTCTAATTTCCTCTTGCTTGTGTTTTAAATCTGAGATCTCAACCTGTAATTGATCATTATCAGCAATAGGTTTTGTGTCTGTGAGTTGTCTTCGCAAGGATATATTATCAGCTTCAACCTTTTCCACCCGAGAGGTTAATTCAAAACCTCGGTCCGGAGGGATCTGTTGGACGATTCCAGAGTCTCAAGCCTGCTGAGAAGTTCTGCAATGATGTTAGGAAGGTTGCCATCCTGCTTACCCTGTTCATTTGACCCAAGACTGGAGATCACCTATGCAACGGGGGTGGAGGGAGACATCATAGCTGGGTAGACTTCCTGGAGAGGAGAAATGATTAGAGGGATGTCCGTTGAGCCTCCAATATCCCTGCTTAGATTACTGTGCATAGGATTAGCAATTGTGGAAGCCAGAAAACAGCCACGAAGGCAGGTAGTAGGTTAGTAACAGCTAAAGAGAGGCCAAGTGAAAACGAGCCACGAATACCACAAGATCACAAAGCACGGGCAAGGAAACACGAGCCACGAAGGAAGACAAGAAACTAATCACGAACAACCACGATCTGAGAGAATGGAGCCACAAACCCTGTGAAAAACGTGAGCCACGAAACCTGCGAAAAACGTGACCACGAAACCCTGCGAAGATGTGAGTAGAAGCTTCACGAAAGTGCATTGGCATTGGTATCAACTAAATGTTGGGGGCATTGGCATCAATGTTTCAATGAGTTATGACTTTCCTATCCGACTATAGTCACTCTCATAGTCAGTGACTAACTACATTATGAGATCAAGTTGGTCGCCCGATTGGGGAGGCCCATATAGATCATATCCATATTCTTAGATCGAGCATTGGATCGGCCCTAGGCTGGAGTGACCTGATCTCACTCGATAACCTCCGTTGCAATCTCATTCATTGCTGGTTTGCTGACTATGAAAGCGACTCAAACTCAATAGCCCACTTTTCCATTTAGCATGAATCACTCATATCCAATATCACTATCACGTCGTATCACATATAAATGAATAGATGATGCATGATGGTGACCCCTTCTCTATATGGGCCCTATAATAGAAAGGGGGCCTTCATAGAATATCTATATGGGATCGAGGGACACTTCAAATCTAGTCCATATTTTCCCCATCCTTAGAAATTTCAAGGGAGGCCCAAATCTAAATATAGAGGCAAGCCCCCATCTAGATATGGATGACATATCTAGATAAGGGTCGGACTGAACGAGTGAGATATATAGGGCTCGACTCCCTTAATCCCATCTATATAGATTTTAGATGCCCCCTCCTTTTCGGAGAGAGGGAGGGTCGAGCTACATCCATCATTTATGTACGTGATATGAATGATCAGACATATCACGTGTATAGATGATGTCATTCAACCAATGGATCATATCTGCATTCAACACCCACCCCCTATCTAGAATTCTCTATAAAGAGAGGGGATCTAAGATCTATATAGGTCAACGCCCTAGTGGGACCCTTATAGATCTATATAGGCGCCCGCCCGCCCCAGAGATATGGAGGGCTCATATAGATCTATAGAGAGGGTAGGGGAGGGTTCGGGTTGGGGGGACCATCTATCTATATAGATCTGGGAGGGGGTCCTATATATAAATGGCAACGGGTGAGCGAGAGGAGGGAATTTATGCTTGCTCCCCCACATCCCATATAGGGGGGCCACCTATCCACCCACCTCATATCTAGATAGAAGGTCAGGTGTTCTTATTCATATTCTATTCACCCCATACCTAAGAGTTGGGGGACGAGGGAGAACTCTACCATAAAGCTAGAAATTTGTGTGATAATATCCACCCACCTAATATCTACATAGAGGGCCAGGTGTTCTTATCCATATTCTATTGGGGCCCATACCTATAGAGTTGGGGCGAGGGAGAGATCTACTATAAAGCTAGAAATCCATGTGGTAAGTGGTAACTATCTCGTACGGTTCAAGGGGTCAGGAATATCTCACTCCATTGAACATACAAAGAATTGGAGGTAGCATTCTATCAACGTTGAGCCATGGACCAGTTCCTCCAACCCCTCCATGTGTCGGTGTTCCATATGACCGGCATAAGACTCTACCCGGTAAATATTATGGAGGTTCAATAAACACCATGCCGAATCCCCCTACCATTTTCTTTTCTTTTACTTTAGCCAATACGAGTTCACTTGGCACAAGCAACTCTATTGGGGAATTTCCCATCTTAGTAGGAGCTTTCCAAATCAATAGCTTAGTAGCCACATTAGTTGCACTTGGGATGATTCTAAGCACAGTGTATCCCATTTAGCTATATAATTGTGTTGTTCTTGGAAATGTAAAACCTAATTTCCTCCATAAATTCTTCGATCCAAATGGAAGAGAAGTTACAATCTCTCTACCTCTTATTGAGGGGCGACCGTTGAACTACCGAATAAATGACCAGCAAAAGAAATGGTCTAAATGTGATCACGACATGTATTGCAAGTGCTCGCGAGGGGTGCAACTTACCTCATAAACAATTGGTGACCCACATAGCCTATTGTAAAGAGACAAATCAAGTTTGATCGTCCTAAGCTCTACAAAGGACATTTGACCGAGCAACTCGTGAATGTTTCTGGTGTTTTTCATCCCATCAGTTCTTCGAGCAATCAATAGCAAGAAATCCTCTTCACCATGATATAGAATCCAAGTTTCTATGGCGGAGCATGAGGGCCCCTAAGTATAACATATATAGATAAGATATAGAGGGGGCGCAAATATAAGATGAGATAAGATAAGATAATAAAGATATATAAAGGAGTGAGGGGCTCCCCTTTATTCTATAGAGGGGGACCCGACCCGTCCCCGACCACGCTATAGATATCTCATGGGACCCAGTTGTCTATATAGGGCGACCAACAACCTATCTAGATATGGGGCACTCAACCCCATATCTAGGGAGGGGGTCAAGGTCTTCCCTCTCCCGCCCAAGTGGACCCCTATCTTGATATGGGGCACCCCTATATCTAGAAAGGCGCCCGCACACCTCCCCCTCTATTGATATGGGGGCATATAGATTTTATATCTTATCTAGGGGAAACTAAATTATATCTATGTCGAGGAGGGCCCTATCGAATATGAACTATGGGTTGGGGGCACCCTATATACAAAAATGGCCGATGGAACTATCTATATGATATGCTCATGCCCTATATATATAAACGAGGCCAAGGAGAAGGGTGGTATGGTAGAGTAGAATAGAGTCATTCGACACTCCACTCTAGATATATGGGTGGACAACTCTACCTAATAGATCCGGAATATAGAGCTCATGTCATTTATGCGTGTGCCCCGCCGCCCTCGATAGATAAGATAGTTCAAGGAGGGGGGGTCATCCACCTAGATCTATCGAGAGGGGGTTGGGGGATTTGGGGTGATGAGGCCAAGGGTCACCCTATCTCGTATATGAGGTGCCCCGACCAACCCCTCTATAGATAAGGAGGAGGCCCTATAGTTTTATATGGGGAGGGAGGGCCATATATTGATAGGGGATCGATAGATTGAGGGAGATTAAGCTATCTATATAATGCGATTAGGCTCTCTACTCTTTATATAGTTGGTAGTCGGCACGCCCCCAAACTCTCTGGATATGGCCCCCATCTCTAGAGAGGGGCGGCCCTAGATATATAGGCCAGCGGCACCCTCCCCTCTAGATCTATATACGATCTAGGCCCGCTAATTAAACTCTATATAGTCGTCACCCTAATCGACAACCCTCTATCTATTCTATATGGGGCCCTATCTATATATGGGGCCATCTCTATTCCAGTGCTCCCCTATATCCGCATGGCACCCCCATATATAGGCACCCACCCAGCTCCACCACCACCCCCACGTATTAAACTCTATATATTCGTCACCCCAATCGAAAACCCTCCATCTATTCTATATGGGGCCTTATCTATATATGGGGGCATCACTAGTCCAAGCTCCCCTATATTTGCATAGGCTCCCCCATATAGGGACCCACCCACTCCACCACCCCCCACGTATTAAACTCTATATAGTCGTCACCGATCGACAACCCTCTATCTATTCTATATGGGGGCATCTCTAGTCCAAGCTCCCCTATATCCGCATAGCGCCCCATATATAGGCACCCACCCAAGTCCACCACCACCCCCACATATTCTACGTGGTCAAGATATGCCCACCCCTCCACAAACCCCCTTATACGTATCGGATATGGATACGGATACGGATACGTAACGGAACCTCCCCGATATGTCACGATACGTGGGTACGTACGCTGACGTATCTGGGACGTTCCCATACGTATCCCTCACTTAAAACATCTTTTTAAAGTTTTAATTCATTTTTTATGACTTTTCTATTCCCTAAAACCGAACCCTAAAAACTAAATGAATAAAATAATACACCCTCACCCCCACAAAAAGTTATAAAAAGCACCCACCCCTCTTATTTGAAATCACACGTATATATTTGAATATGGATCCTAGTATATTTTTCAAATTTCAAGTTTTGTTCATATTCATGTTGACATGATATTCATATATTATATGTATAGCAGCCACATGATCAATAAAAACTAAATGAATAAAATAATACACCCTCACGCCCACAAAAAGTTATAAAAGCACCCACCCCTCTTATTTGAAATCACACGGATATATTTGAATATGGATCCTAGTATATTTTTCAAATTTCAAGTTTTGTTCGTATTCATGTTGACATGATATTCGTATATCATATGTATGGCAGCCACATGATCAATTAAAATGCAAAGTCTTAAGTATATTGAATGTTTTGAACATTGATTCATGTTTTGTACTACTATTTTAGTTTTTATGGAATAAAAAATGAATAAATGAGTAGATGTACATATATATATTTAATTTTTAATATATATGTATGGATGTATCCAAGATGTATCGTACCCAAGGGTTTTTTAAAATTGACGTATCCGTGTACCGTACCGATACTCGTACCCGTATCCTGGCAACATAGCACATATTAATTGGATTGGGGATTGGGGATTCGAGAGGGTCATCTATCTATATAGGAGGGTTGGGGTCAAGGACTCCTATATAGATATATATATATATACATAGCCCCCAATATAGATATTGGTATATATATATATATATATATATATATATTGGTATGTATGTATATATATAAAGTTTTCGATCTACATGGATATAGCCTCCAATATAGATATTGGAGAGAGGGTGGCCTATTCATTATAGGAATGGCTATGTTATATATTATAGAGAGTCAAATAGTCAATCGGTAGTCTGCACTTTGCTCTAGAGAAATGGACGGCATACCCCATATTTATATATGGGCACTATCTAGGCCACCCCATATTTATATATATGGGCACTATCTACCCATATCTAGATAAGGGGCCCCCATGTACAGAGGCCGACAAAATATAGTTGGGTGACGGCCCCTATCTAGATATGGAGTGCCCCTATCTCCCCTCTATTCTACGAAGGGGGCGATAGATCAAGGGGGAGGATCCCCTCTCTACATATAGGACACCCCTAGAAACCGCTATCTCCCCTTTATTTTATGGAGGGAGGGCAATAGATCGAGGAGTTCGCCTCCCCCCTCTTTATAGATATTATCTTATCTATCTTGGGGGAGGGGCTATAGATCCCATATACATAAATGGGGATGAGGGGCCCCATATATAGATAGGGGTCATTTCTGCTCTCTCCCACCCCACTATCTATATCTAGAGGGAAAGGAGTATTAGATGAAAATGGATGCATGCCCGAAGGAAGCGCAATTGGGGTCTCCACTCGGACATTGCTCCACTCGTCTAAAGATTTTGCATAAGATGAGAGTTTTGGTAGTATTGGTGAACCGAGTGAGGTAGGCGAGGGCTTTAAGCACTCACCGATGGAGGGTGAGGGGTGAGCATAACAAACCACTCAATTAATTCATCAATTGAGGAGCCTTGTCGACACTAAAAATTTTCTCCAAATTTTTTATTTCATTAATGTATATATTATTAATGGTATGTTATTAAGTCTAGTTAGTCATAGCATCCACTAAAGATTAACAACACCTGCCTATAAAGTACGGCGTGCAAAGTAGAATGTAACTAGTACATCTTTTATAAAGAGTCAAAGTACATTAGGGGAATGTTGTGAAAGTGAAAATCATTGGTAAAAAGTAAATATTTGTCGTAAATGATAATGGTAATATAAAAGTATCAAAAGCCATAATAAGTAAGGTCTACATGGTCATAAATTAGAAATATTATATTTGTAATTATGACAAATGAGTGATTTCATATCAATTTAGAATATTTTATTTATTTTTAGAGAGAAATTCTAGATAAGGTGGAATTTCATGTATAAGTGATAATGTTTATCCTATCCGAAGGGATAAGTCTACATGTAAAGAAAAGATTTAATATGATTGGATAAAAGGGATTTCTTCTCCTACCTTAGAAACAAAGTGGATTAATTCTAAAGTATTATAAATAGAGAGGTCACCCCTCATTTAGTGCATAAAAGTTTGTGAGGATTGGTATATACAAGTAATAAAGAGTCTATACCATTGTGTATGGGTGTCAAACAAGCTATCAAGACGCGTATTTGTGAAGTTTCTCCTAGAAATACTGTTGGAAAGGCAAGTGGGTTTGTAACACTCAAAATAGCCCTTGGGCGAGATTGTAACAATATTTTGCTAATAATATAATTGTTAATTATATTTCAGTTCTTTTGTCAAGCCTTCATATTATATTTCATAGTGCTCTTGTCTTGTGTCTAATATTGTGTTTTCAGATTCATACCACCAAACTAAAAACTGTGAAATTCTAAAACAATCACATCACGAGGAGTTCCCGGTGAAACATTATGAGTGACGGATTTTTGTTGGCATTTTGGTTCTGTTGTCGAGGCCATTACTCATTTGTGGATATTCTAAAGCAGTATTCCCATCATCCAACAATTACTTTAAGGGTAACTTTGTATTTACCATGAATTGATTCACCGCGGTAAAATTCACTTTTTACCATGAATAGTATTTACCACAATAAAATCACTATTTACCATGAACCATAGTAAAGTCAGTTTTATTGCGGTCATTCACTTTTACCATAATAAAACCATTTTTACCATAGTAAATTTACTTTTACTATGGTCATTCCCATTTTTACCATAAAAATATTTTTCATAGTAAAGTCACTTTCCATTATAGTCTCAATTATTTTGTAAATAATTCACACTAGGTGTACTTTTGGGTTGTTATTTTATTGTGGTTACAGTTGTTGTATATAGAAGAATGTGTAATATTCATGTTTTTTCGGCCCAATATAATGACAATGCTCTCTCTTTCATTTAAAAGTTTAAAAGATATTGCATTTGTAATGGCCTTATTAGGAGGGAACAATGGACTAAATTTCTTCCTACAGTTTTAAATGGTTCAACTCTTAGGTGGTTTGAAACACTAGGTGATAATACTAAAAACTCATGATTCGCTAACTGAAGTTTTTTTAAAGATTTTGGAGCACAACAAAATAATGCAGACCTCATGATAGGGACCACAAAACTATTCAAAGAAGAGGAGACGAATATCAAAGAATACCATGCACGTGTTCTAGAGCTCAGGAGGAAACTCGATGCCCAGATCTAAAAAAAAGGATTAGCGGATGGGTTAATAAATGGCATATACAACCTTCTCTACAAATACTTCATCCTTGGGATGAACCTAGAGATCAGACGAGTGAAATATGACCAACGACCTCAAGCAAGAAAAGGAGATTGTTAGAAGGCAAGACAAAAGCATGAAGAAAGAGCCCAAAGAATTTGTTGCTAAGGTGGAGCATACACCAACACCTGTGGTCTAAGCACCACAACCCCTCTTCATGAGCATGTCTCTTCCCTCTAGTATGTCCACTGAGTATGAGGATCTCCTTAAAAGAATAGATCGGTTAAAAATTAATCTTCTTCAAGGAAAAGAATATAGTTCCTAAAACCTCCAAGGAGATAGAGGTCCAAAAAGAAACATTTTTGAAGTTGTATATTGTTGGTGTCATAAAAAGGGCCATTATAAGTACCATTGTCTAGATGGAGCATCTATATATGGAAAAAAAGATAGTGATAAAGGAAAAGCACATGTGAATTCATTTGATGTAATAGATAGGAACAAAAATAATAAAGCAGTTTTTGTCACCAAAAGAGAAAAATAACCAAGAGGATAATGATCCTAAGAAAATGAAAGGAAAGACTAGTAAGAAACATAGAAAAATAAAATTGAGTGCAGAATTTTCTGATTTCACAAGGAGAGGAACTCTCCATCCCGGGAAGATCTCTCCAAACGCCCTACAAATATTACCTATAAACAACTTCTTGTTGTCTTCTTACAAGAGGCATGCGTTGTGTAACAGACTCAATGCTCGACAGAGAAAGGAGGTTGAGGTCCCTGTTTTGGAAGCAAGGGTAGATCCTTATGCTCCAGAAGCCGAGGTATTGTGTAATAGAATTTCAATTCATGATGTTTTTTTGTTTAGTAGATGGAGTCGCAGTTTATGTAACGATTGAGTTTTTGATGAATATGTTGAGTTTAAAATTTGATCGCCGTTCAACACAGATGTTAAAATCAATAAATAATGAAAAAACTAAACCAGAAGGTGTTGTTTCAGATGTAGCAATATCTATCATGGGTGTTGTATGTGTGGTAAACTTTCAGGTAATGAAGAATGGTATTGTTGCATACCCGATACTATTGGATAGGCCATGGCTCAAGAGAATTCATACAAGAAACTACTAGATTGGCGGCTTCATGACACTCGGTCATGAAAATAAATGTGAGCCCTCAAAACCGTATGTCAAGACCAATGGATTCACATAATGAGATTGATTAATGATTGAACATCCTCAGATTTTTCTAGCACCAATGAGGTGTATACTGATGATGAAGAGAGGGAGGTGGATGAGTCAGTCATGGATATCCTTCCAGTCACACTAGTTGATGGATCCAAACAATTCACTGATTAAAAATGGAAGAACGTCTCCAACAAATACAGATTGGTGATGCTGTGATGGAAAAAGAGAAAGAAGAATACCTCCAACTCTTTCAAAGGTATATGCACCCATTCACTTTTGATTATTAGTCCACTAAGTTGGACGATCAGTCTATCGAAGAACGTCTCCAACAAATATAGATTGGTGATGTTGTGATGGCAAAAGAGAAAAAAGAATACCTCCAACTCTTTCAAAGGTATATGCACCCATTCACTTTTGATTATTAGTCCACTAAGTTGGGCAGATCATTTTATTGAATTGGTAGATATGCTAAACCAGTAAAACAAATGCGATATAGAATGAATCCTAATTTTTTCAAGGATAAAAGAAGAAATAGAAAAGTTGCTTGATGCAAGATTCATATTTGATGGCGAGAATTCATAATGGATTTATCTTATTGTGATCTCAAGAAAAAGAATGGGAAGCTACGCATTTGTGTTGATTACAGGAATCTCAACAAGGCAATGAAGAACGATCATTCCCCCTTCCATTCTCGTACCAAATCTTAGATGAAGTAGCTGGAAAATAATGTTATAGTTTTGTAGATAGCTATAACGAGTACAACCAAGTTCACACAACTAAGAAAGATCAGCTCAAGACTACGCTCACCAATCCCTAAAGAACATTTGCTTATAGAGTCGTGCCATTTGGTTTGTGTAATGCTCTAGCAGCATTCCAACGCCTAATGAATAGGATGCTTGAACCCTATATTGGAAGCTTCATCAAAGTGTTTATGGATGATTTTTGCATGTACAGAAGCAAATTGAACCAACTTTACCAGATGGAGAAAGCCTTCCAGAGGTTAGATGAAGCACAAGCCTCACTACTAAATCCTGTTAGGATATGTATCTAGGGATGGTATTGGTATTGATCTTGATAAAGTTTCGAAAATTAAACAGCTTACCATTCCCTATGAATAAAATTAAGTTAAGATCATTTTTAGGCCATGTGGGTTACTATAGGACGTTCATCAAGAACTTCTCAAAGATTGCACAACCATTCACCTAGTTTTTAAAGAAGGATGTTGTTTATGAATCAGCAAGAAGGCCATGATTTTTTAAGGGAAGCCTCGGTGACTTCGCATGTTTTAAGGAATCCAAACTAGAGCAAGCCATTCATTGTATATACTGATGTTTCAGATGCAGCAAAAGGGAGCACTATGAGCCAAAAGGATAGAGAATGGAAATGATCATTCAATCTACTTTGGGAGTATACAAATGAGCAGTGCTAAGATAAATTACACTCAGAACTAAAATGAAGGCTCTAGCCATAATTTTAATTGTAAAGAAGTTTAGAAATTATTTGCTAGTACAAAATTTACATTTGTGACATATTATCAAGCTCTAAAATATATAACAAGATGGATAATTTGTTGCAGGAATTTGAATTTGATATTGTGGATAGGTCAGAGAAGAAGCATGTCAATGCAAATGCACTTTCTCGAGCCTATGAAGGTTTGGAATCATCTTGTGATGATGATGAGTTTCCAGATTCAATGTTGTTATCCATTGACACAATCTTTAGTGAGTACATAAGCATTTGCAATTATCCAAATGATTTCAAGTTTCTTGATTATGTTAATGCAAAGACTAAAAGGAAAATTACCCAAGCAAGTCGTCCATATTCCATCATGCATGGAGTCTTATTTTGGATAGGACATGATGGGAAATACAAGAGGGAAATTGGATGCAAAAAGGGGAAGGAGCTAATTGAAGAATTCCATGATGTTACATGTGCAGGACACTTCTTTGGACAACTAAGAGCAAGGAGGATTTGGCCAACTCTTTTTAAATATTGTTATAATTATTGTAAGACATGTGATATCTGTCAATCACATAGGAATCGTAAAACTTCATCATATTCATCATGTTCTATCCTTCTGCATGGCCCCTTTGAAAAGTAAGGCATAGATATTGTAGGTCCACTTCCACCCACCCCACGCCGAAATAAGTATATTGTAGTTACCACTAATTATTTAACCCCAAGTGGGTTGAGATTAGACCCATGAAAACAACTTTAATGGAAGAAGTGGCAAGGTTCATGTATGAACGCATTATCACTAGATTTGGGTGTCTGTTGGAGATTGTAATAGATCAAGGAAGCCACTTTATTAATGAGGTGGTAAAGCCTTGGTGATAGGTTTTTCATCAAGCATAGGAAGGCAACAACTTACAAGCCAAAGACAAATGGAAGAGTATAGTGAACAAATTATGTAGTGTGTCAAATCGTGGCAAAAAATGCAACTATTGAGATGCATAAGCATGCAACATCATGCAGGCATATAGGGCTATCTCAAAGTTAGTAACAAAATACTCACCCTTTCAATTGGCTTATGGCATTAATCCAGTTCTTCCTATCGAATTTGATATTCCTTCTTGAGAGTTATGGATAATGCAAAGACGAATGAAAGTTATTCAGTAAGGGAAAGATTGGCACATCTTCATTTATTAGATAGATAAGATAAGATAAATATATTAATGTCCAACGAATGACCACAAAAAGTAGGTCAATGGGACTGTAGCCCAAACAGTATACAAAGTGCGAGCGGGGACAACTCAAAACGAGTTCCCAAAAATAGAAAAGAAGAGAAGACAACAGAAATGAAACCCGAAGCCAATACCCCCACAGGCGGGGGCAATGGGGCAAGCAAATGAGGACCAAGGTCTAATCAGGAACGGTAGCTACACCCCTCCTAACATTAGAGGCCGACGAAAAGAAGCTCCTGATGGACTGGCAACCCGAAGAGAGGGGCGAAGACCTCCTTCCCTGCTGAGATCTGAGAATGACGCGACGGCCAGGGGGACGAATGGAGCCGGACTGCCCTCTGGTACGTGTGTGCATCCGATTCTGCTGGCGGTGATCGAGGGAAGTGTGAAGGTCCAACCGGGGACGAACTGATCTATGCACTGTATCTGGGTCAAAAAAGCTCCGTCGCTTAGTTCCTCCACCAGTGGGTAGAACCGGAAAGAAGGTTGTAATTCGTCTCGTGGGGATGACTCTCGGAGGGGGATGAAGAATCGAGCAACAAAGACTCTCGAGCAACAAAGACTTGCAGAGACAAAGATGTAGAGGGGGGATGAAGAAGACGCCGCTGGTCGATATATCTGAAGAAGACCGGGAGAGTCTGAATCCCTCTGAAGAGACAGTGAAATCGTCCTCTGATCTCATAGTATATGGGGCAGCGGAAGATGAAATGAGTCAACAGCAAGATGAAATGCAAGAAATAACAAAGGAGACAAGTTACAAGAAGATGACGCAACAACATTTTGATCAAAAGATCATGTGGTCTCCATTTCAAGTGAATGACTTGGTCCTAGTATATGATTCTCGACACAAAAAGAGGAGGCATAGTAAACTCTTTCCTAAATAGATGGGACTCTATAGAATAATAGCTATGCATGACAATGGAATGTATTAACTAGAGGAATTGGATGGTACTCCAATTGAAAAATGGGTCAACCACAACAAGTTAAAGATTTCCCAGGCACCAGATCCAAATCATTTGTGATAGCCTACTCCGACAACGGGATAGAAGCTAAGGAGGGGGAAGATGTTGACAGTAGAATTTACCTCCAAATTTTTTATTCCATTAATGTATATTTTTTTAATGATATGTTGTTAAGTGTACATAGTAGTAACGTCCACTAGAGGTTAATGGCACTCGTGAATAAAGTACATCATGCAAGGTAGAATATAACTGGTAAATATTTTATCATAACAATCAAAGTACATTGGGGGAATGTTATGAAAGTAAATTTAATGGTAAAAATTAAATATTTATCATAAAGGGTTACAATAATGTCAAAGTGTCAAAGGTCATAGTAAGTAGGTAAGTAGGGTCTATATAGTCATAAACTAGAAATATTATAATTGTAATTATGACAAACGAGTGATGTCATATATATTTTGAATATTTTATTTATTTTTAGAGATAAAGTTTAGATAAGGTGGAATTCCATGTGTAAGCGATAAGGTTTCACCTATCCTACAGGATAACCCTACATGTAAGATTAAATTTAATATGATCGGATAAAAGGGATTACTTATCCTATCTTAGAGATAAGGTGGATAGGCTCTAAAGTGCTATAAATAGAGAGGTTTCCCCCCTTGTTTAACACATAAGAATGTTGTGAGAATTAGTATATACAAGTAGTAAAATGTCCATGCCCTTGTGTAGGTGTGTCAAAGAAGCTTCGAAGAGGGGCATTTGTAAAGTTTCTCCCATAAATACTATAAGAAAGGTGAGTGGAGTTGGTAACCCTCGGAGTAGTTCTTTGGTGAGATTGTAACAATATAATTGTTGGCTATATTTAAATTCTATTGTCAAGCTTTCATATTATATTCTGCATGGTGCTTTTGTGTTGTCTGTTATTGTGTTTCTAGATTCATACCACCAAACCAAAAGTTGTGCATTACTAAAGCAATCATAGCACGAGGAGTTTCCGGTGAAAGATTATTTGAGTGTCGAATTTGTGTTGACAACCCCCTAATAAGATTATTTAAGGCTCTTTAGACCTCGCCCTCCAGATAGAGAGAGGGGGCAGGTGACTGTTTCACGCAACCCCCTATCTCTATTTTGTAGCGAGCCACTCAATTGCTATAGAAATAAGATAGTTTGGGGGGTCAATCGAGGGCCCCTATCTAATGTATATCTAACTTTCGGGCTCGACTTGCACTTTTGCATCCGGCTCAACTGGAGATGGAATCATATATGTGCCCCGACCAATCCCAACCTATTAATTGGAGATTGGAAAAAAGGTTGAGGGCTACCAACGAAGGTGCGCATAAGCGGGAGCGTCGCCCCCTTTGTCGATCGGGAGAAAGGAGGCCCCCCAAAAAAAGATAAGATCTATAAGGAGGGAAAGGGCACCCCGTCCGATCCCAACCTATTGATTGGAGATTAGAACAAAGGTCGAGGGCTCCCAACGAAGGTGCGCATAAGCGGGAGTGTCAGCCCCCTTCGTTAGGCGAGAAAGGAGGACCCCAAAATAGAAGATAAGATCTATAAGGAGGGGAAGGGCACCCCCGGCCGATCCCAACCTATTGATTGGAGATTGGAACAAAGGTTGAGGGCTCCTGATGAAGGTGCGCATAAGCGGGAGTTTCAGCCCCCCTTCGTCAAGCAGGAAAGGAAGCCCCCACAAAAAAAGATAAGATCTATAAGGAAGGGAAGGGCGCTCCCTAATTTCTATGGAGGGGGAGGGGGACGGGGAGGGAGGGGTGCTATCTAAATAGGGCACCCCCTCCTATATATCTTCTCTATATGGCGTCCACCCGCATATATCTATCAATATCGATGGGCAGACCCCGAGAGAAAATAGAGGGCAAACCATCTATCTATACTTTATAGAGGGCCAACTAGACTATTACAAGCCAACTAAACCATATAGAGTCAAGTTATACTATCTTATTTATAGTCGCCAACCAACCCTAGGCATCTCTCGGCGGCCTCCTTAATATTGCTTATATTTTATAACTAGGGGAGGTCCTATAGTTCTATATGGAAGGAGGGAGAGGAGGTTGAGGTTCTCCTGACGAAGGTGGTGCCTATCTATAAATGGGGGTGTGGGCAATAGCCCTCTCCCCCTCACCCCCCGCCTATAAATCTCTATCCAATTTCTATATAATTATTGTGGAATCTCTCCAAGAAGTTACTAAATTGGGATGTCTTAGAATTATTGTGGAATCTAACTCTAAGGTAATTATCCATCTTCTATCAGCTCAAGCGCAGCATAGATCCAAAAATTGGCTAATTGCCAGGATTCAAGATATTGCTAAACAATTTCAGATCATCTCATATCAACATGTTCCTAGAGATCGTAATAAGGTGGCGGATGCTTTGGCAAATTGGGCCTTGGATCATCATAATTTGATCAACTTTGGCCCTTTGCCTTTGACATGGTATCCTAAGAAACGGAATCAGATTGAAAAGATCCTTCAATTGCTTTCATCAAATGGTTAAGCTGATGCTATGCTATCTTTCTTCTTTCTTATATTATTGGAAGTCTAAGGATAGATCATGGAGTATGAGTACCATGGCGTGGCATTTTATTTTTAATAACTTATTTCTAGTAATATAATTTTGGTTTTTTTAATAAGTATTTTTTATAAAGTTCTTCTTTTTGCACTTTATAATAATTTATTAAGACTATAGTTTCCCTTTTTATCACCCCTTAGCCATCAGAAAACAAAATTGGGCTAAGGGTCTTCTACCGAGAAGTGGGTATTACAATCCTCCCTTCCCCAAATTGCTTGCCCTCAAGCAATTGTAACTTTTATGCCCAAGTGCCATATGCAATAGATAAAACATAATATAATGCTCCACAAGTCTTGATCCTGTACCTGTTAAATGAGAGAGCTCTTGCCAAAATATATAGCTCTCATGATGCTCATAAACATGAACTTGGATCAATGGTTCAACATACTCCGTATAGTAAACTTCATCTTTTATCTTATCAAGCTTCTCCAACACATGCTTATTAGATGTGGTGTCCCCGAGATTTCACCCTGAAATCTAGGACTACCCCTTTTTTAAAAAATTGTTCTTTTCAAAGTAACGGGTCATTTTGTGTTTGTTTTGCCTATAGTTGTTTGCATTGCTCTAAGGTATCCCCAGAGAGTCATAAAAGCCAAATTCCCCAAGTACCCACATGCTAAAACTCACTCTATCCCTTCGCCAGGTTTTGTCTGAGAGAATTTTATTTATTTATTTATTAAATAAATAAAGTTATTTTAAAAATAGATTGAGCTAAAATTGGAGGATTTAGGTTATATAAAGCACTTCACCCCATCATTATTACCATAGAACATTCACCTGGGGGAAGAATTTTTGCAGATCAACTAATTGAGAAATTTTTGAGCAATTGCCTGCAACTTCTTTTTTTTGTTTTTTTCTTTTTGTATGTGTTTTGTTTTGTTTTCTCTGGCAATTCCTGTAGCCTTTTCATTCTTCCTGCCAGATCTTTCCCCAAGCCTAGGGTTTTGAAAAGTTATCCAATATTTTTAATTACCAATCTATCTACAGGTGATCAAAGCTCAGGTGTTCTTTCGTAAGTTTGTAAGAAGTTGCTTGCTCCAAAAAGGTGCAAAAATAGATTTTAAAAATGGAGCCATCAAAAGCTGTAAAATATGCACTTTTAGCACAAACAACACAAAACGGAGCCACAGAATGAAAGTTATGGCACATGCAAGTTTTACTACATCTTCCCGGACCCTTTCCAAAAATGGCAAATTTTATTCTATTCTTGTGTTTTCTTCACCAAAAATCCAAAAAAGGAAAGAAATGTTGTCTTCATGCCAGTCACAATTTTCAAGGTTGCCTTCCGCATCCAATTTCCATGCTTGCCTTCAAAGTGATGAATTTTCACGCAATTTTTAATGCAGAAGTCACAATGCAAGTCGCACTTTTGGAAAATAGCTATTTTCCATGCAAGTCGCACTTTTTGGAAGGAAGGGTTTAAGCTGCCAGTGGGAATTTTGGCAGCAGGCAGGCGAATTTCTTGCCTGCCTAGCAAGTTACTTTTTCCCATCAAGTCTAATCACTTAAGCTGCCAATGGGAATTTTGGAGGTGGCAAGCAGGGGAGAATTTCTTACCTGCCTAGCAGGGTGAAAATTCTCATTATGAAAGTAAAGTCACTTAAGTGAAAAGCGGAATTACCTACCTAGAAGGTGAAAATTCTCATTATGAAAGTAAAGTCACTTAAGTGAAAAGCGAGAATTTCTTGCCTGCCTTGCAGGGTGAAAATTCTCATTATGAAAGTAAAGTCACTTAAGTGAAAGCGGAATTTCTTGCCTGCCTTGCAGGGTGAAAATTCCCATTGCTTTGACTTCTTATTTTTAACATGACTTCTAGCCAAAAAGTGCGACCCATTTTGGCATAGCTAAATGTCTAAAAGCTGATTTTTTTAATTGTTGGGAAGCATCCAGTTTTGGCGCCTAGGGTTGGAGAAGCTTTCTTTTTATTATTCAGAGCATCTGCATGTTGATGTGAGTGCACAAGTGAATAAAATAATATTTTTAGCTTGCTTGGCATGCAAGCAAAGTCTAAAAATAGAGGGCAGCAAGTTTTATATGCAGATTCTAGTGATAAAAATCAAGTATTCATGTCATGGACTCCATTTTTGTCTGAATTAATTTCGGTATTCATCACAGGTGCTCATATAAGTGAAAGGAAGTTCAAATCAATGTCAGATACATTGAATATATCTTCTGAATCTGAAGAAATTTCGGATCTGCACAAATTGATCCGATTGCAAAGGCTTCTGGCAAAAAATCATCCTCTTGTTTCTAACGCAGCCTGTGTGGAAGTCAGTGCATGGAAAATTCCTTCCAGGTGCTCATATAAGTGAAAGGAAGTTCAAATCAATGTCAAATACATTGAATATATCTTCCGAATCTGAAGAAATTTCCGATCTGCACAAATTGATCCGATTGCAAAGGCTTCCGGCAAAAATCATCCTCTTGTTTCTAACGCAGCCCGTGTGGAAGTCAGTGCATGGAAAATTCCTTCCAGGATCTTCTGCATGTGCTCTCAATCTTCCAATTGAAGCCTTCATTGAATTTACTTGTATTTGCATTCACCCAAAGTGCTCTCCAAAATTTAAAATTGCTCATATGCAATTAAAAATAAAAGATGATGAGTTTTGTCTGAATTGTTTACGACAAACATTGCACTGGTGCACATACTGGAGAAGAACTACAAAAGCTTCAAGGATAAGAGGGAAGACATGTCAGAGGCAACACCCGTAAGAAAAATCACATTCAACTGCTTCCAGATCCAGTTTGGTGAGAATCAAAGGCAAAATATGGAAGAAGAACAAGACTGGGAGTGTTGCAGCTTTCTTCTAATTTCTTTTCCTCTTTCTTCTTCTTTCTCTTATTTTCTCTGACAAAGTAATTGAGCAATCTTAAGTGATTGGTTTAAAATCCGTTACTTGAAGAAGTCAATTACTTGGAAATAGGTGGCAGACATGCAAAATAGAAGGTTTTATTTTCAGTTATAAATCATGCATGTCATGCAAAGAGGAATTCCAGGAGGAAGATTATGCATGCTTCCCTTTTTCATAGCTTCAACATGTGGCAATTCATTAAAAAGACTTCCTATTTGTAATTTCCCTCTATACACTATAAATAGAGGAAGAACTTACGGGTTAAATGATCGAATTTGTAATTAGCATTCTTGTGTTCCAGACTTTGAGTTGAAACCCCTGATAGCTTTCTGCAAGCAGAGGAATAGAGAAGAGATTTCCGGAGAACTTTGTGTCAACGGTGCATTTGTCTCTTATTTCTTTTTAGATCTCTGCATAAACTTTGTGTTGTCTTAGATCTAGATCTGAAACTTTCCTTTGCTTCAAATTCTACATTTTAAGATCTATTTGTTTCATCTATGTGCATGTGATCAACTCTGTCAACTATTGGTTAGGTTGCACATTTCCTTTCCTTTCTTCTCACATTTAATTATTTCCCTTTCCTGCACATATTGCTTATAGTTGCTTACTTGCTGCAAAATTGTCTAGTTATGGTCCATGAGCTATGTAATTAAAGTAATACCAACAGATAGATACTAGGAAATATAATTGACAAAATATTACACGGGAGCCTCACCAGTAAATGAGGGAGATTTATCTCATGACTACCTAGGTTTTTAGTTGTGCAGAAAATCTAGCCAACAAGATGAATCAAGAACAATATGAAGGAAGAATGTGGTTGTCCTATTTAGCATATCTTGGAACTTGATTAGGAGTAATCATCTTCAATCATCCAAACATGTGCATGTTGTCCAAGATGATAGGAATATGGCAACAACATAGGAGAAATCAACAAACTAGAAAAATGGTAACCACTCTCATACCTTAGGATGTCAAAGTCATGACTGCTCCTTGAATTCAACTCTTCTTCATTAAGAACAAACTGCACCTTGTTTATTTGAAAACTTTGAGGACCAAATGCCCTCACTAACCCTTCCATGTAGCTGATATAAAAATCAGTCATGGATCCCATTAATGAAGCTCTATCACCTCTCGTTATGACTGTTGTTATGGACAGACTAGCAAGCTGAAAATGATCAAAAAGTGTTCCCTTACCATGTGTTTGTAACCTTGACTTTCCTTCAACCTCATGCCCCCCTGCCAAGTGATCATAAATAGGTAACCAAAGTCCCTTATACTTATAGCTGGAGCATGATGTTTTCTTCCAAAACCCAACCCGGATTTTGTCTTCTAAGCATAAACCATACTTGCCAACACTTATAATCTCAAAAGATAATTCCGAATTCTTTATTTTCCTTATGAATTTAGTCACAAAGTTTTCAAAATTAGAACTGATAACTTTGGACAAATGCAACATACTACCAGGATCCCATACCTTATAATTCCCATGAAGGTCTTCATCACTCTTTGTCTTCATGATGACTTGATTTTGATGTACCAAATCCTTAGCATTCTTATCCACAACAGGCTGAATACCATCATGATAAAACTGTTGTAATGATATAGGATGAAGATGATGAAATAAATCCTTGCTACTCCTAACCTCCTTATAAAGAAGATCATCAAAAGGTTTACCTTCTATTGTTGATTTAGAAATTTCCAAAACATCATCATCCCTATTGTGACTCATGATTTCAGACACAACACAAGAATCAACACTCTTCACAATTTCATGCCCATCAATACTATGGCTTGGTAAATCCATCCCATATGACAATGACTCATTAATATGTACCTTTGGAACTGAAACATCTTTTTCAAATTTGCATCCAACAATCAATGTTTGTTCCTCACTAATACAATTAGTTTGCTCATTAGAACTTATACCTCTTTTCCTTGAAGCTTCTTCTTCTTCACTTTGTATGGTGGAATACTCTATGGGCTGATTTCTCTCCAATTTTTGCATGGTAATTTTCTCCTGTTGATATCTTCTATTTTTCCTTGTACCTTTATTATCTTTCAACTCACAAAAATCTTTGAAGGTCAACATAGCTCTTACCTTGGAACTGAGTGTTGCATGCTCTTTCCCCATATCTCCATGCCATCAACTTTAATTGGTTGTTCCTCCTTTTGAAGAAACTTGGCTCTACAAAACTGATGTGCAATAGAACTTCCTTCACCCTTGTTGCCTTAATTTCCTTTAGAGCTTGGTTTGGCAATAATCATCTCCCATATAGATCTGCTCAAATCAACAAAGGTTCCTATAACGGAGTCTCTTAGATCTCTTTGAGTATCTACCCAATAGGTTTGCAACTCTTTGTGGCCTCTAGTGATCACTTCATTCAGATAGCTTATCTTATCTGTAGGAGCTCTCTGATAATGTTTTTCCACAGTCTTCTTCTTTGTCTTATGATCTGATTGTTTTCTCTTCACAGACTAGGAGAATACACTTCTTTAATACCACTGTAATGTCCCCAAATGGACATATTCTTACCCCAGATGGATTTCCCAGCTTCCCAAGAGGGCCAAATCTAATTAATCCAAAAAGCAAAAAAAATCAATTACTATCAATTGAAATTTTGAATGAAATTAGGCCACAAACTGAATATTTTCTAGAAAACCCTAGTTTGTTTCCCTAGGCCAGCGATTTAGCAAAAATAGCACTGTAGTGTCCCCAAAAGGACACTTTGCAACCCCAAAGGGATTTGAGGCAAATCCCATCCACAATATGCAATTTATATAAATTATACTAACCTCCTACTAACCTCCTTATAGATAAGATCATCAAAATGTTTACCTTCAGTTGCTGATTTGGAAACCTCCAAAACAGCACTACCACCCATAATTTCATACAGAAAACAAGAATCAACACCTTTCACAATTTCAAGCCCACCAATACTATGGCTTGGTAAATCCATCCCATATGACAATGACTCATTCTTTAGGACTACAACATCTTTTCCAATTCTGCATTCATCAAGTATTGTTTATTCCACTTTGCTTTCCTCACTAATACAAATATTTTGCTCAACGGAAGTCATACCTTTTTCTCTAGAAGCTCCTTCTTCTTCACTTGGCATGGTGGAATACTCGATGGGCTGATTTCCCTCCACTTTTTACATGGTACTTTTCCCCTGTTGATATTTTTTATTTTTTCTAATGCCTTTACTATCTTTCAGCTCACAAAATTCTTCAAAGGTCAACATAGCTCTTACCTTGGAACTGAGTGTTGCATACTCTTTACCCCATGTCTCTATGTCATCATCCTCAACTGGTTGTTCCTCCTTTTGGAAAAACTTGGTTCTGAAAATCTAATGTGGAGGTTGTTCTAAATGGTCCATTAGAACTTTCTTCACCATTGTTGCCTTGATTTCCTTGAGAGTTTGGTCTGAAAGTACTCATTCCCTGTATAGATCTTCTCAAATCAGCCATGGTTCCTATAACAGAGTCTCTTAGATCTCTTTGAGCATCCAACCAACAGGTTTGCAATTCTCTTTGTGGCCTCTAGTGATTGATTCATTCAGATAAATTATCTTATCTATAGGAGGAACTCTCCGAGCATGTCCTTCCATGGTCACCTTCTCTAACTTCATATCTGATTTTCTCTTTCACATGCTTTGTGAGAATCATCGCTCTAATACCACTGTAATGTCCCCAATTGGACATATTCTTACCCCAGATAGATTTCCCACAATTCCCACTAGGGCCAAATCTAATTAATCCAAAAAGCAAAAAATATCAATTACTATCAACTGAAATTCAGAATGAAATTAGGCCAAAACTGAATATTTCCCAAAAACCCTAGTTTGTTGCCCTTGGCTAGTGATTTAGCAAAAATAGCTTTTTCCACCTCAAAATACCTCCAAAAATTATGAAAATTTATTTGCAAGTAGATAATGAATAATCAGAATAGGATCTCCAATCAGATTCAAAAATATTAATTCTGGAATTTATTAGGGCAAAAACCAGCAGAACTTGTAACTTCAATAACTTGCAAAATACTCCAAATTTTTGGGCAAATGATAGCTCAAACTAAAGCTTGAAAAATAAGATTTCCAATGAACCCAAAATCAAATTTTTCAATGGTGGGAAGGAATCCAAAACGGATCTGTAATTCTAGAACAATGTAGATAAACCCTATCTATAAGTGAAAGCTAGAAATACAATTTCGCCCCACTTAGGAAAGGCCCAAAAACACCTCAAAACTGATCAAACACTTCAGATCTGATCTCTCCTTGAATTTAGCTTGAAATTGATGCCCTAGTAATGCAAAAACTGGAAATGGAAGCTTCAACAACACTCCCAACAAACATGCAATATTCAGCCCTTGTAGGTCTTCAAACAACTCACGAACCAGCAGTAATAAGTCTTCAACAACTACTGAAAAATGAAAGCTTCAACAATACTCCCAACAAACATGCAATATTCAGCCCTTGTAGGTCTTCAAACAACTCACGAACCGGCAGCAATAAGTCTTCAACAACTGCTGAAAACTACTGGAAAACACAGCTAACTCCTTAATTCGCAATGGAAACCCCTAAATGGAGAATCCTCACAACATAGAAGAAGAGTTTTTCGTTCTTCTAGATCTTTAGAGGGTTTTCATCCTCGAGAGATAATCTCTTAGGGTTTTTGTCCTTAGAAATCATTTTGCAAAGCTCTTAAGCTCAGACAAAAATTAAAATTTTATAAAATGAAAGAGATGTTTTACAAAGTCAAGTACACTTGCTTTTAGAAGCAATTTTGGCTTAGTATCCACCCACAACCACCAATCGAATGCATTTTCCCACATGTAATTATTTTTTGTCATTTATTATCTTCCAACATGGGTTGCATTTTTCCTTAGGGGAAATAAAAATATAAAGTGACGACTTCTTTCCCTTTTCTTTTATAATTTCACTTTATCTTTTCTTTTTGTTTTATTTTTATTAAGTCATTAATAAATTAATATAAGTGATTTTTATAAAGTTCTATTTTTTTGCACTTTATAATAATTTATTAAGACTATTGGTAGTAGCCACCCACAACCACCAATCAAATGTCTTTTCCCACATGTAATTGTTTTTTTTGTCATTTATTATCTTCCAACATGGGTTGCATTTTCCCTTAAGGGAAATAAAAATATAAAGTGACTTCTTTCCCTTTTCTTTTATAATTTAACTTTATCTTTTCTTTTCTCTTTTATTTTTTAGTAAGTCACTAATACATTAATATAAGTGTTTTTTATAAAGTTCTATTTTTTTGCACTTTATAATAATTTATTAAGACTATAGTTTCCTTTTTTATCACCCCTTAGCCATCAGGAAACGAAATTGGGCTAAGGGTCTTCGACTGGGAAGGGGATATTATAAAATGAAAGGGATTGGGCTAAGGGTAATATCCCCTTCCCAGTCGAAGACTCTTAGCCCATTTTTGTTTCTCGATGACTAAGGGGTGATAAAAAGGAAAACTATAGTCTTAATAAATTATTATAAAGTGCATAAAAATAGACTTTATAAAAAACACTTATATTAATTTATTAATGATTGTAGTGTCTCCAAAAGGACACTTTGCAGCTCCAAAGGATTTTAGGCAAATCCCATCCACAACATGCAATTTATAAAAATTATACCAAAGGATAATATGCAGATCTGGATTAAATATGGAAAATACGACTAGGGCTAGGTAAGAAACTTATAGAAATCAGAAGGTAAGTTAGGCCATTTGCACTATAAGCTAATCCATTAGATTTATGCAGCCAAAATACAAAGAATAAACCAAATTTGGAACTCAAAAGAGGCCGAAAATAATTTAATATAAATCTGCAAAAACTTGCCTCAGACACAGCTGAAAGTGGTCTTTTCTCCACACCAAAAATTCTGAAAATGAATGTTCTGATTTATAAAAATCAGAAATATAATCAGCAACTGAAAACAGCTCCAAAACAGCCCCTAAACAACCTAGATCAACTCCTTAGGTGGTCGCTCCACCTGGAAAAAGGGCATAGAAAATAATAACAATTTTCTCTTCAAACCCTTGATCAAAATCTGCAACTTTATTGTCCTCTAACTGCTGGAAAATACTGAAATATATTCTGCAACCAATGATTCTCAATGGAAACTCCAGGGTGGAGAATCCTCTCACTAGAGGAAGAGTTTCCGTCCTTCTCTAGATTGAAGATGCAAGCAAAATTCTCAACATACAAATCTAAATATAGAAAATAAACAAGTGATCCCTCCTTAAGCAAGTCGACTTGCTTATATAGAGAAGATGGGCCAACTAACCTCCCTCAACACCCAATCAGATTTTTCCTCCTTATTTAATGCTTTCCCCACTTGCTTTTATCTCCTAGGGAGGTCGCATTTTCCCTTGAATAAATAAAACAATTGCCAAATGCTTTTCCCCTTTTTCTATTTTTATTTTATTATTAAGTTCATAATACTTTATTATAAGTGCTTTATAATATTTTCTTTTTTTTGTATTTGCACTTTATAATAAATTATTATAACTTAAGTTCCCCTTGTGTTTATTCCTTAGCCGTTAGGGAGACAAAATGGGCTAAGGGTCTTCGATTGGGAAGGGGATATTACAATCCTTCCTTCCCAAAATTGTTTGCCCTCAAGCAATTCCAACTCTTACGCTCAAGCGCCATATGTAATAAATGAAACATGTTGTAGTGTTCCAACTGTCTAACTCTTGTACTCTGTTAAATGAGAGAGCTCTTTCCAAAATATTTAGCTCTCATAATGCCCACAATCATGAAATGGGAACAAAGGATCCACATGCTCCATATTACACTTTGTATTACCATACTTCTCATGAAGAAAGCAAATCTGAAATGATTTAATATGCAGCAATAAATTTGGCACATGTTCATTCTTTTCATACCTTGGAGTACCATCAAGATCTTCATCATTCTTTGTCTTCGATTAACTTGACTTCATTACACCAAATCCTTAAGAGTTTTTGTCCATAATAGGTTGAATACCATCATAATAGAACTGTTGTAATAACATAGTATGAAGATGATGCAATGAATCCTTGCTACTACTAACATCCTTATAGAGAAGATCATCAAAATGTTTACCTTCAATTGCTGATTTGGGAATCTCCAAACAACACTACCACCCATGATTTCATACAGAAAACAAGAATCAACACCTTTCACAATTTCAAGCCCACCAATACTATGGCTTGGTAAATCCCTCCCATATGACAATGACTCATTCTTTAGGACTGCAACATCTTTTCCAATTCTGCATTCATCAAGTATTGTTTGTTCCTCTTTGCTTTCCTCACTAATACAAATATTTTGCTCAACAAAATTCATACCTTTTCTCTAGAAACTTCTTCACTTCACTTGGCATGGTGGAATACTCGATGGTACTTTTCCCCTGTTGATATTTTCTATTTTTTCTAATGCCTTTACTATCTTTCAGCTCACAAAATTCTTCAAAGGTCAACATAGCTCTTACCTTGGAACTGAGTGTTGCATACTCTTTACCCCATGTCTCCATGTCATCATCCTCAACTGGTTGTTCCTCCTTTTGGAGAAACTTGGTTCTAAAAATCTGATGTGGAGGCTTGGCGGATGTTCTAATTGGTCCATTAGAACTTTCTTCACCATTGTTGCCTTGATTTCCTTTAGAGTTTGGTCTAAAAGTACTTATTCCCTGTATAGATCTTCTCAAATCAGCCATGGTTCCTATAACGGAGTCTCTTAGATTTCTCTGAGCATCCAACCAATAACTTTGCAATTCTCTGTGGTCTCTAGTGATTGCTTCATTCAAATAACTTATGTTATATGTAGGAGGAACTCTCCGAGCATGTCCTTCCATGGTCACCTTCTCTAACTTCAGATCTGATTTTCTCTTTCATAGGCTAGGAGAATCATTGCTCTGATACCACTGTAGTGTCCCTAAAAGGACACTTTATACCCCAAAAGGGATTTTAGGAAAATCCCATCCACAATATGCAATTTATGTAAATTATACCAAAGGATAATATGTCGATCTGGATTAAATAAGAAAAATGCGACTAGGGCTAGGTAAGAAACTTATAGAAATCAAAAGGTAAATCAGACCATTTGCACTATAAGCTGATCCATTAGATTTATGCAGCCAAAATACAAAGAATAAACCAGATTTGGAACCCAAAAGAGGCTGAAAATAATTTAATATAAATCTGCAAAAACTTGCCTCCAGACACAGTGAAAGTGGTCTTTTCAGCACCAAGAGGAGATGCTCTCTAGCCTTAAAGATAATTTGGTAATGGCACAAAACCACATGAAGCAACAAGTTGATCAACACCGTAGTGAGCGAAGCTTTGAAGCTAGAGATTTTTTTTGTTCGTTTGCAGCCATATAAACAGCTATCTATAAAACCGCAAAAAAAGATAACAAGCTTTCACCCAAATACTATGGCCCTTATCAAGTGTTACAAAAAAATAGTAGTGTGGCATATAAACTGGAGCTTCCTCAGTCAACTAAAATACATCCAGTTTTCCATGTTTCTTGCTTGAAGAAGGTCATTGAGAAGAAGGTGCCTTCTCGATCGGTGTTACCAAAGCTTGATGAAGAGGGATGCATCATTTGGGGCCTGAAGGAATCTTACAAACACATACTAATAAGTTAAGGAAAAGGGTCATCACCGAGTATTTGATCAAGTGGAAGAATTTGCACATTGAAGATGTAACTTCGGAAAATGAAGCATTCTATCAACAGCATCCAGATATTATCAGCATTGGGTTGCTTTGAAAGGGAGGGGCATGCTACACCCTTAATCCTGGATCATATATTGGGATATGGATGGTTCACTTGTGACTCACATAATCTCTTATCATGTCATATCACATTTATTTATGCTTTCATATGCTAGCAGGTCGGCCTTGGGACTTTGCATAGCATAGTATGGTATATATCAGTGTTACGAGGGGATCCGTCCCCCCGAATCCCAGGGGTCCTGAACATTCTAGGGATGCCAAAATGTGGAGGAAATGTTTCCTCCACATTTCCAAACTTTTGTGTTGTACGGGAAACGTCTCGGGGATGTTTGATGAATGCAAGAAACGTCTTGGGGATGTTAGGGATCGGAGGGGCACGTCGGGGATGTCTGTACGTCCCCAGGACAGTTGAGAGACATCCCGGGGACGTCCCCGATGTCAACAACACTTTTTTCTTTAAAAAAATAGCTTTTTCACTTTTTATTTTTATTTTTCGAAATTAATTTCTTTATTGTTTTGTAATGTCCCCTTCTTGGGACATTGTTGAAATTAAAGACCAAGATGGTCCTAAGATGTCTGTTGTCTATTTTGTAACCCCTTGGCATGCCTTGCGCTACAAGGAGGGCTCTCTAAGTTAGTTTAAATGTGCACATAGGATAGTTGTTTTTATTATTTAATTAAAAATAATAAAGTGCACATAGTCTTAGTTTATTAGAGACTTTATTATAATAAGAGTTTATGTTTTCCCTCCAAAAGGAAAAGGTCGGTCTTTTTGAATGTTGCACCCCTTAACTCTATAAAAGGAGGTCGCATTTCCTTTAGTGGGTTTATGTTGGATTGATCATTTGATTTCACTCCATACTTGGAGTAATGGGATGTATGCCCTAGCTCTTGCATTGTGCTCTCTCATTGTAAGCTTCATTTGGATCCATTGTTGAAGATATTGAAGACTCCATTGTTCTCTTCATTGTGCTCTCTTGTATTGAGTGTGTTTATGCATGATTTATCCCTTCTAAGCATTGGCCACTTGGCTAGAGGGTTTGGCGCATTTATTTAGAGTAAAATCTACATGCTTGGAGTAATGGGATGTATGCCCTAGCTCTTGCATTGTGCTCTCTCATTATATCCATTATTGAAGATATTGAAGACTCCATTGTTCTCTTCATTGTGCTCTCTTGTATTGAGTGTGCTTATGCATGATTTATCCCTTCTAAGCATTGGCCACTTGGCTAGAGGGTTTGGCACATTTATTTAGAGTAAAATCTGCATGCTTGGAGTAATGCGATGTATGCCCTAGCTCTTGCATTGTGCTCTCTCATTATATCCATTATTGAAGATATTGAAGACTCCATTGTTCTCTTCATTGTGCTCTCTTGTATTGAGTGTGTTTATGCATGATTTATCCCTTCTAAGCATTGGCCACTTGGCTAGAGGGTTTGGCACATTTATTTAGAGTTAAATTTGCATGCTTGGAGCAATGGGATGTATGCCCTAGCTCTTGCATTGTGCTCTCTCATTGTAAGCTTCATTTGGATCCATTGTTCTCTTCATTGTGCTCTCTTGTATTGAGTGTGTTTATGCATGGTTTATCCCTTCTAAGCATTTGCCACTTGGCTAGAGGGTTTGGCACATTTATTTAGAGTAAGATCTGCATGTTATTGAGCATTGTTGAAGGGTTTGATAATGCTTTGTGAGTTGTGTTACTGCTGCAATTATTAGAGCCATAGCGACTTGCATAAGGGGGTGTTTTATCATGTTTTGATGTCTTTTGAGCTAGATCTGCAATCTGATCTGTGTTAGCATTATTATCCAAGTTTGGGGCAGTTATTTGGGGTGTTTAAAGGGTAGAGAAGGGCTGACATTAATTTGTATAATTTTATCTAACCATAACGACTTGGAATCAGATTTCTGGGGTTATTTTTATAAGGTTTTGGTGATCAGAAAATTCAGATTCATAGTGCATTAGAAAGGCCTCAATTTCTAGTTTATTGTGCATTTTATTTCATGCAAAAATATGAAGTATTGAATGAGTTATGAATTTTAGAAGATTTCAGTTGTCTGCAAGCTATCTGGTTGTTATTAATTAATATTTATTTTAGATTTGCAGTTTGGGATCAGTTTAATATTGGATTTGGTTGTAGAAATTAGGAGGAATAAGGAGAAAGTAATTTCATAATTTTTGGAGTTGATTTGATGCCCTAAATGTGCTGGGCGACCTACTTTTTAGGGAAAAATTAGGGTTTCGTGTTGGCTATGTGAAATCTGATTTTGGAATGTTATTCTTCATATTTTTGTGGCCCAAGATCCAAAGTTTCAGCTCATTTGGACTTCTCTAGCCAAAGATATGAATTTTTGAAAATTGCAGCAGTTCAGGGTTTGAATATTAATTAATTTCCAGTTGTGTAAAATTTGGTTTTGAATGTGTTTGAATTCCGATTGTTTTCTTCCAATCTATCCCACCACCTTGGCTAGTTCCAACCCCATTTGGGTTCGAAATAGCTGACATTGGGATATTTTAGGTTGATACAAAAGGGTTTATCCATTCTTTGCCTGATCTTTGACAAGTATTTCTCCATTTTCTAACTTGTCCTAAAAAGGGGACATTACATGTTTTCTCTTTTAAGATATTTATCGATTAATCATAACCCGATTGTATTATATTACAAAGACATTAAGAATCAAGAGTGATATATGTATATAGAAATTTTCGAGCACAAATGCACATGGCATACTATGAAAACCAACAATACATATATTAATATTAAAAATTATATGAACACATAACATTAGTACAATTGTATGTATGTTGCTGAGTTTTTACTTTTTAATATGGATGTCTCGACATGGACTGTATGCACATGGTGGACTGATATATAAAAATGAACTGCTATTCATAAAATTTCTAAAATTTATTTGTATATTTTAATATTTGTAATTTTATATATTATTTTAATAGTCGTCCCGAAATTTTGGAATTTTTTTGCCATCCCGGAAACTCCATCCCGGCACCTTGTCGTCCCGAGTCATAGGTAACACTAGTATATATAGGATTTAGTAACTAGTAGATGATACCATATTGAGAACTTGAGTCTTATTATATGGTTTGGAGGTTTCCCCGTTAAAGTGGCCAAGTCATTCTACTTGCATATTATGATCATTTCTCTATATTTTGGTGTTCTTTGGTGTTACATTGTTCTTGATATTCAGATCTATCTAAGCAATTTCATTACAAACACTGTAACAAGATTGTTTATTTTTTTGAAACAAAAAGAATGAAGAACTATTTCATGCAATTCCATTGTGAAACTTTGATGGTTGTGTGGTCGACACGCATTCACTAGGACTCCCGGTCATGGCTATGTTGTTTGGTATTAAAGCTTATGTTGCAACTTTAGGAGCTATGTGTAGGATTATGAGTGGAGGTCTCACAACAATATCTCCAATGCATTGGTAATGCTTACATAGGATTGCGGCAGAGTACCCCAACAACAGGTAGAAAAGCATCATCATGAGGACGAGTAGGAGGAGGTTGTGAGAGCAAGGAGCTAAAAAATCTCAAGAGTGGGAGACAAGATCTAGATCTGAGGACTAGATAGAGAAGTCTAGAGCTCCATGGTATTATCTAGGATAGCTAGGAATGGATAAGCCATAGAAAGAGGGACTCGCGATGAACACTATAACTAAACCGTTTATTTTTAGTAGCACTAAGAATGAAGCACTCTTTCATGCAAGTCCATTGTGAAAGTCCAATTCGTGGCTATGTTATTTGGTATCAAAGCTTACATTAAGATGTCGTCGACCTCTAGAAGTGCAATATCAAAAGTTACATTAAGGCTTGACTTTCTATTGGAAGTTACATTTTTGCAAGACCTATAAATCCTTCGCCTATTGAAGCAAACCCAAAGAATATGGCTTAAGATGCCTAGGGGTGGCAAGGCTTAACCGCGGGGTTGTTGCTTTTGCAATGTTCTTCTAGCTCCCGCAGTCAATGATAACATGAAGAGGTTACCCTTTACCCAAAACTTGGTGTAAAAAAAAGGTGTTCGCGGTCTTAAAAAAGTGTCTATGGCAATGAGATTGGTGCACAAGCAAGAGACATTTGGATCAATATCATCCATCTATGCAAGACCTGATGTTGATTGCACAAGCAAGGATTGTAGCACGCAATGTTAAAATTCATCTGCGAGCGATGATGATGGCACCCACTTATCACCTAATTTCTTCTTACATTTGTCTATGCATTCAAAATCGTGTTAGTGATGGGTGTGTGAGCAGTGCTGGTGATAATAATTGTCACCCATCTTCTTCGTGTATTTAAGTTGGAAGGTGTAGAAACATTTTGGTTCTATTGGGTGGCCTTCTTAGGCTACTCACTTTTGTGTCAAGCGTTTTGCTTGTTATGCACAAGGGCTAGAGATGGTTCGTTGTGCGCAAGCTAGCTCTTACACACACCGTTTGATGAATATGTGAAGCTTCTTCTTGTCTTTTAAGTTGGAAGGTGTAGAAACATTTTGGTTCTATTGGGCGGCCTTCTTAGGCTATTCACTTCTATGTGCCACGTTTTGTTTGTTATGCACAAGGGCTAGAGATGGTTCGTTGTGCACAAGCTAGCTCTTACACACACCGTTTGATGAATATGTGAAGCTCCTTCTTGTCTTTGAAGTTGGAAGGTGTAGAAACATTTTGGTTCTATTGGGCAGCCTTCTTAGGCTATTCACTTCTATGTGACGTGTTCTACTTGTTTTGCACAGGGGCTTGAGATGGTTCATTGTGCGTGAGCTGGCTATTACACGTGTCGTTTGATGAAGATGCGAAGCACTGCTTCATCTTGGCCTTGGCTTCAATCTCTGCAACATTGCGATATGCTTCACCCAAAGAGTCGTAAGTGAAAAACTCCATATTGGCACATAGATAATGTGATAATTTTTTGATGTACTTCAATGCGTTAAGTTGCTCCAAGACGTCCTCATGCTGCCACAAAACATATTCATGGAATGTGTTGGTATATCTTCAACCAAATACTCCTTGCATTGCCACAACTACAAGAACTTCATGTATTCGTCCTCATAGTATCCGAGGGGTACTACTATTTCAGCGAGCACCGACAAAATCACCCCAAATACAAATGGATTAGAACACTTTGTCGCATTGTGTGTTGAATGTCTCCCAACAAAAGGAGACTGAAATGAACATCTTCAATTCCGTAAAGGTGGTCTTCTCCTCATCAATGAATATGTTAGCTGAGAAGTGGGCCTAAAGTTGGTGTAACGACTTAATCCAAGGGTGTGGCGTTAATCTTGTCTTTGAACACAAGAATATCAAGGTTCTCTTGAACCTTAGAAGGGGCCTGATGCTGAAATTATGTGTGAGATGGGTGTAAGAAAGTGCATGCTAAATGAGTTTTTTTACGTCATGGAATTGGCCGAAGGACTTGTCGCGTTATGCCTCCAAGGCATCCTAAATGAGTTTTTTTTACGTCTGGTGTGACCTCAGGTTGTCTCTTGGAGATCCATAGTGATCTAAAGGCACACCACTTCATCAGAACAACCAGTACCATAAGAAAAATCAATCATACTATTAAGTTACAGAACTACCACTCAATGCAGAGTAGCGGTTGCAAATCGCCCCAGGGGTTGCATAACCACCCTCTCGCATGCATCCGCGGTTACGTAACCACCGCCGCGGTTGCATAACACCGACGGTCCTGTCACTAATGAAACAAAAATAAATAAAGCCATGAACAGTTGCAAATTTCAAACGTTTTGACTGTGTCTCTTCCTTGGATGTCTCTTCCCATTCTCCAGTGCACGGGAGGACATGGGGAGCAAGCTATTTAAGCAAGAGAACAAGTGGAATTCATCATCAATTCATGGGAGAAGTGAGCAAGAAGAATTTGGTGCTAGAATTGAATTGTAAAAGCAAGGTGAAGGTGCAGAACAAACAAATATAGAGGGTGGAAGTAACATTGTTGTCTTCCTTCAGCTTCTTGTAATCTGTAATTGTTTAAATTGGCCAATATATAAGTGGGAAGAAAGAGCAATTTCCCTTCCCGACTAGTTTTCCCTCAAATTGGGGGTTTCCAGGATAAAAATCTTGTGTTTGCATTAAGTTGTTCATTCTACTTTGCTGCAAATAGTTCTAAGCACTAAGATTCATTCACTTGCCTTCAGTTTCTCTGTCATTTTCAATAATTGAAAGTAGAAACAACATTTTGTGGTCTCATAAATTTTCCAAAGCAGAAGTTTACAGATCATTTGGGTATCAGAGCTGATTATTATCCAAGACTGTGGTATTCGTTCTTGTGATTTGTATGACAATGATAAGGTCTAAAGGCGAAGAAGTTTTACCTTGCAATCCGGATATATCTACGAAGAAGTGGAAGCAAAGAGTTAGAGATCAAATGGAGGAAGAGAACTTGGTCCGTAGAATTGAGATGCTAGAAAGCACGATGGATAGGTTGTATAGACACCAACAAGAACTCTCAGATCTGCAAAAGACGGCATCAATTAAGCAAGATTCCATGGACTCAGTGGTTCGAGCTTTGGCCGAAAATTTTGGCATAGGAAAGAGCCACGATGAGGAAGAAGATGTGGAAGAGTGTGAAGAAGAAACTCCAGTTGGAAGAGAGAAGGTAAAATCTGATCATGCTCCTTTTAAAGTTGAAACTAAAGTTGAGATAAAAAGCTTTGAAGGACAAGTAGATGCAGAATTGCTTGATAAATGGTTAAAACAATTGGAGGTTTATTTTAGTGTACATGATGTCACTAAGGCACAAAGGATCACCTTTGCATGTCTCAAAATGGAAGGACATGCTCGGTTTGGTGGGAAACCCATCTAGCCACTTGTGAGAAGAAAAAAATGTCTTATTGTAAGATCTTGGGAGGGTTTTAAAGAATTACTTAGAGCTAATTTTTATCCTATTGGCCATAAGACTGAACAAATGATTAAATGGAAGGACATGCTCTGGTTTGGTGGGAAACCCATCTAGCCACTTGTGAGAAGAAGAAATGTCCTATTGTAAGATCTTGGGAGGGTTTTAAAGAATTGCTTAGAGCTAATTTTTATCCTATTGGCCATAAGACTGACCAAATGATTAAATGGCAATATTTTAGACAAGTAGTGGTCAAAGTGTGTAGGATTACACTACGGAGTTTCGGAGACAAGCCATGTTTCTTAATATGGACTTGGAGGATGAGGATATTCTAACCAAGTATTTGGGAGGACTTCACACTCACCTTCGAAGGAAGGTCATCTCCACGAAGCCCAAGGATCTCAATGAAGCATGTGTGCAAGCATATTACATTGATGATGAGAAGAAGCAAGGAGAAACGAAGTCAAGGACAAAACAATCAACAAATCAGCCAAAGAAAGAGTAGGGAAAAACAAGTAACAAAGGTAAATGGAAAGGGAAAGGTAAACAAACCACTACTACTTTGAATACTTGTAAAGATCCCAAGAATTTTTGTAAGAATTGTGATATCAATGGTCATATTGATGCTACATGTTGGAAGTTACATCCAAAATTACACCCAAAGAACTCGAACCAAGGATTCAAAGAAATCCATGACAGCTGTAAAGACAGATGGGGAGGTGGAAATAGAAGATGATTCTGATGTAGACAAGAGGCTAGGATGCACGGCCACCAACATGGACAGCCAAGAACAAGAGGAAGAGATGAGTAAGCTATTTCGATCAAAATCTAAATCAAGAGGACTAAGGTAAATGATTTGGTTGATATTGGTTCTCAATCTAATTTGATTTCTGATGTGGTTGTAAAGAAGCTTGGTCTTGAAACTTACGAGCATCCACATCCTTATCCTTTGGGATGGGTGAAGAAGGGTGTAGAAATTCGATAACAAGAAGATGTAAGTTCAAATTCGGGATAAATTCTCACTATATAGATGTATTGGAGGCTGATGTAATTCCACTTGATGTTTTTGATGTTTTTTCGGGAGTCCTTACTTGTATATCAGGGATGCTATATTCATGAGAAGGGAGAACCGATACAAATGGGTCAAGGATGGAGTTAGTTACAACATCCAGGCACACCAGCGTAAGTCAAAATTGAAGATGGTCTCCAAACGAAAAGGGCGAGCCCCTAGCTCAGCAGAAGAATAATGTTGTGAGGAACAGATTCTTTGCACCTGATAATAAGTTTGAGCATGAGGATCTCGAACATGCTCAATAATGGCCCAATCTCGTATCCGAAAGAGAGGGACCACAACCTTCCGAACAATACGTAACCATGGGCCTAACCAAGTGAATCGAGAGAGGGACATCTTGGAAGGAATGTCCCGAAAGTGGTGGCGAAACATTGTCTCTCAAGAATCGCCAAAGAACCATACCCCTTATTAACGTGGGGTTAGAGAGCAGGATGGAGGCTAAAACGAGGTCTAAAGAAAAGAATCCCGAGGTAGGTATAAGAGCAAGTGATCTCAACCTCCATACCCTTATAGAAAAAGTGGAGGTTTGAAGTTTTCGACAATCAAAACCATAACTTTGGTTTTTCCAAGGTTCGCAAATGACCGCCCGTGATCGCAAAAAGGGCTAAGGCATCCACCGCCTAGAGACCATCTGCGAAGAAGCAAGGAGAACTACATCATCTGCAAAGAGGAGGATGTAAATCGTAACTCGTGCAAAAGCACCCATTACCTTCCTATATGTGATCCCTGAGAAAGTTCTCAAGCTCATCGATGTAAATCCCAAATAAGGTGGGAGAGAGGAACCACAACCTTCTCGAATACGGTGCAACAACACAAGGCTGAAGATGGTCTCCAAACGAAAAGGGCGAGCCCCAAACTCAACAAGAATAATGTTGTGAGGAATAGATTCTTTGCACTTGATAATACATTTGAGCATGAGGATCTGAACACGCTCAATAGTGGCCCAATCTGAGTCCAAAAGAGAGGGACCACAACCTTCCGAACCATACAGAACCGTGGGCCTAACCAATGAATCGAAGAGGGACATCTTGGAAGGAATGTCCTGAAAGTGGTGGTGGAAACATTGTCTCTCAAGAATTGCCAAAGAACCATACCCCTTATTAACGCGGGATTGGAGAGCAGGACGGAGGCTAAAACGAGGTCCAGAGAAAAGAATCCCGAGGTAGGTATAAGAGCAAGTGATCTCAACCTCCATACCCTTAAAGAAAAATTGGTGGTTTGAAGTCTTCAGACAATTGAAAACCATAACTTTGGTTTTTCCAAGGTTCGCAGAAGTCGCCTGTGATCACAAAAAAGGGCTAAGGCATCCAGCTGCCTCTAGAGACCCTCTGCAGAAGAAGCAAGGAGAACTACGTCATCTGCAAAGAGGAAGATGTAAATCAGAACCTGGTGCAGAAGGCACCAATCACCTTCCCGTATGTGATCCCTGAGAAAGTCCTCAAGCTCATCGATGTAAATCCCAAATAAGGTGGGAGAGAGGGACCACAACCTTCTGAATACGGTGCAACAACAACACAAAGCTGAAGATGGTCTCCAAACGAAAAGGGCGAGCCCTTAACTTAGCAAGAATAATGTTGTGAGGAACAGATTCTTTGCACCTGATAATACGTCTGAGCATGAGGATCTGAACACGCTCAATAGTGGCCCAATCTTGAGTCCAAAAGAGAGGGACCCCAACCTTCCGAACCATACAGAACCGTGGGCCTAACCAGTGAATCGAAGAGGGACATCTTGGAAGGAATGTCCTGAAAGTGGTGGCGGAAACATTGTCTCTCAAGAATCGCCAAAGAACCATACCCCTTATTAACGCAGGATTGGAGAGCAGGACGGAGGCTAAAACGAGGTCCAGAGAAAAGAATCCCGAGGTAGGTATAAGAGCAAGTGATCTCAACCTCCATACCCTTAAAGAAAAATTGGAGGTTTGAAGTCTTCAGACAATTGAAAACCATAACTTTGGTTTTTCCAAGGTTCGCAGTCAGCTGCCTGTGATCACAAAAAAGGGCTAAGGCATCCAGCTGCCTCTGAGAGACCCTCTGCAGAAGAAGCAAGGAGAACTACGTCATCTGCAAAGAGGAAGATGTAAATCAGAACCTGGTGCAGAAGGCACCCATCACCTTCCTGTATGTGATCCCTGAGAAAGTCCTCAAGCTCATCGATGTAAATCCCAAATAAGGTGGGAGAGAGGGGGCAGCCCTGTTTGACACCAATGGTACTCTTGATGAAGTCGAGACAAGCCAACAGAGGTGCGAAGGCGGCCAAGGACCTCCTCATAAAGGCGCATAATGGCTGTAAGGAGAATCTCGGAAATGCCTATATCTCTGAGCCTGCGGAAGAGGGCTTCCCGTGGAACAAAATCAAAAGCTTTCCGAAAATCCACAAAACAACAGAAAACTCTGGAGGAGCGGTGGCGAGCCTCTTCGATGATAGCCCGAAGAGTGAGGATGTGATCAATAGTCTGGTAAGTCGGTCGAAGCCCTCCTACCCCCTAGCTCTACAATGGTACTGATCGAGGAACTCAGAAAGCTACATGATTCAAAGGTGACTAGAGCAGCAAAGTTTGTTGAGAGAATCCGGAAAATCCATCTCAAGGTTTAAGAACAATTAGAGAAATCTCAAGCCAAGTACAAGGTTAGTAGACACGATCAACATCGTAGAGAGCAGAAACTTCATGTTGGAGACAAGGATTGGCTTTACTTGAGCAAGGAGAGATTACAAGGCCAAGCAAGGAAACTCAAGCCCCTACGGTATGGACCCTTCACTATACTGGAGCAGGTTGGAGAAAATGCCTTCAGGCTTGATTTGCCACACTTCATGTGGATGTACTCAGTAGTAAATTGTGAAAACTTGCATCGATATGAGCCATCCATGCTTGATGAGGAAGAAGAATGTCGATTCATTACCTTCCATATAGGATCTGCGTCTTGGACTCACAAGGCGGGTGAGGAGATGTAGTGCTTTGCAGCAGAAGGTCGAAAAAGACAAGGATAGGTCCACATGAGTCTTGGTAGGTTGGACTCAAGGGGAAGACTGGATTGGCTTTACTTGAGCAAGGAGAGATTACAAGGCCAAGCAAGGAAACTTAAGCCCCTATGGTATGGACCCTTCACTATACTTGGAGCAGTTGGAGAAAATGCCCTCAGCCGGATTTGCCACACTTCATGTGGATGTACTCAATAGTAAATTGTGAAAACTTGCATCTATATGAGCCATCCATGCTTGATGAGGAAGAAGAATGTCAGTTACTACCTTCCATAGAGGATTGCGTCTTGGACTCACAAGGCGAATTAGAGGAGACGTAGTGCTGCAGCAGAAGGTCAGAAAGACAAGGATAGGTCCACAGGAGTCTTGGCGCAGTTGGACTCAAGGGGAAGACATCAAGGTAGACCCGGTGGTGCTCGAAGGAGAAAGTGAGGGAATTGTTTCCTCATCTACTCCCCCACTAAACTTTTGTGGGACCAAAAGCCTCCTAAGCAGGAGAGGTGTGATCCATAGGGATCTAAAGGCATGCCAGAGCAACTAGTACTAGAAGAAAAATCAATCGGAAATAAGAGCATATTGTTAAGTTACAGAACCGCCACTCTGTGCAGAGTAGCAGGTGCGTAACCACCGTCTGCACAGACCAGCGATTACGTAACCGTCGTGGCGGTTGCGTAACCTCCGGTTTGCATACATTGGCGGTCTAGTCACTAATGAAACAAAAATAAATAAATCCACGAACGGTCGTGGATTTCAAACGTTTTTGTGTCTCTTCCTTGGATGTCTCTTCTCATTCTCCAATGCATAGGAGGACATGGGGAGCAAGCTATTTAAGCAAGAGAACAAGTGGAATTCATCATCGATTCATGGGAGAAGTGAGCAAGAAGACTTTGGTGTTGGAATTGAATTGTAGAAGCAAGGTGAAAGTGCAAAACAAGCAAGTATAGAGGGTGGAAGTAACATTGTTGTCTTCCTTCAACTTCTTGTAATTTGTAATTGTTTAAATTGGCCAATATATAAGTGGGAAGAAAGAGCAATTGCCCTTCCCGACTGGTTTTCCCTCAAATTGGGGGTTTCTAGGATAAAAATCTTGTGTTTGCATTAAGTTGTTCATTCTAATTTGCTGCAAGTAGTTCTAAGCACTAAGATTCATTCACTAGCTTTCACTCTGTCATTTTCAATAATTGAAAGTAGAAACAACATTTTGTGGTCTCGTAAATTTTCCAATTCATAAGTTTATAGATCACTTGGTGTCAACCATTTTACTCTTGTTACGGAATTCTTCTAGATGGGTGGAAACCAGGCCGACTAACTGTCATTCTTTCTCTCATTGTGCTTGTGTTTACACGTATAGAAAAAGGTTAAGACCTATGCTTTAATACCAATGATCTACACCACATAGCCTAGGACCATGCGCTGAGGGACAATGATGTGCTAATTAGAGAAACAAGGATAATAATAATGCACACGGCATTGAATGCAATCAACCACACACAAAACAATGTAGTGGAAGACTTATTTGTAGGAAATGCATCCATTTGTTCATGGTGAATAGGGAAATACGAGGTGAATAGGGAAATGCATCCATTTGTTAATGGTGAATAGGGAAATATGAGGCATACATATAGTTAATACGACTAAGAGAGAAGGCTCTTGTATCATAAGGGGAATGCCTCCTTACTAATGGTCTAGACAATTGTGAAGGCATTATAAATATATAAATTCTAGAGCAAAACCAAGCAAATCTATCTTGAGCATCTTGAGTGAATGCAAGCACAAAACTCTAGAGATACTGTTGGCTAGATTTTCTGCATAGCATCAAACCTAGGCAGTCATGAGATAAATCTCCCTCATTTAACCGGTGAGGCTCCCGTGTCAGATTTGTCAATATAAATGTGTTATTATCTATTAGGGGTTTTACTTTAACCACTTAGTTCATGAACCATAACTAAGAAATTTTGCAGCAAGTAAGCAACTGTTTAAGAAAGGAAAATTATAGAAGAAGGAAGTAAAGGAATTACAGAGAAGAAATGAGGAAGATGTGCATCCCAATTAGTAGATAGCAGAGCTAATTGCATGCACATAGAAGAAACTTAATAGATTTGAACACACAGAATTATAAAGCAAAGGCAGCTCTAGATCAAGATCTAAAATAACACAAAGTTTACTTAAAAGATCTAAGATTTAAAAGCAAGAAACACAGTACACCGTGACACAAAGTTCTCCGGAAACCTGCTTCTTTGTATTCCTCTGCTACAAGTTGCTCTCAGGGGTTCAACACAAAGTCTAAAACACAAGATTGCTGCGTACAAATTCTGATTGATCATTAACCCGAGGTTCTTCTCCTACTTATAGAATGTAGGAGGGAAAGTACAAATAGAAGACTCAAACTAGAACTAAAGTATGAACAACAAGTAAAGATGACATTTGGCAATCATCCTCAACTAACTTCTTCTTAAGTGACACATGTATCACTTAACTAATAGAATGGTTCCACATGACTTCAAGTAATGGTCAGAAACCAATAACTTAGAAGTTTTACAATTTCATCCGGAACATAGAAAATAGAAGAAGAAATAATAAAGAAGTCATGCCACCGTAATGTTTACATCTTCTTCTTGTTCGATATCCGATATACTTGTCGAACATATAATTCAGCATTTTCCATCTGTTTTTAGCCATGGCTTCCTTCTCTTGTCCTAGAATTGCAGCAACCCTTCATTCAACACTTTGCTGCATGCTTCCACCTCTTCCAAACTCGGCCCAAACCTCGCAATGTCTGCCTGCAGCGCCACCAATCTACTGATAGAATTCATCGTGAAAGGCTTGGTAGCTTTATCAATTCTCTTTTGCACCATCAGAAGAGAACCTTCCAGGGAATCATGCACCTCGTTAGAAACAATCCGCACGTATGAAGTAACACCTCCGTCCACTCTTTCCTCAGTGAAAGAAATGATACTGTCTGGTAAATCTGATGTTCTACTCTCAAGCGCCTGCATCCTTTTCAGCAAAACTCTGCAGATCTCCAAACGGAAAGATACTGCAAACTCTAGCTGCTTTCCCTTCTCGACTGATCCATCCGGTACAATTTGTTCTGCAACCAATACATCTCCCGGCAGCTTGTTGATCTCGGCCAAAATACTCAGGTTACTCTCTGCAACTGTATTCATGCCTTCTATGCTTTCCATCAGTTGCTTTAGTTGATTTGCTGCATCGTTCATAACCTTTAGCGGGTGGCACTTCCCAAGTCAGCATGCAGTAAGCTTGACGAATAATCGAGATCCTTCCATTCGTCAATAGCCTTTACTTGATTGCTTGCATCTTCCATTTCCTGCATAAGATGATCACTCACCTGCTCTGAAATGGGCTGAATGGAAGGTTTAGCAACCTTGGCTATGATCTCACATAATTGAGATATTTGCTTCTGCAGCTCTTCTTTCTCCGCCTTTTCACTGTCAAGCCTAAGGAACAAAGCATCCATCAATGTCTGCGTGTCCTGCTTCAATCCTTCAGTGGTAGCTTGACCGAGTGGTATTTTGGTCACCGTCACATCTTCTGCCGTGAGCTCCTCTTCTATCTTTCCTTCCGCCGGAATTGATATCTCAGCAAACTTCTCTCCCGAATCCTTGATGATCAACCTAGAAGTTGCTTTAGCAACTTTAGGCCTTCTGTCTCTTCTGCTCAGATCCTGAAGTAGCTGCAAGTCATGCTCCTCTAAGTTCATCTCTACTCTTGCTTCCAGAACCAACTGCAAAGCTAACCATCCCGAGAAGTTACTTCTCGGGGAGTAAGAAGTCGCTGAGTGCACTACCATCTCCCGCTCTGCATCCTCTCCGCCGTAAAGTGTCACAAAGTTGTCATGGCTGCCATCTTCTCAAACATCCAAGGACAAAGCTCTTTTCAACTCCGCATCTCGCAGCTTCAACATCTCCTCTCGAAACGGGTGATGAACGAAGTGGCTGCAGAGAGAAAACGAACGTCGCCGGATTCAATGAAGGCATGGAAGCATCCCCGCCGCCGCGGTGCAATAGTTGGTGATCTTCTGGTACCGGAGAAGTCGGAGTCAAAGCTATGGTCGTAGAAGTGGTCTTCTTTTCTCTTGAGATCTTCTCGTACTTTCAACTTCTCGACCTTCTACCGCTTTCTCCTTCATGCTTTCGCTTTGAGGGAATCTCCTACGCCGAAGTTGCCCGTGATTTGATTCATCAATACTTTATCAACGCAATCCCTTCGCCAAGCCTACCAAGAATTCACCAACACAGCTCCGCATCTTTCTTCAATCAATGACAACCTCCAATGTTATCCTGCAAAGATAGCTTTATCTCCTCCCATTTGATGGTAAGTGTCAAGTACCACGCTCCCACCATCTTTAAGATCCGCAGTATCCGCGCTAGTCCAAAGTCGAACACTTGCTTTGGATAGCTCGCTGAAATCTTTCTTTCTAACCTCGTACTCACTTCGCACTTCATCCGAAATCTTCTAACGAAGGCACATGTGCGTACTCTCGAGATTGTCTTCCCGCTACTCCAAATGGATCGGTTAAGCCGCGCAGGAAGAACTCTTGCTCATACTCGGATAACATTTCGCGCTTCCATCCCTCGAGCTCGTGAATGCCGATGCAACCGTAATATCCCCACGATCGGGAAGAAGCTCGTAGACTTGTGTCGCTTTCAACCGAAAGTCGTGTAACTCCACAAGTTGCCTACTCAGCTCCATGGCGATCAATCTATCACTCGGATACCTGGGCATCTTTATAGGTTCTCCAGAAAAGCCCATAACCCTGAGGTATGTGAAATCTCGCAAACCGGATGAATAAACTGCCAATCTTGGACACTACTTCCCACGCTTCCTCGCTTACCCTCGTGAGTCTTCAAGTCTTTGTCTAGCCTAGCCTCGCAGATGAAATCGTAGAAGAAGTCATCGTTGATCACTTTGAAGTCCTCGCACACAGTACAAGTAAGTCGTGGGTAGCACTCAAAATGGGGTCCTCGGAAAGAACACCACATCTATCCAAATTGGAAAAGACACCCCGTGAAGTCAGCAAAGATACACCAAGTACGAAGTCATCTTGAAAGTCGAAAGTACGCTTCACGCCCGGTTGCTCACCGATGTTGCTGCTAATAATTTCCGACCAATTGATTATAGAATCAACCTTGTTGATTTCAATGGTCCTGATGAAAGCATACATCCATGTACGGAAAGTGTAGGCATTCGCTTCGCCATTCAACCTGCATAGCAATTTGACGACATCATCTGCCTCCTGCACCAAATTGGACCGTGGAAGAGTTCTCGGGAACTTTGAAGGGGATCTAGGCTTCTTCATGAACCGGCTGTTCATTATGCTCACGCAATCAGCTCTATGTTTCTCCCATCTACTGTCAGCATCCTGAATGCTAATAGAAGTCACCACCTTTCGCACTGGAATCTTCAGACAATAATTGATGAACTCCGCATCCAAACGAATTATTGTCTTTCCCGCAACATCACGCACTGATCTGGATGAAGGATGATAAGATCTAGCACACTCCATCACGAACTCTGGCAATTGGGCTGTACATGGGAAAGCTGCAGCTCGGATAATTCCACTACTTTTGACCGCACGCATGAGTGAAGTCTTTCCACCTGGATCTATCAATCAAATCAGAAAGAGGTTCTGGGCCTAGATCCGTGTCTCCTATGTCTGCAAGTTTGGAAGCAATGCATGAATCCATCGTGCTCTCTTTTTCATCTCCTTTCGCCATGGCTTTGTCTATCTTCGTCTGAATAATTCTTTTTCTTCTAACTTGGCCGGATTTCTTCAATACTGGTGCAGATCTGGACAATTCTTCAGATTCGGAGGATATTTGCAATGTATTGGACATTGATAAAAACTCCTTTTCTTTTATAAAGCACCTGTAATGAATTCCTGCAATTTATTCAGACAAAAATGGCCACCGGAGCATGAATAGTGAATTTAAATTATAAAAATCTGCACTTTTCAAGCCTGCTGCCCCAAAAATTGGTGTTTAATTTGCACATAAAGAGAGCATGAATCCTTTCAATCAACACCTGAGCTCCTGTAACACCTGTGAAAACAACTATGCAGACAAAGATCAACCTCCTCCAAAGCATGCGCCAAATCTGGAAGCTTTTAGCCTTGTTAGCACTTTGTCTGAACAAAATCCTTCCTCTAATGGGGGCGCACTTTTCCTCCTGGCTGCAATTCTTTACCTGTGAATTAAATTATTCACCCATATGGCTGCCCATGCTTATATAACCTTCACAATTCTATAATTAATAATTGCCCTAACAATTAAAGGCAATTAATTAATTAAAAATCATGTTTTTCTCTTTTAAAAATAACATGTTTAAGGACAGCCATCCAATAAATTAAATTAATCCAATTTAATCCTTCACACAACACTTCACTCAAGCTCCACAGTGTGCTTTGACCATAGCCACTGAAAATAGAAATTAATTTAATGTTTTAATGCCTTAAAAAACATTAAATAATACCCAAATGGGGCGCACTTTTTGAGAGGAAGAGGGCAGCCATTAAATAAATTAAATTTAATGCATTTAACTCCTTTCTTTTATTCCATCTTTGACTTTTTGACCTCCTCCAAGCTTGGGCGCACTTTTTGAGAGGAAAATTTATTAAAATAATCAAATTTAATCCTTTTATTCTCTCACCAAAGGGGGCGCACTTTTTTGCACATGTAATTCTATTTTTAAGAATTTTTTCATAATGGGATTCTTTACCCTGCCAGGCAGGCACCAAAATCCCGTGATCCACTTAAGTGATTTGACTTTGACAATGGGATTATTTACCCTGCAAGGCAGGCACTAAAATCCCATGATTTCACTTAAGTCACTTTCCTTTTATTATATCATGGGAATTTTTACCCTGCAAGGCAGGCAATAAATTCCCACCTGCCTGCAGCCTCTATTTTTCCCACTGCAGCTTAAGTGACTTTTATAACACGGGAAAAAGTACCCTGCCAGGCAGGTATACAATTCCCACCCTGCCTGCGGCTTATATTTTTCCCATCGCAGCTTAAATCCTTTGTTTTCCAAAAATGCGCCCATCCCCGCAGGGGCTTTTCTGTGCACGACTTCGCTTTTTCCCAGTGATCCAGACCTCCGATGACGACTTCCTCCGGCATAATGTGCGTGTATGTTTTCCAGCTGCTCCAGGCCAAAAATCGGGCTTACCCGAAAGGAATTGCTCCAGAGAAATTTCACAGAAAACAAAACGGGACACCACAAAAACACGAAAAATTGCCAAAAGTTACAAATAAAGCCCAAAACTTAAAATAAGTTAAAATCCTTCTGCACATAGGAATAATAACATATTCGCTCATAATAGAGTTAAAACAGAGCGCAAATAGCCTCATACGGGGCTCAAAATAATTAAATACAAATTTCCCGCAGACAAATCCCGACGACAGAATAAAACAATTTTGGGCATCTGGGTATTTGGCGAAAAAGGCTAATATGGCTCTTTAGGATTATTTTGACGCAATACAGGAACTTTCAGGCAATAAAAACAACAAACGACCCATTATTTTAAAAGTACGAAAATTTTTCGGATAGGGTAGTCACAGATTTCAGGGTGAAATCTGAGTGACACCAGAGACGAATGCATCCATTTGTTAATGGTGAATAGCTACGAGGTGTACATATAGTTAATAGGACTAAGAGAGAAGGCTCTTGTATCATAAGGGGAATGCCTCCTTACTAATTGTCCGATAATTGCGAAGGCATTATAAATATATAAAATTCTAGAGCAAAACCAAGCAAATCTATCTTGAGCATCTTGAGTGAATGCAAGCACAAAACTCTAGAGATACAAAATGCATCCATTTTGTTAATGGTGAATAGGGAAATACGAGGTGTACATATAGTTAATAGGACTAAGAGAGAAGGCTCTTGTATCATAAGGGGAATGCCTCCTTACTAATTGTCTAGATAATTGTGAAGGCATTATAAATAGATAAAATTCTATAGCAAAACCAAGCAAATCTATCTTGAGCATCTTGAGTGAATGCAAGCACAAAACTCTAGAGATATACTACTTTAGATCATATATTACAATACAAATACAAGCAACAAAGATGAATGTGCAATACAAACAATGCATAAATGAGAAACGGAGAAAAATTGAATATCAAACATCAAAGACATGGTCTTAGCATATTTGCAAGGAAAGGTTTCCTATAAGGGAACATATAATAAGCTCAAATGGAGGAAGATAGGACCATGCAGAATTATCATGAAGTTTGTTCATAATGCTTATGAGATTGAGTAGCCTAAAGACATTGACATCTCTAATATTTTTAATGTAGCGGATCTACATCCATACCGCGTAGTGCATAACGGTGATAACCAACCAAAATAAGCTTAAGTGGAGGAAGATAGGACCATGCAGAATCATCATGAAGTTTGTTCATAATGCTTATGAGATTGAGTAGCCTAAAGGCATTGACATCTCTAATATTTTTAATGTAGCGGATCTATATCCATACCACGTAGTGCATAACGGTGATAACCAACCAAAATATGAAGATGGCAAATTAGATTGGGTAATAAACACCGAATCAAGAGGACATGCAAAAAGGAGTATAAGGGGTATTTTGTCAATTGCAAGTGCGAGAAAATCGAAGATGCAACTTGGTAAAGTGTTGCAAATGTCGTGCAACATGGTGTTTCAGTTCCTTGAGCAAGAGCTCAAGTTTTCAAATTACTCGAGGTGTACGATGCAAGATCATCCAGGTTCACAAACAATCCTGTATCAACCAAAAACAATTAAACAGTTCGAATCAGTTTGTGTTTGTATTTTATTGTGCATTTCAAATTACTCGAGGTGTACGATGCAAGATCATCGAGGATCACAAACAATCCTGTATCAACCAAAAACAATTAAACAGTTCGAATCAGTTTGTGTTTGCATTTTATTGTGCATTTCATGTTATTAGCAGGCCGCGCATTCAAGAAGTATGTTGTTGGCAACCCGCGAAAGTATAGTGTTTCATTTTGTAGAGTACGCAAGTCCATTGCACAATGTTTGAGTGTGCAATGCCTAGTTTGTTGCGTAATAGTTCCAATGCGCAATATTGTCCATGCAATCTTATTTGAAATATGAGCTTTGGATAATTGAATGTTTGAAGCCACAAGTTTCTAGAAAGGCTGACTGATTGTGTTTTACGTTTGTTGTTGGGTCCTCTAGGACTTTGCAATTGAATTTTGTAAGTTTAAGATTCTTACTTGTGGCATTGAATGGCTATATAAACAAAAAGCCCAATTACATTGGGAAAGCAGTTTAATTGAATGTTTGAAGCCCTAAGTTTCAAGAAAGGTCGATTGATTATGTTTTACGTTTGTTGTTGGGTCCTTTAGGACTTCGCATTTGAATTTTTTAAGTTTAAGATTCTTACTTGTGGCATTGGATGGCTATATAAACAAAGCCCAATTACATTAGGAAAGCAGTTCAAGTTGGAAGGAACTCAATTTCAGATTTCAAGTCGAGAGCTTAAAGTTTTCTCTAATAGCAGAATGTGGATGCGAGCTTGATGCTGAAAGCAATGTCTTTATGGTGAATGATCTAACATGACACGAGTATTGTGATACGGTACATCGAGAATTTGCCATATTAAATGATATGAAATATGGAACTATTGTGATGCATGACTGAATTGTTGGCGATCAATCTGTTTTTGCCGTCTCTTTGATTATATGAATAAAAGTTTTGATTCTGCTCGAGAGTTTAAAATTTCATTTGATCTTTCTACCAATGCATATATTTCTTTTTTTATTGTTATTTCGCACGTATTCTGAGGGCAGCGAGGCGTGAGGCTGCTCTTTGTTGGACACCCCCACTTCGTCTACGTCCTACCTATAGGAAGGTTATATGGTTCCTCTAACCTAACCTAGGTTATAACTAAATTGAATCATATTTGATCATACCTGACTATCCTATCCTCGCCGATCACATTCTTCTCTATAAAATCAAGAGCACGGGAAGTTGAAAACATATATATATAGAGAGAGAGAGAGAGGAGAAAAACAGCCTTGACCTCAACAACACCGGATATACATATAAATCTTGTTTCACATGTCCTAGCTACACAAGGTCCTTTAGGCACTCAATTGATAAATCCAGGGCCACTACCAATATATGGGGACACTCACCTTACAAAGGAGGAAAAGGGACTTTAGAAACTCGATTGAATTCATAAATCGCAGGAAAATTTCAGCAAACAACCATTGGATTATTTCATACTATCAAACTATATTCTATGGGGAATATTGGTGTCGATCATAAAGTCATCTTAGCCCCTCAAACGATAGACTATATTGCTCTACTTGTCAATTTAAGGAAGAGGAGTATCAAGATGGTTTAAAGCATTATAAAAAGTTATTTGGAAACCGGTTACTGTAGAGTAAATGTGTCTCCCTGTTTGGTTTAAATGCTCAAACTACCACATATAGATATATGGACTCTAGCTATCACCATCTATAGTTCTAGTCCTAATCCAATATACATCAAGATTATGGCTTAGGGGAGGGAGGGCGTTTTGAGGATGACATCACCCTTAAGCAAAATATTCCATTCAGATAAAATGTGTTGGTTCAGACATTCAGCGTGTTGATAGAAAATTAATGTTTCTATCAATGCTTTTATCAAGATCATGCTCATAAGGGGCATGCTTATCTATAGTAGTTGTAGACGATGTCTCTTTAGCGGATGGAGTAGCATTCTCTATAGATGAAAGATGGCTTCCAAAAAGGTTGGAACTCTACTCATTCTTCGGATCTCTCCGGCTACTAACTAAGAAGAGAAACTGAGACTTCGGAGTGAGTTTGGTTGCAATTATTATAGGAACATATTAGTACACGTATGTATTGGATGGGTATGGAGAAAGGTGGTGAGTTATCCACAACTACAATAGATGTTAACTAGAATAGATGTTGATGTTTTGTTGTGCCACCCAATAGCAAGAGCTAATGGTAATAATAGTAGTGAAATTCCTATCAAACCCTATTCCTGTGTATAATGCCCACATTTTCGACGCACAAAACTCAAGACAAAACTCAATACTTAATTAAAAAAATACAATAATAATAATTTTTTTGTTTAAAAAGGTTGCAACAAAATACTATCAACTAGGTTTAATTATTTCTTAAGTTAGTTTAATTCTTACTTCTCACAACAATTATCAATAATGCCCCTCATGAGGTTATCTAACTAAACATTTTAAATTCCAATTAATTAACCCTTATGATTCATTAGCTAAGTTACCCCTTCACAATCATTTAATTTATCCTTAATAGTCTAAGGCCATAGGTCTCAACTTATCCTATTCATTAAGTGGCCCCATTCATTAGATACCCATACCTTAATTAAAACACCCAACCCCATAAAGTGACCCAACTTGAAATATGTAGGGTTAATCCTCAACCCTTAGATTAAATGGTTTTGCACCCTTAGATCTAGATATTTTAAAATGAACCCTAAACATCCTTATGAGGTCTTCTTATTCTTTCTTTTACCCTAACTCATTCATTTGTTCCATTTGATTTGCAGGTTGGAGGAGTGGAAGCCATGGAAGCAAGAAGTGAAACCATGGAGAAATTTCTTTCGATCTAGTTTGCAAATGGGAAAATCTTTCTACATTCTTCTCTTTATGTAGTTAAGTTTATTCTTAGGTTTTGCTATTAAGTTATTCTCATTTCTTGAGTTCATTATTTGGGGAAAACTCCATTTTGTTTGATCTAGAAGTATAAACACCTATATACATATATAGATGCATTATTTATAAACACATATATACATATATTTATAAACCCATTATTTTGGTCGATCTACACTCTGGTTTCAAAAGTAATCATTTAAGTTACTTGTTTGATCAAAAACACGTTTTTTTTAAAAGATCCGCACACAGGCGCTCGGTACCGATTGCTTAACCGGTCGTGGTTCTCACTATGCTAACTATGCTGGTAGGGCTACCGGTGCCAATTACTGCAAATTCAACCCATTATGAAGAATCACACACAAATATACAAGTATAAACACCATTTTATTTGATCTAGAAGTATAAACACCTATATACATGTATACATGCATTATTTATAAACACCTATATACATATATTTATAAACCCATTATTTGGGTGGATCTACACTCTAGTTTCAAAAGTAATCATTTAAGTTATTGGTTTGATCAAAAACACGTTTTTTTAAAAGATCCGCACACAGACGCTCGGTACCGGTCACTTAACCGGTCATGGTTCTCACTGTGCTATCGATGTCGGTAGGGCTACCGCGTCAATTACTGCAAATTCGACACATTATAAAGAATCACACACAACTGTATATATTTTTCAATATATACATTTGTATGTGTTTCTACAGGTTTCAAGATAATTATAAGTTTTTGTTTTATTATTTTAAAAGCAACAGGATTCCTACAACTAAGTAAAAATTGATTTTATAAGACTCAGTGCGCCACCATCAGTAAATTCGACCCATTATGAAGAATCACACACAAATGTATATATTTTTCAATATATACATTTGTATGTGTTTCTACAGGTTTCAAGATAATTATAAGTCTTTGTTTTATTATTTTAAAAGCAACAGATTCCTACAACTACATAAAATTTGATTTTATAAGAATGTGAGAGCTTCACCGCGACTTCGATTGGTCGACCAACGTCGGTCCACCGTGTAAAAGCAGCTTTGTTTAAAAATGATATATATAAACATATATATTGAGTAATGTATATACATATATAAATTTAATCCGAGTTTTAAGTTTTCAGTTAATATAACAAAAATCCATAAATGCAAAAGTTTACTTCCTTTTTTATTTAAATGCACCAAATGAGTAGTTTTCCCATTATAACAATGTAAGAAATTTGAATACAAGATTTCATTTTTCGCTACAATGTATTTCATTGGTCGACCAATGTCGGTCACAAATGTAAAAGCAGCTTTGTTTAAAAAGGATATATATAAACATATATATTGAGTAATGTATATACATATATAAATCTAATCCGAGTTTTAAGTTTTCAGTTAATATAACAAAAATCCATAAATGCAAAAGTTTACTTCCTTTTTTATTTAAATTCACCAAATGAGTAGTTTTCTCATTATAACAATGTAAGAAATTTGAATACAAGATTTCATTTTTCGGCTACAATGTATTTACTTATAAAAGAGAAAAGATCTTAACCATTTATTAAATGCAAGTTTTTTTTCATTCACAAAAAGAATAGTAACCATTTCAATAAAGAATGGTAACCATTTCAAGTCTTTCTTTTCAACCATTTCAAAAACATATTTTGATAATAAAATTTATAAGAGGCATTTTCTTTAAAAACAACATGACTCCTACAACTACGTAAAAGTTGATTTTATAAGATCGTGAGCGCTTCACCGCTGACTTCGATTGTCGACCAACGCCGGTCACTGTGTAAAAGCAATTTGTTTAAAAATGATATATATAAACATATATATTGAGTAATGTATATACATATATAAATCTAATCCGAGTTTTAAGTTTTCAATTAATATAACAAAAATCCATAAATACAAAAGTTTACTTCCTTTTTTATTTAAATGCACCAAATGAGTAGTTTTCCCATTATAACAATGTAAGAAATTTGAATACAAGAATTCATTTTTCGCTCAATGATATTTACTTATAAAAGAGAAAAGATCTTAACCATTTATTAAATGCAAGTTTTTTTCATTCAAAAAAAGAATGGTAACCATTTCAATAAAGAATGGTAACCATTTCAAGTCTTTCTTTTCAACTATTTCAAAAACATAGTTTGATAATAAAATTTATAAAAGGCATTTTCTTTAAAATACAAGAGTATGCAAGCCTTCCACTCCAAGGTGGAAACAACATAGTCAAATTTACAAAGTAACTATCTTTTTTTTTTTGATCTTTCACAAAAAAATTCTTTCCAAGATAACAACTTGAACTCCTCCATTTCTCCAAAAATCCAATCACCCACAACAAAATGCAATAGGAGGTATCAAGCAACCAAGGCAACTTTTACATAGCTTCAACAACAATCATTTACAAAAATTTCAACACAATAATTACAATATAAGAACAAACATACAATTTTCCCAAACACAAAGGCTCAATATCCAAGCCAAGAGAGAAAAGAAACATGGGGAATCATTATGTCTTCCAATGAGTTAAGTGCCCACCTTAAAAGCTTCCCAAAGGAACTCAAATCACATACCAACAAGACTCTTATATCTCCCTCAAACTCTTATGTCTCCCTCAAATAAGACATACAAGATAAGTACAAATTTCACTTATCTAAAAGTCGGGACACCCAACCCAAACTCCCTCCCAAAACATGCAACAATATTTTTATGTCTCCCTAAAAACTATCCCCATTTTCTTCCTCGTACACAACCTAAGGGCCATACTATCCCAAAAATCAAAACATACAACATTCATTCATTTACAACATTTGCACAACAAAATAAACATACAATGCATGGGTGAAGTCCCTACCTTGCCATTGCAAGAGTATCCAATCCACAAGCACAAGCTCCAAGTTTTCCAAATCCAATCCAAGCAAAATCTCCAAAGCTCCCAACAAACACTTCAAAAATAAGCTCCTCCAAAATGCAAGAGTGAAAAATAAAACCATGCAACCCCAAAATCATCAAACAAATTTGATTAAATAGAAAAAGAGAAGAGGAGGGTGATGTGGCTCCATGTAGGATGTCACATCACTTCTCCTCAACTCTACATCACATGGTCAAACACCAAACTCAAAGCTCAATAAATTTGTGGGTGAGAATGTGACAAGTTCTCCTTACAAACCGATAATAATAATAGTGAAATTCCTATCAAACCCTATTCCTGTGAGTCTCTAACTCTTCCTTGACCCACCACCCCAGTTAGTTAAGATCTATAGGGGTAGGGGTGTACATATCCCCTTATATGTAAGGGTGGTTGGGGAAGTTTCAGCTAGAGTTGAGTGCAACTATATATAGCCATAGCCCCCCCAACCTCACATATATAGCCCTATCAGTTGAGTTGTTCTCATTACGTCTAAGTCCTTCAAACCCTTGACCCCAGCCCAGTCAAGTCTATTTATCTACTATCGAAATAGATTTGGGGACTCAAGGATTGGTTGTTATCCTATATTATACATCTATTATCAAAGAGTTGGGGATTTGCTATTATACTATATTATCCAATATATTGGCCCTCATTTAAATAGATGTGGTATATAGGGGGTCCCATGATGTAGAACCACCATATTTATATATAGGAAGTCAACAAGTGCCCCATATATTCTATAGAGCTATCACTCATCCCAAGTAGAATATATATGGCTTCCTCCCCTGTCGCACCCACTACCTAGTTGTAACCCTATAGCCTCACATATATAGCCCTACCAGCTATGTTGTTCTCCCTTAGGGTCTATTTATCTACTATCGAAATAGATTTGGGGACTCAAGGATTGGTTGTTATCCTATATTATGCATCTATTATCGAAGAGTTGGGGATTTGAGTCTCTAACTCTTCCTTGACCCACCCCCCCAGTTAGTTAAGATCTATAGGGGTAGGGGTGTACATCTCCCTTTATATGTAAGGGTGGTTGGGGAAGTTTTGGCTAGAGTTGAGTGCAACTATATATAGCCATAGCCCCCCTAACCTCACATATATAGCCCTATCAGTTGAGTTGTTCTCCTTACGTCTAGGTCCTTCAAACCCTTGACCCCAGCCCAGTCAAGTCTATTTATCTACTATCAAAATAGATTTGGGGACTCAAGGATTGGTTGTTATCCTATATTATACATCTATTATCAAATAGTTGGGGATTTGCTATTTGGTATATAGGGGGTCCCAAAATCGTCATGATATAGGGGGTCCCATGATGTAGAACCACCATATTTATATATAGGAAGTCAACAAGTGCCCCATATATTCTATAGAGCTATCACTCATCCCAATTACAATATATATGGCTTCCTCCCCTGTCGCACCCACTACCTAGTCATAACCCTATAGCCTCACATATATAGCCCTGACAATTGTGTTGTTCTCCCTTGGGGTCTGTTTATCTACTATCGAAATAGATTTGGGGACTCAAGGATTGGTTGTTGTCTATATTATGCATCTATTATCGAAGAGTTGGGGATTTGCTATTATACTATATTATCCAATATATTGTCCCCATTTATATAGATGTGGTGTATAGGGGGGGTCCCATGATGTAGAACCACCATATTTATATATAGGAAGTCAAGCCCTCCACATATAGATGGAGGTCAAGTGCCCCATATATTCTATAGAGCTATCACTCATCCCAATTAGAATATATATGGCTTCCTCCCTTGCGCACCCACTACCTAGTCGTAACCCTATAGCCTCACATATATAGCCCTGGCAGCTGTGTTGTTCTCCCTTGGGGTCTAGGTCTTTCGAACTATATATATACAGATGCGGTCCATATATTAAGGGGATCCCCCTGATGCAAAACCACCCTATCTATATATAGGAAGTCAAGCCCTTCACATATAGATGGATGTTCAAAGGACAGGTCAAGTACCCCATATATTTTATAGATTTATCACTCGCCCCAATTAGAATATAAATAAATGCCCCCCTTGGCCGCCCATCCCCGCACCTTTCCATCACCTAGTCGCAACCCTATAAAATCACAAATATAGCCCTAGTAGTTGATTTGTTATCCCTTGCAGACTAGGTCTTTTGAAACCTTGATGCCAACCAATCGCATAAATATATATATACAAATACACACATACATTTACATATGTATATGTGTGTGTAGATGTGTATATATATGTGTCATATATAGCCCCAGTCGTTGAGTTGTTCTCCCTTCTTGTCTAGATATTTTGAAACCTTGACCCCAACCCACCGTTGTGTGTGGTGCGTGTGCATGTGTGTGTGTTTGCATGTGTGTGGGTGTGTGTGTGTGTATCTGGTGGGGTGCGAGTGTGTGCATGCAGGCGTGTGCGTGTGCGTGTGCGTGTGCGTGTGCGTGCGGGTGTGTGGGTGTGTGCGTGCGTGCGAGTGCATGCATGCATGCGTGTGTGTGTGCACACGACCACGACCGCATGCATGTGTGTGTGGCCAGGAAGTTGAATGCCCTATATATTCTATAAATCCATCGCTTACCCCAATTAGAGAATGGATGTTCGCCCTCCCCCTGGCCCCAACCCTAGTGGTGGGTGGGCAAATGTGACACAAGTCCCTCGATTTCCTTTCTTGTCGTCAATCAAGCTCCTGACTATATATGTTCGCCCTCCTCCCCTTGGCCCCAACCCTAGTGGTGGGTGGGCAATCGTGACACAAGTCCCTCGATTTCCTTTCCTGTCGTCAATCAAGCTCCTGACTATATATAGTCGCCCTCAACCTATCCGTTCACTATTGCTTCCCCAAATAGACTATACATGGTCAAATAGTCACCCTCGACCAATTGATCGTATACCCTAAATATTGCTCCTACGTAAGGCTATATATAGTAGGTTGTTGGGGGAGTGCCCCATATCTAGATAGGCACTTCATCAGGAGAGAGCATATATGCTAAACACCCTTGAGTCCCTCACAACATTTGAGTTTCTATAAGGAACTAGCCGATGAAAGAGCATTTAGGCGCTTGATTAAGGTCTCCGACTAAAACTATAAATTATATAGATAGCCTATATAGCCGCTCTTGATTATTACAAGGTTGGTTTTCCACAAAATCAACCTTGTAAGAAATATATAAATGTGTGTGTGGACAGATGTGTATATATGTGTGTGTATGTATATATGCGAGCGGGAAGTCGAGTGCCCCATATATTCTACAAATCTATCGCTTACCTGATTAGAATATAGATGTTCGCCCTCCCCTTTTCATGGCGAATTAGGATCCGGGTCTGTGTCACATTTGTCTAACCTCCTTCAGCCCCCTTTTCCTCGCACCAACCTTAGCGGTGGGTGGGCAATTGTGACACAAGTCCCTCAATTTCCTTTCCTAGCATCAATCAAGTTTCTGACTATATGTAGTTGCCCTCAACCTATCAGTTCACTATTGCTTCCCCAAATAGATTATACACGGTCAAATAGTCACCCTTGACCAATTGATCGTATACCCCAAATATTGCTCACACCTAAAGCTATATATATAGTAACTAGTCGGATGTTGGGGGAGTGCCCCATATCTAGATAGACACTTTATTAGGAGAGAGCATAGATGCTAAATGCCCTAGAGTCCCTCACGTCAATCAAGTTCCTATGAGGAATTGGCCAAGGAAAAAGCATTTAGATTGCCTAAATAGTCACTCTTGATTATTACAAAGTTGGCTTTCCACAAAATCATGCAAATATGTCAAGAGAGCATAGATGCTAAATGCCCTAGAGTTCATCACGTCCAATCAAGTTCCTATGAGGAATTGGCCAAGGAAAAAGCATTTAGATTGCCTAAATAGTCACTCTTGATTATTACAAGGTTGGCTTTCCACAAAATCATGCAAATAGGCTGAAGAGCAGGGCATAAACTCCCTCGAGGCCCTAAGTGCAGTTTTGCAGGTGGTTAGTTAGAGGGTTGTCCCTTATAGCTTGGAGGAGAGGCTTCGGTTATGGTAGAAAGTCTTCAGCGTGGTGGGGGTGACAGAGGACGTGCTCATATGGTCCATAGAGGGCACCTGTCATTAATAATTGGGATCTAGAACTCCCCCATATTTGAAATATGCTTCAGCTTTGTATTTGGTAAAATATTATGTTCAAGTATTTACCTATAATAGGTATTAGAGAGTTTCTATTGATTTTACATTAGTGGGATGTAAAAAGTTTCTAGGTATTGGATCCCCATGAATGATGTTGGGGTGAGGAGGCTAACACAAGACATTACAAATGATATCCCTAGCATGCTCAAGTGAGCAAAGTTCGAAGCAAGAAGACATGGCACAAGGATGCTTCTCTATCACTCAAATCAATGACTCTTTCATTTCACAACTTTTCCTACGTGCACTAATACACCTTGTATTTATAGACTTCTTGAATTCAAATTATGACCCTATTGGCACAAATGTCAGCAAGTATGAAAACCAACACAATTGGAGCACACAATCTACGTGCATTCAGACAAACCCATGAAACTAAAGGTGCCAGAATTGTAATATACAGTTCTGACATGACCAGAAATGACCATAACCATATAGTACAGTTCCAGTAAAGAACCTAGTGTCTCTAGATTTCACTCTGAAATCTGAGACTACCCCATGTTAAAAAAAATTGTACTTTTAAAATAGTGGGTCGTTTTGTGTTTTTATTGCCAAAAGATGTCTGTATTGTGTTAAGATATTCCTAATGAATCACATGAGCCAATTTCGACAAATACCCAAATGCCGAAACTCATTTTATCCTTTCGCCAAGTTTTGTCTGACGAGAAAATTCTATTTAATTATTTAAAGCCCCGTTTGAAGTAAATTGTGCTCCGGTTTAGCCCTGTTGAAGTTTTATATGTCAATATTCACATATACCAGTAGGGTTTTCACCAGAGAGGATCCCGGCTTTAGCCTGTGACTTCTAAAGCACGCTTTGCGTTTTGCTTTTTTCTTATTTTTCTCTGTGAAATTCCCCTAGGTCAATTCCTTCGCCAGTACAGTCTGTTTTCTTGCCTGGAGTATCTGGAGATCATCTACGACCGCCATGCCAGAAGGAATCAGCCTCAGAAAGCAAGCTTCTGGTCAAAAAAGATGAAGTCATGCACAAAAAGTCTCTCCTAGGCAAGTCGCATTTTTTGGAATAAATGGATTTTATGAAAATAAGAAAAATATTGCCATCAATGCATAGAGCTCGAGAAGATATGCACTTTTAGAGAAAACGACACCTAAAACGGAGCCAAAAGTTACGACACATGCAAGTTTTTGCTACTACATCTTCCCGGACCCTTTCCAAAAATGGCAAATTTTATTCCGTGCTTGTGTTTTCTTCACCAAAAATCCAAAAAAGGAAAGAAATGTTGTTTTTATGCCAGTTGCAATTTTCAAGGCTGCCTTCCGTCCAATTTCCACACTACCCTAAGTGACGAATTCTCACACAATTTTAAAGGCAGAAGTCACAATGCAAGTCGCACTTTTGGAAAAGAGCTATCTTTCATGCAAGTCACACTTTTTGAAGGAAGACTTTAAGCTGCCAGTGGGAATTTTGGCAGTGGTAGGCAAGCGGGAATTTCTTACCTACCTAGCAGGGTAATTTTTCCCATGAAGTCAAAGTCACTTAAGCTTCAATGGGAATATTACAGGCAGGCAGGCGGGAATTTCTTACCTGCCTTGCAGGGTAAAAATTTCCATTATAAAAGAAAAATCACTTAAAACACCAGTGGGAATTTCTTACCTACCTTGCAGGGTAAAAATTTCCATTATAAAAGAAAAATCACTTAAAGCACCAACGGAATTTCTTACCTGCCTAGCAAGGGTAAAAATTCTCATTATGAAAGTCAAATCACTTAAGTGGAAGAAGGGATTTTTAGAGTTGCAGTGAAGGGTGAAAATTCCCATTAGAAGTTGACTTCTTATTTTTAGAATTCACCCTTGCCAAAAAGTGCAACCCACCTTGGGTGAATAACAATGCATTTAATAATATTTATTAATGTTTATTCACCCAATTTTGGCGCCATAAATAGAAGGAAAGTCAATGCATGAAGAAAAGCCAAAGTGAACTGAAGGTAGCATGCTAAAATTAAATAAATTTAATTTATTTAATGCAGCCATGAGCATGCACAAAATAGGCGCCCAAGTTTAAAGAGAAAAGCATGATTTTTAATTAATTAATTTCTAGAAATAGGAAGGGCAATTATTAATTATAGAATGATGAAGGTTATATAAGCATGGGCTGCCATATTAATGGAGTTATTAATTTTTTAGCAAATGAGTGTAGCCTGAGCAATTTTGGCACCCAAAGGAGGAATTTTGCTCGAAATGTTAGTGTGAGTTATCCTATGTGTCCTCCTCTCATGTTGGAGGGTCATCTCACATGGGTTAGGTTTAGGGTTTCATATGTGTCATGCACTAGGGTTACTCAAAGACCCTATATATGTATCCCTTTTCTATTCATTTATGAGCATGCCAAGACACTCCGTTGTCTTTCCTCTATGCAAGCTTTGTTTCTGTTGAGCAAGTTCTTCCATTACTGATCATTTTTTCCTTGCTATCGCTAGAGCTTTCACGATTCCGTTGGAGTGCAACTACTTCGTGGTGCCTCGTTTCCGATTCGATTCTCGCAAACTCTTTTCATGGTATCAGAGCTGAGATCGGGTAAACGTGCACTCGATTTGTTTTTTGTTGCTATTACTCCTTGGTTTCGTTATTTTACTCTGCATGCAAGTCCTTTGATCACTATTTTCTGGAAATTATCTTGCAAATATCTCTAACAAGCTTTCTCGAAAAAGTTTTTTTGTTTTTTTTCTTGTGCATGTGCAGTTTTTTCAAAATACCTTGAGAAATCAGAGGTTTTTCTGCTCTTTTTAGTTGGATGTAACTAAATCCAAGATAGAGATTCATTTCATTTTTTTAATTTATTCAAATAAAAGTGAAATTTTTTAAGATCTCTGGTTTTTGCAGGATATTTTTCTATGCATTATAGTCTGTGGTTGCAGGATATTTGTGTTCTTCTGACGTGGTTGCTCGTGGAGGAACTTTTGACTGTGCATGGCCTGTAATCTCTTTTTTGGTGCCCACGCATCTGCCAACAAGCATCTGTAAACACCACATGCGTTTTCAACAACACAGCCACGTTTTTTTGCTTGCAAGGGCGTTTTCAACAACACAGCCACGTTTTTTTGCTTGCGCATGCGTTTTAACAACACAACCACGTTTTTTGCTTGCAAGGGCGTTTTCAACAACACAGCCACGTTTTTGCTTGCAAGGGCGTTTTCAACAACACAGCCACGTTTTTTGCTTGAAAGGGCATTTTTTTGTCTTGTGCAACAAAAAAAATGCGGCTATAACTCCTGTGCACGGTCCGTCCTCGTATCGCCTCCTGTAAGTCGTTTTCTTTAGAATAGCCGTTTTTAGGTTAGTTTTCATTTACTTTCTTTTTAATCTTACTCAAACAACAAAAAAACTCTGCCTTTTACAAAAATGAGCCACTTTTTTTCATGCTCAGTTGTTTTTGTTTTGTTTGGTAAAACAAATCAAATCTTTTTGGTTAGTTTTTTAAAATTTCTAATTTACCGTGTTTTTTAATTTCTAACAAGTTTTCAACAACATAGCCATATTTTTTTTTTTGCTTGAAAGGCGTTTTTTTTTGTGTCTTTGGCAACAAAAATGCGGTCAGAACTCCTAGCACGGCTTTGTCCCTCGTCCTGATCGCCTCTAGTAAGTCATTTTTCTTTGGAACAGTCGTTTTTAGTTAGTTTTCATTTACTTTCTTTTTAATCTTACTCAAACAACAAAAAAACCTCTGCCTTTTACAAAAACGAGCCACTTTTTTCATGCTCAGTTGTTTTTGTTTTGTTTGATAAAACAAATCAAATCTTTTTGTTAGTTTTTTAAAATTTCTAATTTACCGTGTTTTTAATTTCTAACAAGTTTCTAAAACCATTTTAGCAATTTGTTTTAATTAGAAGTTTCCTAGATATTTAAAAATCTTCATCTAAAAATCTTCATTAGATTAGATCTAATTAGATTTAATTAAATTAGATCTAATTTTATTTCATTCACATTATTTAAACAATATATTTCTTTGGCATTATAAAATTTGGTCTCTTGGCTTGTATTTTTACCTTCGTCGAGTGCCGAAGACAAAGGGTGAGGTCCGGATTGGCAAGTAGCTAATCCCCCCTCGCAATACAAACAAACCCTATCTCAAATTCCGTGCCGTTTCCAACGGGCATACATACGACACCTTTTGCATGCGTTTAGGTGTTTTTTTAATCCGTTTGCAGACTTATTGGCTTTTTTTCATCAATTGCGGGAATTGGTTTTTGCTATAACTTTTGACTCATTACTCGGTTTTGAAGCTTTAGGTCTTCTTTGCATGTCCGTTTCTCCTAACTTGCTCTTCCACATTGAGGCGTCTGAAACACCTACATCTGCGTGGAAAACGCTGGATGCGATGTTTGGACAACTAGATGACATGAGAGCGCATGAGTTGGAAAACGAACTACTAGGGTTAAATCCTAGTGACTTTGAAAACCTACAAGCCTTCTTCTCGAAATTTGTCCACATTAGATTATTGTTAAAAGGATGTCAAGTAGAAAAGAAAGATTCTCAACTGATCTTGTCGATTCTCTCTAAGCTAGGTCCCGAATATTCTGTCTTCATGTCAACTTTCTACGCTACAAAAGTTGTTTTGGGCGATACTTGGACAATGCCCTCCTTTGACTGCTTTTCGTCCCAACTCATTCGAGAACAAGACAAACTCATTCAAATGGGGTCTCTCAAGTCCAAGTCACATGCCCTTATAAGCAAGTACTAAAGAAGGAAAGAAGACTGAAAAGAAGAAAGAAACTAAGGATCAACCTAAGAAAGAAACCAAGATCAAACCTAAAAATGACACAAACATTTCGACTTCGAGCCTAGGGCACGAAAAGCAAGTATTTGTGTTCCTATTGCAAAAAGTCTCTGTCACGACAAGCAACACTGCTTTTAAAAATGATTGATCACTTATCTCATTTACTTGAGAAAAATAAAATAAGTGTTCTTGAATCCATAAAACAAAGTGCTCCAAAGGTGCTAAAAATGATAAGAAGAAAGGAAAAGCCCTTGTAGCCAAAGTTGCTCCTTCATCGACATGGATTATAGATTTCGGTGCCTCGCACCACATGGGTTCTTCGCATGTTGAGTTTTCCAACGTCGAACATTGTGGAATGTCCCAAATCATGATGGGTAATGACACGACAAAGTTGTCGGTTTCAAAGATAGTGGATCAAGAGAGATGGATGGGGACATTTAACCAAGTGTTGAGTGTTCCCGATCTCTCTACCAATCTCTTATCAGGTTTACCAAATTACTCACCTTGGTGAAGGAATGCGAGTGGAATTCGGTCCTAACTCGGTGATCATTCGTGAGCTTAACAATGACACTACAAAGGTGGCAACACTTCGACTTCTAAGCCTAGGGCACGAAAAAGCAAGTATTTGTGTTCCTATTGCAAAAGTCTGGTCACGACGAGCAACACTGCTTTAAAAAACAGATTGATCACTTATCTCATTTACTTGAGAAAAATAAAATAAATGTTCTGAATCCATAAAACAAAGTGCTCCAAGGCCGAGTCTTCTATTTGTAAAAGGTGCTAAAATGATAAGAAGAAAGGAAAAGCCCTCAGTAGCCAAAGTTGCTCCTTCATCGACATGGATTATAGATTTCGGTGCCTCGCACCACATGGGTTCTTCGCATGTTGAGTTTTCCAACGTCGAACATTGTGGAATGTCCCAAATCATGATGGGTAATGACACGGCAAAGGTGTCGGTTTCCAAGAGTGGATCAGTAGAGATGGATGGGGGACATTTAACCAAGTGTTGAGTGTTCCTGATCTCTCTACCAATCTCCTATCAGTTTACCAAATTACTCACCTTGGTGAAGGAATGCGAGTGGAATTTGGTCCTAACTTGGTGATCATTGGTGAGCTTAACAACGACACTACGGTGGATCGAGAGAAAGACAGATCACCGAGTTAGGACACGACAATGTCGGTTTCCTAGAGTGGATCAAGAGAGATGGATGGGGGACATTTAACCAAGTGTTGAATGTTCCTGGGCTCTTTACCAATCTTCTCTCAGTTTACCAAATTACTCACCTTGGTGAAGAAATGCGAGTGGAATTTGGTCCTAACTCGGTGATCATTCGTTAGCTTAACAATGACACTACAAGTGGGCGAGGAAAGGCAGATCACCGTTCACAACAGTTGTACACCTTCTCCCACTTTACTTCGATTCAACGCCCACTGCTTTGCTCACTCATGCAAATGAGGTTAGTAAGCTATGGCATGAGCGTTTTGGACATCTAAATTATCGCTACCTTGAACAATTGAGTCAAAACGAAATGGTCAACAGATTGCCTCGTGTCAAGTTTTTAAGGGTCTTTGTGAAGGTTATACCCTTGGAAAGCATCCCGAAAAGAACTTTAACAAAGGAAAAGCCCGAGAGCCACTCGTCCCTTGATCTTGTTCACAGCGATGATGTTCTGGTCCATTTCCTTCTCCTTCGTTTACTAGAGCTCTTTATGTGCTAACCTTCATTGATGACTATTCGCGATATACTTGGGTATATTTTCTTAAGCTCAAGTCCTCAAGTCTTTGAGCATTTTCAGACTTTAAGGCTCTTCACGAGAAAGCGGAACGGTCTATCAAGGTTCTTTGAACCGACAATGGAGGTGAATATGTAAACAATAGGTTCATGGATTTATGTACTTCATAAGGAGCTCTCTCTGCAAAGATACGATTGCCCTTATAGAATGGAGTTCGCAAAGAAAGAACCGTACTCAAGGAGATGGCCAACTTGTATGATTCACTCAAGTCTCTTCCTCCGCAGTTATTGGGCCGAAGCAGTGAATTGTGCAAATTACATACAGAACCGTGTTCCACACAAGGCAGTAAGAGGGATGACACCCTTTGAAGCCTGGTTTGACGCAAGCCTGATGTTGAGCACTTTCAAGTCTTCGGATCCAAGGCTATGGCTCGGATTCCCAAGAAGAAACGCAAGGCTTTGGAACCACAATCCAAACCTTGTATCTTTGTAGGGTATCCTGATGGCGTGAAGGGATATCGATTGATGAATCCTACTTCTCATGAGCTATATATTGAGAGAAGTGTTAAGTTCGATGAGTCTTCTTCGACTTCTACTTCTCCACCTATTGAGGTTCTTCAACTCGCTGATTCGGATTCTGACTCATCAGATGATGATATTGTTGAGCGTGCTCCTCTTCCGGATCCTCCCAACCATCAGACCCTTGAGTCTTCTGATTCTGACAGAGTAGTGATGACGAGGACTATGTCCCTTCTCACTCAAGTGAAGAATCTTCCGACTCTGAGCTTGATCCTCCTGGTCCCCTTTGGGCCAGGAAAACTTTGCAAAGTGCTGGAGATTTAGTTGGAGATACTTCAGATATGAGACGTACTCGCTCAGATTTCATTGGACCTCACTCTTTCTTCGCCTCTGCTTCTGATCCACAGTCTTTTCCGAGAGGCTTCTGGTATTCCTGAGTGGGATTCTACCATGGATGAGGAGTATTCCTCTCTCATGAAGAACGATACTTGGGATCTCACCACTCTTCCGAAAGGAAGAAAAATCGTTCGGTGTAAGTGGGTGTTCCGAACAAAGTATGGAGTAGATGGAGACATCGAAAAGTTTAAAACACGATTAGTAGCTAAGGGTTTCTCCCAGATAGCTGGGGTTGATTATACAAAAACCTTTGCTCCGGTTGCGAAGATGACTTCTATTCGATTGACCCTAGCCATTGCCGCAGCAAATAGATGGAAAGTCCATCAAATGGACGTTAAGAGTTCCTTCCTTCATGGTGACCTAGAGGAAGAGATCTATATGGAACAACCTCCGGGTTATGTCCAAGATTCCTCCCTCGTTTGTAAGTTAAAGAAGTCTCTTTATGGCCTTAAACAAGCCCCTCGGGCTTGGTATGCCAAGATGGACTCCTTACATCGGGGTTTACTAGGTGTCACTTTGATCCAAATGTTTATATTCTACGGCAAGATGACTCCATACTCATTCTTGTTCTATATGTCGATGACTTGATCACAGGCAGCTCTTACTCTATTATTGATTCTGTGAAGATCACCTTAGCCAACAAGTTCTCCATGAGTAACTTAGGTCTGCTTCATTACTTCCTTGGGATCCAGATTTCACAATCTGACTCGAGAATCTTGATTTCGCAACCTAAGTATGCTCTTGATTTGCTAGCTCGGTTTCAGATGTCCGATTACAAGTCTTCTCCTACTCCTTTTCTTTCCGGTTAAGTTGGTTTCAAATTGCTCTACTCCCTTGGTTGATGGTACTCTTTACCGACAGTTAGTTGGGAGCTTGATCTACTTGACTCACACTCGACTAGATTTATCATATGTTGTTGGGATCGTGCCAGATTCATGCAGGAGCCACATGAGCTGCATTGGAAAGCAGCTAAACGGATCCTTCATTATGTTCGTGGCACTTATGTTGATGGCATACACTATCATGGAGGGGTTGATATTGACTTGATTGGATTCACATATTCTGATTGGGCCGGTGACTTAGATCATCGGAAATCTACTTCTGGCTACAGTTTCTCTCTTGGTTCGGGTCCTATTAGTTGGTCTAGCAAGAAGCAGAATGCAATTGCGATATCATCTACAGAGGCGAATACAAAGGGCGATTAACGCCCACGCCAGCTATTTGGCTACAAAGTATTCTCGATAGAGTTTGGCATCCACTTTCGCGGCCTACCATTATGTACTTGTGATAACACGAGCACAATCTCTATTTGCAGAAATCCGATTCAATCAACGACGAAGCACATTGAGATCCATATGCACTTCATACGGGAGCTTATTCATGATGGCATCATCGACATTCAAGACATTCTGACAAAACCGATCGATTGCAGATTTATTCACCAAGCCCTCACCGAGATGAAGTTTCTTCACTTACGGTCTCTTCGGGGTGAAGTCTTCTAAAATTGCCCATCTTCTTAGGACTATTTAGTCCTTTTTTTCTTCTTCTTCTAGGAAGATTGTGTTTGTATATGGGCACCTTATCAGGCCTTTAGTTGCCGGGCCCCATTGGCACATCTTTCTTAGTTTAAGAGTGTCTTCCTCTTCCATTTGACTCATCACAAATGCCCACTTACCCCAACTTCGATGAAGGGGGTGTTAGTGTGAGTTATCATATGTGTCCTCTCTCATGTTGGAGGGTCATCTCACATGGGTTAGGTTTAGGGTTAGGTTTGGGGTTTCATATGTGTCATGCACTAGGGTTACTTAACACCCTATATGTACCCCTTTTCTATTCATTTATGAACATGCCAAGACACTCACTTGTCTTTCCTATATGCAAACTTTGTTTCGTTGAGCAAGTTATTCCATTGTTGATCATTTTTTCCTTGCTATCGCTCATTTGGAGCTTTCACAATTCCGTTGGAGTGCAACTACTTCATGGTGCCTCGTTTCTGATTCGATTCTCGCAAAATCTTTTCATGGTATCGAGCAAAGAAGACCTAAAGCTTCAAAACCGAGGAACGAATCAAAAGTTATAAAAAACCAATTCCCAATAAATGAAAAAAAGCCAATAAACTCGCAAATGGATTAAAAAAGCGCCATAAACGCATGCAAAAGGTGTCGTATGTATGCCCGTTGAAACGGCACACGAATTTGAGATAGGGTTTGTTTGTATTGCGAGGGGGGATTAGCCACCTGCCAATCCCGGACCTCACCCTTCGTCTTCGGCACTCGACGGAAGGTTAAAAATACAACAAGCCAAGAGACCAAATTTTATAATGCCAAAGAAATATATTGTTTAAATAATGTGAATGAAATAAAATTAGATCTAATTTAATTAAATTTAATTAAGATTTTTAAATTGAAGATTTTTAGATATCTAGAAACTTCTAATTAAAACAAATTGCTAAAATGGTTTTAGAAACTTGTTAGAAATTAAAAAACACGGTAAATTAGAAATTTTAAAAAACTTACCAAAAAAATTGATTTGTTTTACCAAACAAAACAAAAACAACTGAGCATAAAAAAAAGCGGCTCGTTTTTGTAAAAGGCAGATTTTTTTTTGTTGTTTGAATAAGATTAAAAAGAAAGTAAATGAAAACTAACCTAAAAACGACTATTCCAAAGAAAAACGACTTACGAGGGAGAGGCGATCGCTAGAGTTAGGGACGCGTTTTTGTTGCCGCGCTACAAAAAAATGCCCTTCAAACAAAAAAACGTGCATTTTTGTTACCAAAGACAAAAAAAAATGCATGTTGAAAAAAAACCCTTAAGCAAAAAAAAACGTGGTTGTGTTGTTGAAAACGCCCTTGCAAGCAAAAAAGCGTGGTTGTGTTGTTGAAAACGCCCTTGCAAGCAAAAAAATGTGTGTTGTTGAAAATGCATGTGGTGTTTACAGATGCTTGTTGGCAGATGCGTGGGCGCCAAAAAAGAGATTACAGGCCATGCACAGTCAAAAGTTCCTCCACGAGCAACCACGTCAGAAGAACACAAATATCCTGCAACCACAGACTATAATGCATAGAAAAATATCCTGCAAAAACCAGAGATCTTAAAAATTTCACTTTTATTTGAATAAATTAAAAAAATGAATGAATCTCTATCTTGGATTTAGTTACATCCAACTAAAAAGAGCAGAAAAACCTCTGATTTCTCAAGGTATTTTGAAAAAACCTGCACATGCACAAGAAAAAAACACAAAAAACTTTCCGAGAAAGCTTGTTAGAGATATTTGCAAGATAATTTCCAGAAAATAGTGATCAAAGAACTTGCATGCAGAGTAAAATAACGAAACCAAGGAGTAATAGAAAAAAAAACAAATCGAGTGCACGTTTACCCGATCTCAGCTCTGATACCATGAAAAGAGTTTGCGAGAATCGAATCGAAACGAGGCACTGAAGTAGTTGCACTCCAATGAATCGTGAAAGCTCCAACGATAGCAAGGAAAAATGATCAGCATGGAAGAACTTGCTCAACAAAACAAAGCTTGCATAGAGGAAAGATAGCGAGTGCTTGTCATGCTCATAAGTGAATGCCAAAACCCCTTTTCTATTCATTTATGAGCATGCCAAGACACTCCGCTATCTTTCCTCTATGCAAGCTTTGTTTCGTTGAGCAAGTTCTTCCATTGCTGATCATTTTTTCCTTGCTATCGCTTGGAGCTTTCACGATTCCATCGTGCAACTACTTCGTGGTGCCTCTTTCGATTCGATTCTCGCAAACTCTTTTAAGAAAAAGGTGTTTTCACTTCCTGAAAGCTTCAAAGTTTGGCGCCTAGTTTGAAGGAGCTTGATTTAAGTCTGATTAATTGCCTGCATAGTATTACAGGTGCCCAGGTGCTTATACAATTGAAATAGAGCTTAAATCATTGTCCAATACATTGAATATATCTTCTCAATCTGAAGAAATTCCCAGATCTGCACCAATTGCAAAGAATTCCGGCATAATTAAAAGAAAAAGAATTGCTCAGACAAAGATTGCTCCGGCCATGGCAAAGCATAACGAAAGAAATGGATCAGCAGAATCATGCATAGCTTCCAAATTTGTTGAAGTCAATAGGCCCAAATCCAGATCCAGATCTCATAATTGCAAAAGCTTTCGGCAAAAATTCATCCTCGTGTTTCTAATGTAGCCCGTGTAAAAGTCAATGCATGGAGAATTCCTTCCAGGATCTTGTGCATATGCTCCCAATCTTCCAGTTGAAGCCTTCTTGAATTTGCATTCACTCGGAGTGCTTTCCATAATTTTTAATTGCTCATATGCAATTAAAAATAAAAATGATGAGTTATTTACGGCAAACATTGCACTGATGCATGTACTAGAGAAGAACTACAAAAGCTTCAAGGATAAGAGGGAAGACATGTCAGCGGCAACACCCGCAAGCAAATCACAATCACTTGCTTCCAGATCCAGCTTGGTGAGAATCAAGGGCAAAATAATCAACTGCATGCAGAATATGAAAAAAGAACAAGACTGCAGCTTTCTTCTTTCTTCTTCTTTCTCTTATTTCTTCCAACAAAGTAATTGAGCGATCAATTAAAATTATAAAACTTAAGTGATCGGTTTAAAAGCCATTACTTGAAGAAGTGAGTTACTTGGAAATAGGAGGCATACATGCAAAATAGAAGGTTCTATCTTCATTCTGCAATCATGCATGTCATGTCATGCAAAGAGGAATTCGAGGAAGGAGATTGCCAGTTGTTTCATTTCCGACTTCCACATCTGTAATTTCCCTTCTACATGCTATAAGATCGAATTGGTAAGCAACATTCTTGTGTTCCGGACTTTGTGCTTTGAAACCCCGATAGCTATTTAAAGCAAAGGAATAGAAATGAACAAATTTCGAAGAACTTTGTGTCGAATGCATTTTGTTTCTAGCTTTTTGTCTTTAGATCTACCTATAAACTTTGTGTTATTTTAGATCTAGATCTCGAAAGTTGTCTTTGCTTATAATTATGTGTGTTAATATCTATTGTTCTATCTACGAGTTAAAGATCGAATTAGTAAAACATTCTTGAGTGTTCAAATTTCCGCTATTTGAAAGAAATAGAAATGAGCAAATTTCCACGAACTTTGTGTCGATGGTGCATTTTGTTTCTAGCTTTTTGTCTTAGATCTACTATAAACTTTGTGTTATTTTAGATCTAGATCTGAAAGTTGTCTTTTCTTATAATTATGTGTGTTAATATCTATTGGTTCTATCTATGTGCATACAATCAACTCTTTAATCTATTGATTGGGTTGCACATCTTCCCTATTTTTTTCTTGTGTTTTTATTATTTTCTTCTTCATTAGATATTTTCTTTCTTTAACAGTTGCTTGCTGCAAAATTATATAGCTATGGTTCATGAGCTGCATGGTTAAAGTAATACCCACAAATAGATACTAGCATATTTAACTGACAAATCTTACACGGGAGCCTCACCGGTAAATGAGGGAGATTTATCTCATGACTGCCTAAGTTTTCAGCTATGCAAAAAATCTAGCCAACAACCCAAAATGTCAAGAAAATGGGGAAAGAGAAAAAAACATGAGAGAATAAATGAGAGGACAGATAAAATAGAGAAATAGATAAGAAGAATATGTCGGGAGATGACCAAAGATGAGGAACGCACGCCAATAAGAGCCTAATCTGGACAATAATCAACAAATTCATAAGTACTAGAACAAATGCAAAATTATAAAAATAACTAGTCTTGTACCAAAATTAGGTGTCTATGGGGGTTCAAAAATAATACTTGTATTTAAAATGGATCATAAATATCAAGTGCCAAGGATAGATAATTTGTTGTATGGCCTATAGACTGCAAAAGGAATGATTTTTCACTAAACTAAACCTGAAGCTGAATACCATCAGGTAATGATTCATGCAGAGGGTACTTGGAAGATAATGGTAAGATCAAACAAGACTCTTACATGTGTATCTTCACAATTATCTAGCACTAAATAAAGGGAGCAAGTTGATGATTTGATTGTGCTACAAGGATCTTTTTCTAGAGCTCGAAGACTTGTCACTAAAATCACCAAACAGAGCATGAAAATATATGTGAATATAAGTCTTTACAGAACTTCAGTTTTGGAGTTTGAGTTCAACCAGCAATTACAACACTCCTCAATCAGGGCATCATTGGTCTAAGCATGATGTGGGTCACCCATAGTGCTTGTTCTAAAGAAGATCATAATGTGCGTGGATTTTCAGGCGTTAATTAAGATATCTGATAACCATTAAGAATCGCTATTCTTTTTCAAGAACAGAAAAATTGTTGGATCAATAGTGGAAGGTAATATTTTTCACTAAATTAGACTTTTCGATAGGATTTAGTGATGTTAACAAGTGATCCAAATATTGAGGAAAAATAAAAAAACATGTGGCAAGCTGCTGCAAGAGGATCCAGAGATACAGGTTAATTCAGAAACAAAAATGGCCAAAAGAGAAGGCATCAAGAGGAATAAGGAGACTCTTGGAAATAGATTTCACGACAAACAAAAATTGCAACAGGATTTGGAAAAAGTCTAGAAAATGATCAAAATAGATGGCATAAATGAGGAAGCAGCAACCAGGAACAAGCCCTGATAGAAGACCTGAATAATTTTTTTAAATGGCATAAATATTTTACAAACAAAACCAGAGTAAATCAGGGAAACAGTAATATCGAGTTCTTCCATTTGTCTGTAGTGATAAGAAGAATAGTAACAGAAGCAGTGAAATGACAACTCCTGACAGAGTGAAAAGTTCTTCCATATATCTGTAGTGATAAGAATAGTAGTAACAGAATCATGAAATAACAATTCCTCATGGAGTGAAAATTTCTTCCATGAAATGAAGAAGGGTTCAATTGTCTGTTTGCTAGTTTTGAGTTCAGCTTGAAAAAGTTCTTGGGATTTCAGAACTGTAATGAAGTGAGCTTCTTTTTCACCCCTGCTTGTTATGATTTGTTTAACCTTGTAAAAGTTTAAGATTTTCAGGACCATTAACCTGTTCGGTTAAAATTTTATTAATGAAGACTTTTGCAAAGGATGGTTTTCTTTGGGTGCAGAGGGATGTGTCTCTGCCTTCAGCACATATACAACCCTTCACTTCCTCTCCCCTTTAAATTCTTTTATTTTTCCGATTCCCCTTTTCTCAATATATTTATATAGAAAGACTTATGTAGCAAAAAAAAAGCAAGGTTTCGTCTGAATATTAAGAGAAATTTGAAAGGTTAGTGGAATTTTGGAATCTGCATTATTTGATGTCCCACACTGATGGTGGGATGATGTACGATGTGGAGAAGGGATGTAATGAAAGTTCTGGGTTGCAGTGTAGGTCTGCATCTTTGACCCTATATTTTCTCCTTATTTTTATCCATATTCTTTACTGGCCCTTTTCCTGTTTTTCTTTCCAGTATTAAAAAAGAGGAAGAGAGTAGAAAACAAATTTATGGAGAATACATCCCGTCTGATTTCTATTCATTATGTGCATTGTATGAGAAGGGTTGTGAAATATTAGCACCTTGTGAGAAAGGTTTGCGGTAGATTTAAGCATAGTTACTAAGTTCGGAAATCCGATTAAATTCGAAGGGCAAAAAAATCCGAAATTCGAGTTCTCAAAAAATTCTACGGAAAAATCCGGTTCGGAATATATATACTTATATTATTATAAATTTATATTATTGTATACTTATATCATTATATATAGACAAATCATACAAAAAAGCATCCATCTACCATAATCATCATCATCATAATGATTCTTTCAAAAGATTGCAAGAAGTTGCTTGGTCCAAAAAGGTGCAAAAATGGATTTTATGAAAATAAGAAAAATATTGCCATCAATGCGTAGAGCTCGAGAAAATATACACTTTTAGAGAAGACGACACCTGAAACGGAGCCACAAAATGAAAGTTATGGCACATGCAAGTTTTTGCTGCTACATCTTCCCGGACCCTTTCCAAAAATGGCAAAATTTTTCTTTCCTTGTGATTTCTTCACCGAAAATCCAAAAAAGGAAAAAAAAAAATGTGCAAAAATTGCGAATTTATTTATTAAGTTACTTTAAAAAATACAGTTCGAACCGGATTTCATACAAATCCGGCCGAACCTGGTAACTATGGATTTAAGGCAAGAATTCCATATGTAAGTCTCAATCCTGGTCCTACTAATCCCTATGTATTTCTAAGTGCTTCCTCTCTAGTATTATAGCTGTATTTGATTCAACTAGCATCCTCAGCCGGTTGTGAAGGGAATATGCCAAAAGGAGGTAGTAGTGTGGGTTGTATGAGAATATGTCCAGTCTGATTTCTATTTATTTTGCACATTGTAGGAGAAGGGTTGTGAAATGTTAGCACCTTGTGAGAAAGGTTTGTGGTAGATTTAAGGCAAGAATTCCATATATAAGTCTTAATCCTACTAATCCCTATGTTTTCTAAGTGCTTCCTCTCAGTATTTTAGCTGTATTTGATTCAACTGACATCCTCAGCAAGTGGTGAAGGGAATATGCCAAAAGGACATAGTAAAATGGCAAGATGGAACCTGTTTTTGTCTTATCACCCCAACCTTGCAAAATGCCAAAAAGACAGAGAGCAACAAAGAAAAATGTTCACGAGATGAAGCTGGATATTACCTCCATCAATCACAGGATTTAGAATCCTTTTCTACACGTATAGGTTCACAATATGTTAAAATGTGCTCATGATTTGGATGATCTGGAAGGGGCTGACTTGGAGAAATTGATTACGGAAACGATGTTGAACTCAAAGAAAGCATTTGGGAGTGAGAATGTCTTTTGATGTTGCTGTAAATTTGTGTACTGCAGGAATCCTTTCTAGTGCAGGTAGTACCTATATGTTGCACTAGGACCATAATGATCTAGAGGCGTCCCTATCAAACTGACATTGAGAAATCAACAATGAACTCTTCAGGATTCAATTTTGGATGAGATCCCTTCAGAACTGCTTAGATTTTTTTCCCCGACAATCTGACTAAGTCCTTAACTCCACATGTTGGAGAACCTTCAGAAGATGAAGAGTGATGCCAAGGTGTCTCAGAAATCAATGGTCTTGACAGAATCTAAGTAGCATTAGTGCTTTTCCTCCTTTGTCTAGTAGGTCTCCTTAGGCTTTTTTAGGATATAACTTTCAGGTTATTGTTGATCATAAAATTCCAAGAATCATTTAAGACACCCTTTAAGGAGTTCTTCAACATATGCAAATTTCAACTAGGGTTTCTTTGTACGGGACTAGAGAAACAGAGCTAGGACAGTCCTATTAGGTCTAAATTTGAGGCTATTTTGTAACAGCAGGGGTTAAAGGAGTGCAACACACTTTGGGACCATTACTAACATCTGGTAAATGCCTCCAATGACCATCCCTAGCAATTTCAGACTTTGAGATGTTGAATTCACCAAAAAAATGAGCAAGATACAGTCTTAGAACTCTGTTTTGACCTGCAGATAGAGGGTTTGGTAATTTAGATACCTACAAGTGTGATCCAATCCTGAGATTTTGCACACTTCAACTACCTTCTAGGACAGATAGAAATCCAAAATTTTGGCTTATTTGGATGGGTAGATTCTTTATAATCTGATGCCCTAGTTAGAGCCCGAGAGGACAAAATATGATCTAAAATCCACAAAACTTGATGTCAAGCCTCCAAATAAATTTTTTTGGTCTTGTGTTGACCTCCTCCTGGTGTTCAGGCAACCAAAGTCATGAAAGGAACCCTCTTAGGCCTATTGTCAATTTTAAGCTTGCTGCGCTGTCTGGGTTTTCCTATACAGCACTCACAGTCTTCATAAAAGGTGCCAAATACCTTGAGTTATCACTTGCAACTCCGTATTCTTGCATTATTCATCTTGTCAATACATATTACAATCATACATTCCTTGAATCTTCACACCAAAGGTGGATTTGCCAATCTTAGACCCCTAAACTAACTCCTTTAGTTGCTCAACAACTCCTAATTTGACTCAACTACACGCTAAAACATGAAATCATGATAAAACTCATCCTAAGACACCTCATGAGCTCGCTCACAACAGCTCTTACCTGATGACATGGTCTTCATGACCTTATTTAGCTATAACCACTCTTACTAAGTCAAAATGACTCTTGACAACTCACTTACAAGACCTTTTACTTTTACCATTACTATTTACAAACAAATTTGAATTCAAACAACTAGAAATGGAGGGAAAACAGTCTTACAACACCCCTGGACCTCATTACCACCTATCTAACTATCTCTTGCTTGAAAATGATGCTCCTGCATCAAAGAGTCAATTAAAGTCAAATCCTTTGATGAGGATTAAAAAGAAGCCTAAGAAGGCCTGAATTTCAGACTTGGATGTGACTCTCAGACCTTAATATCTATGATATGCACTCTTTTAAGGCTATAACCACTCTTACTAAGTCAAAATGACTCGACAACTCACAAGACCTTTTACTTTTACCATTACTATTTACAAACAAATTTGAATTCAAACAACTAGAAATGGAGGGAAAACAGTCTTACAACACCCCTGGACCTCATTACCACCTATCTAACTATCTCTTGCTTGAAAATGATGCTCCTGCATCAAAGAGTCAATTAAAGTCAAATCCTTTGATGAGGATTAAAAAGAAGCCTAAGAAGGCCTGAATTTCAGACTTGGATGTGACTCTCAGACCTTAATATCTATGATATGCACTCTTTTAAGGCTTCCTATTAAAGACAAGTAGGCACTGAATTTCTACTAGCATTGCAGAGACATATAGACCCGTTTCTGCTTTTACTACATCAGACATGATCAAATTTGCAAAGTCATTGTTGAGTGCCTGAGAGGGGATAAATCCTGTATATTCGGTTTCATCTACTCATACTGCAGTTCTGAGCTGCTTCAGTAAGGGCCATTGTCCATCACTCCTGTGTCACTCGTAGTTAGGGTATAAATCCAATATGTTGAAGATGGGCGATATGTCTATCTTATAGGCATTCGTTGAAAATATTCTCAAAACTCTACAAGGTCTAATCTCCTTCCATTTGAGCTTGATGTATGTTTCTTTAGGGAACCTCTGCTTACACAACCAAAACCAAGTCATCTACATGGAAATCTTGTTCTCTTCTTGAATGATCATCTCTGTCTATAAATGAATAGATAGCAAGTAATGAGGACAAGTATTTCATCTTATACTTTATTTCAGTTTCACAACTTACAAATTCTTTGATCTCGAGGAGTTTGCGGGTGGGCCCATCTACCTACTTCATCGAGGAGTTTAATTTGGTTAGTTCGTAGTTTTTCAAGCATGGTTACCTTATGCAAGCAGGTGGCATCCTCTGGTTTGGGATAGACAACATTCTTATGAGTTCCTCGTCCCTAATTTCTTTAATGTTCCAAAGGTTGTCAATGATTTTTTTTTCAATGTTCGAATTTATCTTACTATATTAGTATTTCATTTTCAAGGATGCTCCGATGCTCAACCATTTGTCAACATGATCAACATTGAGTGGCACATTAATTGAATGTTGGTGACATTAATTGAATGTTGATAGACAACATTCTTATGAGTTCCTCGTCCCTAATTTCTTTAATGTTCCAAAGGTTGTCAATGATTTTTTTTTCAATGTTCGAATTTATCTTACTATATTAGTATTTCATTTTCAAGGATGCTCCGATGCTCAACCATTTGTCAACATGATCAACATTGAGTGGCACATTAATTGAATGTTGGTGACATGGTGCAGTTTTGCTTGGTAAGGGGCAGTTCAAGGGTGAAGAACAAAAATTTTCAATCTGATATAGTATGTTCAATATGGTGAGAATTATTTTACGCTAGATTTTCCTAGATACACAGGAATCTACAGAATCGGAAACAAAACAGCTTGGAGTTGTAGGGGCCACCAATGTTCGATGATGACAGAGCAACACTAGTTCTTCCATTGGTGGAGGACATACAACCCAATACCTGACAATTGTTGCAGCAGGATACTATTCTACAATGCAAGACCAAAGCATCACACCATGGAAAGATAGTTCTTCCATTGGTGGAGGACATACAACCCAATACCTGACAATTGTTGCAGCAGGATACTATTCTACAATGCAAGACCAAAGCATCACACCATGGAAAGATCAAGTTGTTTTACGGTTTGGATAGAACAGTGATTTCAAAAAATGACATGATGGGTATTAGACCATGCAAAAGTTCTCTCATCTACAAGAGAAGTTAGAAGGATCAAAAAGCCCTATCTAATATTAAGCAAATTGAAGATTTGTTGATCAGCAACCAACAACTAAGGAAGGATACCTTGTCCCTAAAGGATTGATAATTAGTTACATTTCATGCTCAAGGCTTGGAATATTCTAAGTGTAACATTAGCTCCAAAGTCTTCATCTCTAACAAAACCTATTAATCTCCAACAAAATATTCACTTACATTGGAATCTCAATCTTCACTCTAGATTACTTCTGCTAACAACAATATTCCTACATCCCAACTTCCTCTCTAACCCAATAAGGTTTTAGCATGCTGATCAATCTCCTGTCTTGTCTACCATTTACCATCATGATAGGTTTCAAACTTAGTGAACCAATGTTCAATAGGATTCACTTAAAGCGCAAAAGAGCCATACTTAGAGAGACAAGATGTCATTCACAAAAAATACCATCATTACACCATTCAAGTCGAGTTTGTGCCTAAAGTTAACATTGGCATATTGTTAATAATTAGGAAACATCACTCAGAGCACTATTCTTCCTATGGATAAGACTGAATCAAGGTAGTCAAAAATCATACCAATATTAATATCAGAAAACAGGGTTTGTCAGGTGACGTGTTGGTGACTTTTACAAGTTAGTTAAAACCATTTAGTTTCCAACAAAGCCATCAATTTGCAAGAGAACTAGAGTCGAGCGAAGTCTCAAATCAAAGTTAATGAGAAGTATAAAAAAGTTAAAATCATAATAATCAAATGAAAGTGATCAAATCAATTGCAAATTTATACACAAGGACTAGTAAATCATACTCAACTCCTCCAAATGCATTGACAAACAATAAAATTCAACGCAAACTAACCACCAAGTCAACAGGATTATAGTTGGCCTTTACGCTTTCTAATGAACTTCCAAGGCAGCTGGTTGCATTGGACACTATAATTGTGCAATTTAGAGGGTCTTTATAAATAGAGTGGGGCTTACGATGTGCAGTACAGATCCAATTGTTAGATTCTGTAGAAGAAAATGGAAGCAATGAGTGCCTCATTTCTCAGTATGTACAAAGGAATAAGAATCCAAAGATCACCATTGTCTACTGATAAGAATCCACCAACAAGATTCCCCTTCACACCGGCATCAAAAGACTGAAATAACAATAAAACATGCCATGTGGAACAATTTGGCTTTGTGGGTCTGTTAGATGTTTAATTCATGTTATATAGTAATTGTTGTTAACTTCAACTGTGATGAAGAGGCATCAGTTATAAAGCTTCTTTCATGTCAAATTTCACCATGAGTATGATTAGGAGGTCTAGAAAGGTTATTTGAAGTGATTAGGGGTCGTAGGAAGGCTTGGAAATTTGAATTTTGAGCTCTAGGAGTTTTCCCTCCAAAAACTTGTAGGAAGGCTTGGAAATTTGAATTTTGAGCTCTAGGAGTTTTCCCTCCAAAAACTTGTTTGAATTCCTAGTGAAAGGTTTTGTCACCTTTTGGGCAATTTTGGGTTTGTTAAGAGGTTGTTAGGTGTATCGGATGTTTAGAATACTTAAATCAAGTGTATAAAACCTTCTTAGGTTTCATTATCTAATGTTTTAACTGTTTGGACATGTTAACCTCATGGAGAGCATTTGAATCAAGCAATGTGACTTGAGTTGTAGTGTAGTTGATGGTTGAGTTACGTGAAAGTTGGTTAGGGATGGATGATTCGAATAAGAGAGAGAGAGAGTTTGAGTCATAGTGGACAGAATATAGAACATTCTACGTGTGAGAAGGAGAAAATACCCTTTTCCAGGGCAGAGAAGGCTGTAAAAAGCATGAGGAACAAAAGGTAGTTTTTAAAGCATAAATTGCAAGTGAATAAAAGGTAGATTCTTTAATATCTTTGCAGTCTCTGATGTTGTATAACTCCTAATGATCTTGGAGAGTAATCTTTTGTGTTTCAGTGTTCTAGAGAATGTGAAATGTGTTTTGAAGCACTCTAGAAAGCTTCCACAGTCCAAAAGGAGTAAGCAACCCTGTTTTGCAAGAAGATTATTTGCCTTTTTCATATGATTCTCTGTCTTAATCCCACATATTACTGCTCAGGCTCGTGGATAAAGTTTGTACAGGCAAGGTATGGAGGCATGAATTCTTGATTAGAAGTTCAAATCACAAGTTCTCTCTTCCCGGATAGAGTAAAAAAATGTGTTTTGAAATCCACTCCAAGGAGTAAGGTTTAAGAGTGTTTTCTCTTTTTGAAAGACCTAGAAGTTCACGCATCAATTTAAAAGTTGAGATTATCATTCTCTCTTTGAAAGACCTAGGCATCAATTTAAAAGTTGAGATTATCATGATAAACTCTGAGCACCCTCTATCAATGGAATAATGAAGGATTAATGACTGGGATCGCTTCTATTGCCTGATTTCTCTGACACTTTCATTATAAGTATAACTGTGGTCAAAGACCTAGCTATAGGCTTATAATGCTTTTGAAGGGCTAAAGGTATGAGTTAAGGTTTGGAATTGTAAGAAAGCCTCTATAACATGTAACAACTCTAAATATGAAGATTTCTCTGCTTGTGAGGTCCTCTTTTGCCTAAATTTGCTGACAGTTGCTTCTAGAAATGATTGTGTTAGGAGACCTATTATAGACCAAAAGGGAGAGTTTGGAAGACTTAAAGGATGATTTGATGCTTGAAACTTTCAAGACATCATCTAGGGAGTGATACTTGATAAATAGTGAAGATTTAGGATTTTTCTTACTCTCTTTTGGTCATAATCCGTGCCAATTTGCTGTTAGGACTGGTTGTCCTGCTTTGAGACCTAATTGGAAAAAACTAATCAGAGGAAAGAAGATTTAGACCCTGCATTAAATCTTAAAACTTCTTGGACATGTCAAAAGGGATAACGGGTCCTTGGAAAAGTCGGCAATTTGCTTAGAAACTCATTTAACCAAAAGTTAAGCCTTAAAAGCTCTTCAGACAAGGCTACAAGAGAGTATAGGCTAGTATAAAAAGTAAGTTGTGGAAAGAAGGGTTGCCTAGGGAATTGGTCCATACTATTTTGCATACACCTTAAGGAGGATAAAGGGTGCTCAGAACAACTCTTTTTTTGTCATGGGGCCTGACAGATTGCTCCCAACATGAACTCACCCGAGGCATGTTCTTAAGAAGCTTAAACAAGACAGTTTGAGTAAATTGATAAAAAGATGAAATTTCCTTGGGTTTCAAATCAATTTCATGGTTATTCTAGCATCATTGGAGCATAAAAAACAGATTATTTGAAGTCCATAACTTTATCAAGGCCTTAATAGTCCAATTTGCATGGTTTAGAGCCTAAAAGAGATGATGTTCTTGAAGACTAAACAAGGCAGTATGAAGAGATCTAGTATGAAATGAAGTTTACTATTGTTTCTAACCATTTTGAAGATTGAATTTGCATCTATAGAGCAGGTAGATAGAGTGTTTGAAGCCTAAACCCAAGAAGGGGGTCCAAAAATAAAAATTTGCATGGTTTTAGCCTTATAGGTTTAGCAAGAAGTGGATCCTCAGAGCAGAGCAAGGGTCAGTTTTGGGTGATTGATCTTCACTAAATTGTTGAGTTGATGGATTTCTCATTTGCTCTGCATCAAACTGCCTTCTGCCAGGTCACAGAGTCATGGGCTTTTACTAAGTTTTCAAGACCAACATACCAATTGGCAGGAAGCAGATATTATTATTTTACAGATGTATTGGCTAACCTCACAGCAGCCTAGTATTTTCTTCCATGTATACATTGATTTGTTTTCCAAAATGAGTATCACATGAAATATAGTCCTGCTAACTGCTACAGCTCAGATTTTTTATTAACTGTAGATCTGTACTTTATTCAAAATGAAAAATAAAAACTGTAGATCCGTATTTTTTATTTTTTACCAGTGTAAATTTGTAGAACGACAAAACTAATATTCAAATTTAATTTTTGTCATCGAAGGAACTCAATCTGACTGTGGCTCCCTCAAAAAGTGTTTCATAAGCTCAGGGAAATGAAATTGCATGGAAGGGTGCATTTCCACTTAGATCTCTATAATTATGCTTTTTCTGTTTACTTCAGCTACGAGGATCAGATAGGGTACTTGAGCTCAAATCATGGCAATGATCATGTTTTCTAGCATAGGGTGTCACCATAACGCAAGTGATCTGGGTGAAACAGGGACTGTACCTAATTGCAGGAAGAATGATCCTTCCTAACATTGTAAACAGTAAAAGCCACATAGGCTCACATCTGCATATACCCTCTAAGCCAACCAAACAATCACAATCCCAACAATCCCATCAAACAGAACACAACAATGGCTTTTCCATTGTTATAATCTTAGAACTAAAACAAACATAAACTCCACCTAAATATTAGTCCAAACTTATTGCGTAGACTATTATAAATTTATCTACCTACCTGCATATATATCTTGCAATGGGCTATCAATGAAACTAAGATTCAATTCACAGAGACTATCAAAGTGGAGAAGATGCAATAATGTCGAGGAACTCAGTCTGACTGTGGCTCCCTCAAAAAGTGTTTCATAAGCTCAGGGAAATGAAATTGCGTGGGAGCATGCATTTCCAAACAGATCTCTATAATGTTATTTTTTCTGTTTTCTAATTTTTCATACCTGAGTTCAAATCCTGACAATGACATGTTTTCTAGCATAGGGTGTCACCATAAACCAAGTGATCTGGGTGAAACAGGGACTGCAATTGTGTCACCATAACCCAAAAGATCTGGGTGAAACAGGGACTGTACCTAATTGCAGGAGGAATGATCTTAACTCTGTAAACGGTAACAGAAAAATAGGCTCACCTTCACATATTCCCTCCAAGCCTACCAAAATATGCAATCCCAACAATCTTTAAATTGAAGCATAAATAAAAACAGCAACGGTTTTTCCATTGCTATAATCTTGAAACTAAAACAAGCCAATCGTATTGGACAGACTCCTATACACTTATCTACCTATCTCCATACATCTTACAATAGGGCATCAATGCAACTGAGATTCAATTCAACTGAGATTCAATTCACAGAGACTATCACAGTGGAGAAAATGTAATAATGTCATGCTTATTAATTGATTGATTGAAAACCCAAGATTCTTTGACGGGAGATATATAAACCCACAAGCACATATAAAAAGAAAAAACCCATAAAATCAAAATGCATAACAACTGTCAACAACATTGAAAACTACTAACCTCGAGCACTACTAATCTGGGTCCTTGATTGTATGCAACTTAGTCAATGATCTCTGAACTAAACGCCTTTAATTCAACACTGGATGAATAACCTGAGCGATGGAATTCCACATACTAAAAATGCCCTGCTCTGTATTTTCTCTGCAATACAGCTTATAAACAAAAACCATTAATTAAACAATTGATCATTTGATCAATAATTTTACTAACAAAGAATTAATGGAAGAAAGATCTCATAGAGGCACGACTTACCTGCAATATCGTCTGCGAATAATAGCTCAACGTCTGGCCTCCACCATAAATTCACTTCACATCAAAGAAAGACATAAGCGCAGACACATACACACAGACACACCGGGACACTACATACACACAGACACACCGTGACATCAAAACCACAGAAAACACAGGACACACAACAGTCAGACGGAAGAAACACTTCCCACGATGTGAAGAAAGGAAGGGCAGAGGATAGAACGAAATATTATGTTTGTTTAACATTTTATACGTATTTATAGACTGTAAACATTCAACGGTGCGTACGAAAAGTGCAGACCTAAAAAAGCAATCAGCTTATTTTTCTTTAAAAGCAAACTTAAAATTTTTTAATGGAATTATCATTAATATAACATTTTACGCCGAATTCCTTCAGAGAGTTTGTAGGGGCTCAAATGAGCCGGTGAGGGATGCACCGCACAGGCGTTGATTACGGGCGCAATCCAACCCTCCAGAACCGAGATTTCCGCATCAAAATGGATCTTGTTGAGATCTAGCTAGAGGTCATGCTCTGTCTGAGAACCGAGATTGCCAAAAGCAAGATCTACTTCATGCTCGAGCCTTTCAAAAACTAGGAGGATGACCTAACATTCATCAAGCGGGCAATGATCCGATGCAAAGATCAGTGTTGAATCTTAGATCTGACCTTTGTACTGTTCAACAGAAAATATTTTTGCGGTACAAATCTTCACAAAAGTTGCGATGTAATGCCCTCATGGATGTTGTTTTGACATAAAATAGGGTTTTAGGCACGTCAGATCCTTTTGTGAATTTTGGAAGAAAAGGGGGTTTGCCTCCTGGTTTCAACGCCCAGAAGAAAGGATGTTCGTAGGGTTCGAGACCCACTGCAAGCTCTCAGATTTGCTCAGTGGAGAGGACGACGGCACCCATGAAATGAGCACAGCTGATCTTTTATCTCGGTGGGTAAGAAATTACAAGGTCCCTCTGTCGCCGGTTTTAGGTTGGATTCGAGGTATATCTGCTGGGAGGGCAAGAGCGGGAAAATGGGAATTATCTGTGGAAATGCCTCCTCAGAACGCATAACATCTATTTGTGTGCTCTCCAGGTGTTTCCAAAAGTTTATAATAATTCCTTGGGCTCCATTCAAAGCGGAGACATGCAAGATTTGTTCAAAAAGAAATTGATGGGCAAGAAGAGGTGCGGGAACGTCAGTGGAATGAATAGAGGAAAGCCCTAATATCTTTTTCCCTCTCACGCCCTGGCGTAGTTTCTCTTTGAGAAGCATGAGGCAGAGGAAAGAGTTGAAGTGGTAGAAGAAAATGTATGCGCGGATTCCCATCTTTGAGGCCAGGTTCAGATGGTAGCTTTCCACTTCAAGAGATTTTATCCAGATGATGCCCTCTACATAACCTCAGATACGAAAACAACGATCACGTAATAACTTGAGATGGAAAGCTATTTTTTCTATCTGTCACCTCTGCAACTTTCATGGTGTCAATGCGGGAAGAGGAAACCCACTAAATGCATTCATATTCATTTTTGCCCGGGATAAAATGTTCGTCAGAGATGAAGAAATTGTGGAAATGTGATCCAGAGAAAGGATTTTGGTAAAATTGAGAAAAGGAATGAGGTGGCTCCATCCACAACCTGCATACATGACAACAACAGATTTTTGTCTTGGCTTCCTTCGCTCCATCAAAAGCCATGCACAACTCAAATAATTGGTAATGGATTTTATTGCTTGAATCTATTTTATACTAATTCTCTAAACATATGAATAATTAACAGGAATCTCCCTTGCCAAAAAGAGTCACTTTCTTACTTATTTATTGTGTCTGTCATACATATTTTCATTTTAGAGCATCGTCTTCTTCTTTCAAGAATTGTTATTTGCAAAGGAACCATTTGAAGTAAATTCTCACAAAACAGCTAAGTCGTGCAATGTTTTCTTATAGTTTATAAACTAGCTATTGTGGGTTTTGGAAGAAACAGATTATGATCCCCTCCTCTGTTTCATCATGTCTACTACCACAGAAAAACCATCATCTATTTGCTATGTTTTCTGTTTACATGGATCTGCAGTTTTTTATTTTCTAGCCATCATAATATGAATAGGAATCAAAATACATTATTTTTTAAACTCTCCAAATGTATTAGAATCACCCTTAACACACACAATATTTAACAGGGTAAATAAAAGTTGTTGTTTTGAAGTTTCAATGATTTTGTTTTGGTGTAGGGTATGTTTTGATAAGACACAGAGTTTCAGCTTGGAAACTACAGAAGGAGAAAAAAATGTTGAACATGCTTGTGTAATGTTGGGAGTTTTGAAGGTTTTAGTGGATATTTTAGTCTCAGATATGAGAAATGCAACCGATACAAACCAAGAAGTAGCTAAAAGTGAATTTATATCCTTGCTTGAGCTTTAAGATTCTCTAGAGCAGTCTTCTTGTAGAAAGCAAGGAAATGCAACTCGAAAAGTCCCTATGAAGGCTCATTCAAAGCACAAAGGACAAATGCAGGAAGCTAGGAAACAATCCAATCTCAACTTGAGGCATAGTTCTCCTCAAGATAGAGTCCCATTTTTTATGACCTCAAACATTTCTCACCTCTTAGAGGCTTCAGTGAAGTTAATGAGTACGACTATCTCTTCTGGTCAGCCAACTTCCGAACATTGAAGCCAAGGCACAACACTGAAGCAAATTACTAATCACTTATAACTCGTACCGTTTTCTTTAAAAACATGTCTTCGTAATCTCAAGGTAATATTGATTGAGTCATTTGAGCAATGTGAATATCAAATTCTGTTTAAGGCCCTTGTCAACAGTGATATAAAAGTCTTGGGTGGTTCTCTGTTGCAAATAATTTGTTTATTAAAATCAACTTTGAGCTCAACTTCAACCCATCATAAACCAAGGAACAAGGAAAGAAAGGGGAAAAAAACATCTGATGAAGCAGGGAGGGACTGATCCATACAACGATTCTTTGTATGGATATGCTATGTAAGTTGAGTTTTACAAAATATAGTGTGACTGATATACGTAAGGAAATGTTGTCTGTACCAAGCAGCGGGGAAGATTCTGTATGTGAGAAGGATATTGAAATGGGGAATGTTTATGCTATTGAAATCGAAAGTCTAGAGGCTAGGCTGGTATACCTATTTTTGTTGAAGAAGATTCGTCCACTTCTAGTTCAGTTTCTTTCCCTGTCACACTTCCGAGAGTTTGAGGTAACATCTGGATTCTGCACTTTAGTATAGCTGTACTAGTGCTTGAAATGGACATGCTTTGTGTGTCTTCTGCAAAATTACTAGTAATACTTCTTGAACCATGTCTAAAGCAACTTTGCATGTTTTTGTTTGGTATTCTAATGTTAAGCTGCGCATTCAATGCATTCACAAGAACAACACTGGCATTATGATGTTCAAGTGTTTTACATGTATTGTTTGTTTCCTTGCACCCATATCTTTCTTGTAACTTACATATTATATGACACTAGATTCTTGAAACAACATAACAATAGTGCCATTCATGCTAAATTCCTCTTCTCGAGGTTTGAACTTTGTAACATAATAAATTATTAGAAAACCATGGTGAATCACCATAATCAGGGTTCAGTATTTACTGAATAAATTAATATAGGATGACTACGGTCATTCTTATGCCATCAGACATGCCCTTTTAAATTCTATATAGCATGTAATGTAGTTATGTAGTTGTTCGGTTGGTAATTGTTCAACCAACATGTAGCTACCTATCTCATAATAAATACACCCTACCTGAATCATTTGAACAGTGCAGTTTGCCTTCTCTAAATTCTTTCTTCTCTTTACATATGCTAACAACTTGAAAAGTTCTAAGGCCTTTTCAACAGACCCAGTTTTTTGCATTTCATACAATCATGGCAGTCCATGAGACCACACATATTTTAGGCATTTTGTCGAATAATTCACATGCATTGGGTATGCCTCCACATTTGGCATACATGTTTACCCAGGCACCTGCCAACACATATACTCTCTAAAAAGAACCAGGGTTGTTAATAATTATTAAAGATTTTAATCCTTCACTTTTACTTGCCTTTATATTTGCTTAGACCTTTTATGGCTGTACTCAGAAAGCAATTTCCTGTTGTTTTTTTTGTTTTTTGGTTTTTGTTTTTGTTTAGTTTATAAAAGACAGGTTGGTATGACACTAAAACCTGAAGAAGCCGCAAAAAGCATTCCATTTCTGCCATATTTAAGTGCTGCCATACTGGTGCTGGTTCTTGAGGGGGAGGAAAATGCCTTGTTCTAAGTCTCCCATTTTGACAGAGGCTGAGAGGATGTTGACAACGGTTGTGGGCTTTGGCTTTACACAGGCTGATTGCATTTTCCTGAAAAGTCTCAAGGCCTTTTCAATAGACCCCTATTTTTTGCATATCCCAAAATCTTTGCAGTCGATGAGACCACATATCTTTTAGGAATTTTTCCGAACAGTTCATGTGCATTCTATATGCCTCTACATTTTGCATTCATGTTTACTTGGGCACCCGCTGACACATCTAAAAAAATGCTAAAACGAAGGTGGTAACCTCTTGAGAGTGATTACCACCACGTCTTCTTCCATTTTCCAATGAGTAGCATTTAATTGTTCTTTACTATCCTTGAACTTTACTAAATGGTCTTGTAAAGATTTATTTTTATCCATTTTGATTGAAAACAATACATTCTTAAGGAAGAAGGCTCTTCTTTTTTATTTAACTCCTTTAATCGCTTCCAAATAGTTGAAGGATCTTCACTAGCCTGCACTTTTGGTAGTATTTCATTAGTCAAAAAGTGTTCTATTAGCATCACCGCTTCTCTTTTCCACCCCCAAAACTTTGTTTGATCATGTATTTCTGTCGCTTGTCTTGTTTCACTCCCTAACACAATTTGATCCAAATACCTCTACTCAAAAATAGCCAGCATTTGTCATTTATATATAATTCCTCCTAGAAAACATTTGGTTACCTTCCAACATTATATTAATAAACCAACAATTTTTTTGGAAAAAAATTTCAACCTCTTTGCTGTTGATTTAAAAAAAAAAATGCTGCTGAAATAGAGACAGTCAAAAAAATATGTATAATTTGGGATCCTGCTGAAACTGCTGCTCATGGTACCTTGTGAGAGTAAAAGGCTCAGTACCAATTGTATAATTTGGGATCCTGTATAATTGATTGAATCTTCGTTTGGTATTGGGAATGCTCTTGACAAGTTCCCCTTGTGAATCCAAGGGATAACCTTTGCAAGCATAATCAGACCGATTTCCATGGATGCTAAATTTTACAAGGTTGAGTGCATTTTCAGATAGATGTGCTTCCACATGGTTAGTTTCCTTTGTTATTGCAGAAGTTATTAGCAAATTCTTGGTTGGCTTTGTAGATTTTCGTTTGGCTGTTTGCTTCTATTTAGAATAAAGGATATCACCTAATTTATCCCCATCCATACTATGAGAACTTAGGAAATGCCCTTTATAATCTTTTGGAATAACACATGCCTTCTTGTTGAGATATAATTGAGCATTTCTGATGCGAAACCCCTCTGTTACCTTTATGGGTTCATAGACAAGTCTCCTGTTTTGTAGATAATGCAAAGAGTTTTCTGTTTCCCAGTCAAAACTTTGCATACATGAACTATTACCGACATCACCCAAATTATTCTTTGAATTATTTTGTGGGGTATTATCTCCTACTGTTTGAGCCACAAATTCAAACCCAGAGATAACATGTTCAGCATGCTGGTCAGAAATGCCTATCTATGCCAGAGAGTGCTTTTTCTGAAGGGAATGAGAGAAACTGGATTTCGTTATTGCATGGATGCCATTTGATTGCTCAAGTTCCCATGCTTTCCTAGGATTTATAGATGTAGCTTTTTTGTGTACAATATTCTCATTGGACAAGTTTAGCAAATTAAGATCTTTTGGTTTGATTGTTTCTTCCACCTGTAATATCATTCTGTCAGTATTATATGCCATGTGACATCTCTATTCATTATCATCTAAAAGATTGGACTTGTCATGGTGTGAGTAAGGTAAGTCACTCCTTAAAGGAACGATATCTCTAATCACATTTGAGTGGGAAATATCTGTACTAACATTTTCCATTGTGAGGATTTGAATAGGGGTCTCCAATATTCTCTTCTTGAAGCATTCCACTTTCTTTTACTTGTGTGGTACTAATAGAAATGATCCCTTTCTCGGCCCTATCCTCTTTAGGAACCATCATCGTAGAAAACCACCAATTACTTTGTGGTAGATACTGAATTTTTTCCCTATCTGTTACTACAAAGCTGAGGCTATCTCAATAAAAATTGAAGGATAACACTTCAATGATTCTGATGATTTTTTTATAACTTGTGTTTTTTTTTATGGGAGGTTGGAAAGCACATGAAAATCAATCTGATATACATAATTGAATAGTTGCAAGTACGGTAGTTGCAGAATGCAATGAAAAATATTTAGGATTATGTACTGATAAACTTACATTTGTGCGGAAGACAAGTTCTAAAAAAAAACTCTAAACCAGACTGTGTTTGAAAAATGAGCCAGCAGCTAAACATCGACCACACATTTTAGAGTAACATTTTCTCCATCACCTCATGATCAAATGACTCACTCAATCATTGGAATTTAAAGAGCACTGATTCACCATATGTTTTTATCAGTGGCTGACATCCTCATCCATAACCAGGACAATGTTTAATACTATAAAGCTTACAAGCTAACCCAATCCATGTGATTTTAGGGTCTCCAAAAAATTTCAATCTTCCCACTGTCATCTTCTTTGTTTTTATTTTTTAGCAGTTCTATATTCTCAGTTCAATGGCAGACCTTGTGGATAGATGTGATGGACTCAATGCAACCCAGACTATGGCAAAAAAACTACAAAAACACAAACTCAATCCAAACCTATCACTTGGGAAGAAACAGAACAAAAACCAACTTGCATTTCCTTGGTCCGTAGAAAAGGTCATCATCTTTTTTGTCATACAAAAGCCTAGTTCAGCATCTTACTTTTCAGTACGAAAAGTCCATTGAAATCTGGGTGTTAGGCATAACCAAAAAGCAGAAGGGTAAGCTGAGACTAATGGGAAAATTAAACTAAACTATGGGAAATACCATTCAGAATACCGGTATTTGCCATATAGATAGGTGTGTCAATGTAATTGGGTTTCTACTGCTCCTAAGCTTGGTGCCTATCATGACTGTATCTCAGTGGTCGTTGCTGAAACTACAAATCAAATACTATTCAAATACAATAGACGTGACTGTATTGGGAAATCTACTGAATTTAGGAATAAAACCAATAGAATTGAAGATGTGTAATTGGAGTATTTGCAAGTTTTTTACGAAGCCTGATAAGGAAAAGACATTAAGTTTCATGTGTAGTTAACTGTAGAACAAATTTAGCTACCTAGGTTGATACCTTTACCCAATTATTAATCAAAAAATTAATAAACTATGAAAGGAACCATTCCTCGTGAGAATATCCTGAATATAGACAGAGCAACTGAAATCATAAAAAGCGAGCAATATTTACAAATTCTGTTAAGGCCAAGCCTAAAATATGTTCCTTGTTGCTATTTTGTCAAACAATTGGTGACCCATCAGTGAAAAACAAATGGCAAAAAAGATTTTGGCCTCCCCGTATCAAAATGGGGCGCTACATTCAAGGGATGAAGCCTACCCAATTTAGCAGTGACATAATTGCCCTTTTATTGACCAAGGATTTGGGTGTTAGGAAAATTGAAGGGCTGATAGAGATTATTTGAAATGGCGATGGCAGAAGTATAATGTATTTCAGCATGGAATTTATATTCAAAAGAAGAGTCAATGTTTAAAAATGGTGTTTGATGCCGCTGAATTTGTAATATATATTGGAAAATAAGATGAAGCATTTAGAGAATTATTTCTTCCTCACCTTAACATTTGTTTACCAATGAGGTCCTGGTTAATTGTTGAGTTCAAAACAGGTAATGACTTTATATCCCAGTTTAAGCCTATTTCACCCAAATGACAAATCTATTTCGCTGAATAGATACCCTCAATGTTGTTTACAATTGAAAGAAGAATGAAATGCCTATGAATGGGTGTAAAAGTCTGACTTGGTAACAAATTTTGGCAAATAAATTACTGTCCATAGAAATTGAAAGGGGTTATGTAGAATTAGGTACAAGAGACGACAGAAGGTAGCATTATAATTATCAATGGCTTGTATATGGTATTTCATTCTGCGATGCCCTTCGAGGGGGACAGAAATGCCATTTTCCCAGACAAATTAAACAATCTGTAAAGTGGTGGAATGGAATATGGTTGCAATCAATAAAAACAGTAATTTCCAAGAAGTGAAAACAATAATTGTGTTCTTTATTGGTATTCTGTCAAACAGTTAAGGGCCCATCATAAGGGGGTCAAATCCACGAGGACCAGGGCACGAATGGCAGGAGCAACATGTGCTCACTAGGATGCGCTGTTTATGGGCTGCAACTGTTGAGGGACCTGGCACATTTCTGATGCAACCTGCTTCAGGGCAATGGCTGCCTCGGAATGGGGTTTGTTTCTAGGGCTTCTTTTATGTTTTTGAAAATGAAGTTGATATTGTTTATTAAAAGCTTTCGCAATGACACAGTGTCTTTGGGCTTATAGAGCTAAGTAGATAATCTGAAGCCAGTTGCTGGCACAACCAGCTCATGGCAGAACGCCCATAAAATTAAACCCTAGCGTTGAAATCTCTGGCTTTGAAAGGAGAAAATTTCTCAATGTACAGAGCAGACTCAGGAGAGGATAGAAAGAGTTGGCTGCCATGGACAGACAAATGTTTTTTTATTTTTTTTGGGAAGTTGATGAGGAGGGTCGACGACATTGAGCAGTCCTTATTGACAATGGTCATGGATTCAAGAACTCATCAGCTGCCATGAGTTCAAGAGTATGCATGCAGGTGTGCTCAGAACTTCCAATAGCTGAACCCTCCTCAAGAAATTGCTGCTGCAAATCACTTTGGGCTGTATTCTTGTTTTTTCATCCAAGTGGTCTGTGCTACACTCTGAGCTTCAGTTATAGCAATTAAGTTTGATTTTGGTCAGTTGTTAATTTCTGTAGGCGATGGTGAAGAAATTACCAAGGCTCAGTGTCTGAAGTGGCGCGTTTTCCACAGCTTAATCAATGGTTTCATTACCAAACTATGAAGCAAATGTCTAACACTCAGAGTCTGTATTATCCTAGAAAGTCTGTGGTTTATAGGCAATCTTATTTTATCAAAGCACTTAAAGTTTTCAAAAGTATCTTTTCTTTTATTGCCGCTTGCAGATACCATTAGGACATGGTTAAAGCAGTCAGTTTTAACTTTCAAGCTGGTCTTCTACAATAGATCTGCAAACAATTTTTTTATTTACCTATAAAATAAAATAATGCATACTCTTCTGTCTAAAATGTTCTTCGACCAATTGGATTGAAGTTTTTCCATGTAACTTTCAACAGAATTTGGGAAGTAAGGGAAATGCGCATTTTAACATAACCATTTACTTTCAAGATATCATCTAAATCTGAAAACGTAAATTTTACTTGTATTAGTTCTTCTTCCCCAGTGACCTGCATGGTTTGACATGTGTTTAAGACACCCAGATGTTAGAAATAGAAAATAGACAGTCAAAAAGTTTGTAAGTGTGAAAATTTTCAAACGTACATGTGAGAACTATACAAACAAACCTTCGTATCATCTGGAATCGCACTAGAACTATACAAACAAGTAGGCAATCGGCTGTTATTGCCAAGCATCCACTCCCTAACTGCTGCACTGCGCAAATATGGCATGTCTGGAAGTAGAAGTCTCTGAAACGCAAATGGAATAGGGAATGATTGGTAAAAGCCCAATTTCCAATAACGCCAAGTGTTCCGTGTTATCAAGGCACCCACCATTGGGACATTTGCTTTTATAAGATGTGATCCAATTCGATATACTGGCACTATCAGTCCATAACTGCTGATGATGCGACATGATAAGCCTTGTGAATCTGCAGACTGCTTGGTGGTAGCTGCAAAATGAATTTCGAAGCCCCTGGTGATTGCCTCTTTTGTTGCTATCTCAAAATTATCTTGTGGGTCTTGATTACCATGATTATTTAACTGTTTATAATCCCCAGCTAAACCATCCACTTCAGTATTACTGTGCTTCTTCAATTGCTCCACAAATTGTGTAGGATTTAGACTGTAATCTCTAGCATGCTGTCATGGACAATCCTCATTATTGCACTTACCACGATGCTCAAACTTACAAAGTGGCCAGAAGGGATTAATGACATGACTGCAGATAATTGATTTGTCAGGTATTCTGTCTGCAGTAATAAGATTGTTGTAGATACTGTATGACTTAAACATATCTAAAGGACTCTCATAAAGGAGAAACTTTGGAACATATTCAGGCAAATCCTGAACCACAAGTTGTGTCTTCTTTCCACAAGAACTTCTGAAGAATCCAGAGCTACTTGAGAGAATTTCCTTTGCATAGCTAAATACGACCTTTAATTCAGAAGAAGCCATCCAAAAGTCACTCTCTGGTGGTTGACTGCTAGCATCTTCATAATATTTTCTGTTCACTACTTGAATATTTCTGTGGGTAAAATTTTCTCCAAGGGTCTTTTGAGCAGCATAACCACAGACAATTTGTTGCACAGGGTCTTGATTTTCCATATAAGCCGCATCGGATGCTGCAGATCTACCTACAATTGAATACTTAAAATCTGTCAATAAATTTCCAGAAAGTATATGTTTGTGATAAAAAAATACTACAAAAATCGTTTTGGTGCTCTTTTTATTCTTCTCAGAAAACAATATTCTCCACAAACATTATTCCGTAAATGTCACTCTATTTGTCCATTTAGAGTCTTATCAAGTTAGATGTCCATCTGAAACATGATTTGCATGTTTTTAGTTTATTTACATTTTATGTATTCAACACTTATCATACCATTGAAATCCGCAAGCATTTTCAAATCTGACAGCTTATGTTGTTCACAGTCTGGGTATCCACCTGAATTTCCTGAAGTTGCATGTTCCTTAATTGAGTTCTTCCATACTGCAGTAGTTTCTTTTTCTGCAGCGCAACCTTCATCAATACTGCTGCCAGAAAGACACCTGTCCTCGTTGCTTTCTTCAAAATTAACCTTTTCACACTTCAAATTGGAAAAATTTGTAGCAAATCTCTTATTTATGGTCTTCTCAGACACTATATCGCTAGCAAGAGAGTTCTCGCTATGGCATGTATCAGCACTACTACCATGCACAACATTATCAGTCAGGTGTCGAACAGTAATTGTCTTATTTATGGTCTTCTCATACCCTATTCCAAAATCACCATTTTGGCATAGGCTGTCGTGATGTTGGCAAAGGTGGTGGAATTTTTCTATAAGTCTGCCAATTGTATTTGCTTGAAAGTTTCTAAATCCTTTTCAACAAATCCATTTTGTGCATAGCCTGAAATTAATGTTGTCCTCGCAAACACGTTTCTTCGAGACATTCTCTCAAACAGTTCATTTGTCTCGTCTATTCTTCCACATTTTTGCATGCATGTCTACAAGGGTTGTTGCAACTACAACATCTGAATGGAGCTGCAAATTCTGTTTTTATTTTGTTATGATCAATCAAAGATGTTTTTGGAAGAACAGTTGGGTGGATTTTATCATCTCTGCTTTGAAATCTTGAGCCAACTCTTCTTTTTCTGGAAGCAAGGGTGCTATATCAACTTCTTGTTCCAACATTGATGGTTCTAACTGCTTTAGAAAATCTATATTAATTATGGAGTACATGCTCATATAACTGGGAATTTCCAGCTTGAGTTTTCCCTATATTTGCTGGATAGTTCTGATTGGACTGTATCTATTTGGCTAGAGCTTCTTTCCTGTCCCCTTGAGATGGTCCTTACTCAAATATGCCCGTAGCATGTTTTCTTTGAGCTATTTGGAGACAATTACTTTGTCATTTTTCATTGGCTTTAGCTTGAAGCAAGTGCTCTTGTACCTGCTTATTAACTCGCTGAGCTATTTCCATGAACATGATGGCTTGGACTTGTTCATTGATCATTCTCCTTTCCTGCTCCATCTCTATCATCTTTCCTAGATACACATCAAATGGTGTCCGGGACAGGAATTCCAAAAATGTTTGAAAGTAGATTTGTTCATCCTCCTTTTTAGCTATATGAATGTTGCAGAAATGACAGGCTCTCATTCCAGGTTTTGGGTGTTTTTGATTGTATCCTTTGAGCATATGAACACATGTCTGCTTCACATTTTCATTTTTTTTATCTGTTTGTAGATGAAAGGCAGTGCCATGTTTGAATTTAATGTCCATTGTACACTGAAATATATTTCGAAAGCTGCTTTGAAAGCTACTCTTACAGTTAGATATGATTGATTCCAGCCATGCAAAATATACCAAAATATACCCATTTATTTTCAAAGAATAATTTGGTTGCTTTTTGGTCTGTTATTTTTGTTGAAGTTATTCAAGCTCTCCAGATTGTGTAGTTCAATACAGACTTTTCTCATCCTGGCCTACAAAAGCTTGTGGTCAAGTTATGCTTGGAGGTGACTATACTCTTTGTTATGTGAGCTTGTATCATCAGAATAGCTTCAAGTATAAGCGCAATGTTATTATGTATTGTCTTTTCAAGTTACCCGTCACATTATGCCAAGGATCAACATAGGCATGCCTTGTTATTAAAGATGGTCTTTCTTATGAAAGGCTGAGGGTTTTTTGTTATATGTTTAATTCAACCTCATTATTTTAATGAGATGTTTGTCAGTTATAAATTTTCAAGTGACAGTTGATAAACGTAAAAAGTCATTATAATTATTGTTTTGATGTAGACTACAGATGAGTTGATTGGTGCTTTTGCAATCAATTAGTTATTGGGTAACACACTTAACCTTTTTATGCTTGTGGAATGTTGGTGTTTTCTTCTCTTTAAAATAAATAAGAATTGAGATGCACAGAATGGCTAAACAAATGAGATGGTTTTCACAGGATTGACAATGCATTGTATCTGATAGATGTGTGGTTTTTATCTTTGATACCTGAATGAGGAAGTTTCAACGTGTCAAAAGGTAATATTTGGTTCAGCTTCAAGTTTTTTATTTGCATCTTGGCAATGTGATCCCTGTTGTCCTGAGGTGGCTTGCTTGCTTGCAATAGCTTCTCTCTATCCTTCACAATCTTGTTACATGTATAGTGAGGGGTTAGCTTTCGGTTGGATTTGGTGCATGTCTTGTTTGAATAATTTGTAGTGGTGGTATTTCCCTTTGAATTGACACACCAATGTTGATGTGGTGTTGCTGCTTAAAATCTAAAGCATTTGAGGCTGCTGGAGAATTCTTTCTTCCTGCTAAGTATTCTATCATGGGTGCTCTTGAAAGGTAGGTGTCTTCTCTCTCTTTGAGTCAAACTTCACTGGCACTTTTCCTGTGACCTATGTTTCTACTGTGTTCATCATATTTCTTTGAGTCAATACCAATAACTCTTCTTGTTCCGTTGTAGATGCTCAATATATATTCATTACTTGTAAACACATGTTGTGAGAATTGAATGCCAACCTTTTGGGGGATATACAAGCTTAAGTGTACAAAAACTTCTTTGGTCTTCCATATGTGTGCACCTTATTCACATGTGTTGTTTGGCTACTTTATGGAGCCCCATTTGCTAAACCACACAACACTTTTTTGCTCAAAATAAATGGCGCGGGTTTCATTTTGGAGACGTTTTATGTTCGATCCTTTCCGATTTTTGCCTCTTAAGAAAAAAAAGGTATGTTATTATATGCCACTTATGAGATAGGGATTTTAACACATTTAATGGTTTCTTAGATTCTATACTTGGATCTATAAATGTAATTGTAATATTGTTGATACAAAGATTTTAATCTATTCTTGCAGGTGATAACATTGGGGTTGATAATAACAATGATATTGGCTTTTGTCACGTTACTTACAGTTAATATTTTCTTGTTGCACACGTACAGATCCAAACAGTTATTGGTTGGATTTTCATGCGTGATCCTCTCCATTTTTATGTATGCCTCCCCAATGATTTTTTTGGTAGGTATTTATTCTTATTCTCTTCTTAGTATAGATTGCTATAAAATGTGTACAATGATTCTTTCAAGAAGGTTGGTGATTTCGTTTCTTATTTTAGGTACTTGTTATTAGAACCAAAAGTGTTGATTTTATGCCATTTTTAACATCCTTATTTAACACCCTAAGCACGCTTGTCTGGTCTGGATACTCTCTAATCACTAGGGATATCTTTTTAGCAGTGTGCTTCTATTATTTCTCAATGCCATTTTAATTTATAGACTCAATATTTTTCTACAAGGACTATTAGCAAAGAAACAAAAAATTTGCTTGGATGGCAGGTACATATGATCACCTGGATATTTATGTGTTGGGGATGACAAGAAAACATGCATTTTATCATACAGGTATATGAGTGCACAACTTAGCTTATTCATTTTGTGCGAGGTTTTAATTATTGTCTTGGTTTAAATGTAATTTGTGAATACTTTTGGCAGAACTGGAGTAAAATATGTGTTCTAAATATCTCAAAATCCAATGCACCTTTTTGTTATCGATAATAGAGTATTGTATCAAAGTTGATACAATCAAAGTGAAGAACATGAAGATGACAATTGTCACATAGAGGCTATTGCTCAAAATAAAAGTGAAGAAAAAGAACCTCAAAGTAGAACCAGGGAAGTAGACAGATCGCTTGAAGCTGGTGGTGGAGAGGTGTTCATATTGTATGCAAAGGGTTAACAATAACATTTACGCACTCTTTTCTATTTTATCATTCTATTTAAAGGGTTAACGGCATTTAGACACCCTTTTGTATTTTATTTTATTTGATATTAATAAAATGTTTGTGTACCTATTTGTTGGGCACAAGATTCAAATCAAATTGTTTTTAATTTCTAATATTAATTATAGCATCCTCAGTGCATTACAATCTTGCCATTTCCTATTTACCTTATGTGACCCTTCCTTTCCGCTTCTTCTTCTACAACATGCTCCAGTGTACATCTTTGGTTTGTTATAATATATAATATTATCTTCGCCCCTTCTTCGTTGATCTATACATTATCACACTTCAATTGGTTTTTTTCAGCATTAGTTTCTATATTGCTTTCTCTTGCTTCTTTCCTCTCCCGCTGTAGCCATTCTTAGGTTTTTCATTACAATTTAATTTTCAACTCCCCATTTCCATTTCGGCGTTCACATCGCACACCTCACGTGTGATTGCTAGTATTTAATTATGACTAGCAATCGCATGTGTTTCATGAGATGTGAACGCCGAACGGTATATGTTATTTGATTTAGAGGCATAGTTATTACTTTTGTACTTGATGTTGTTAAGGGGTTTGAGTGATGTTGTAATTGTAGAAATATAGTTGTTCCACTTAATGTGAAGGTTGTTTCTACATTTCAAACTTGTTATAAATTCATACATGATTACTTGTGATACCATTTTCGATAGTTAATTAATTTTATAGTTGATGTTGTTAGTTGTGCATCGGTTGTTCAGTTGGTGTTTTGTTGGAGAAACATTTATTATACAATTGATAATTTGTGTGATTGATAGTTGTAGGGTAGGACTTTAGTTGAAACATTACATTGAAATGTTGTATGTGTACATTTAATTATGTTATAGATTCGTACATTTAAAGTTGCATATCATATTTGGAAACATCAAATAAATGAAGGTATACGTACACATAATGAGTCATGTATACGTTTGCGATATTTATATCATGGGTGGTAGCCTTTAGTGGGAAATTTTAGTTTCAATAAACATGATTACATTTGATATCCCTTGAATGATTGTGCCACTTTGGATAGAAGAACTATTGAGTATAGTAGTAGCGGAGGTGCTATGAAAGCAGAGGGTAGTATTTACGATGGGTTGAGTGATAGTAGTCTTGCTTCCTCCTTTCTTCTTGCTCCAAGTGCTGGTACGTGCGCCATATTTTAGTATCTCTCGAATGAAAAAGCAGGTGAAATGCGCAGATTTGTAAGCAAGGGAACTCTGGAGAAAGTGTGAATGTCAAACCCTACCTTTCGGTGGTTCCAATGTCGATGGTTGCTTGCTCATGCAAAGTAAGTCCCTGCGACTTTTTTTGTTATGTACGTATTTACATCCTTCGTAGTATGTGAACACATTGTATGTTTCTATATATCTAATACTCTTTTCCTTAATAAAAAAAGTAGTTTCTCAAAACTCAAATTGTTACCTCTTATGCGTATTTCCCATTGGAACTCCACAAGCATTACAATTGAATTTAGTTTTACATTTTCACTTATTTCTGCATTTGTTTGTCATCAAACTATGTATCGTTCCTTGCACAGATTTAAATTCTTTCAGTTCTTGCTTATGGGACCAAGGACGTAAGCATTGATTCATCTTTTCTCCTTGCCAGAGATTCCTCATTTTCAACCATTGACTAACATCCTTCCAAATCTGTTGTGAGAATGGACCCTGTACAAATAGATGGGTGGTAGATTCCACATCTTTCATGCATAAGATACAAATGTCGAGCCGTTGTTTCTGCCTTTTGACCACCACCAGCATACTTCTTGATTCTCTGCAGCCATCATAACTTGGTAACCCAGTCCAGCAGAATAGATCCCTGCAGTTTTGTTTTGTGACCAAAAATACCATCTGAATCCTCCCTAGATATTATGTGGCCTCTTCTAAGTTCAGCCAAGAAATCATCCCAAATAGTTTCCTAGTCCCCTCCAAGACCCAATTGTTGTGTTGTTTCCACTCTTGACTTCAGATGTCCGTAGACTCCTGATCAGCCACTTGATTTAAATAAACCAAACCTAAATCTTGTAAGCGTTATATCAAGTCTGGAGGAAGAAATCTTGTTCCTACATCCCATGATCGTGTCAGATCCGGCCCTAATCAAAGTGCCATCCCCTACTTTCCATTGTCCAAGCCAAATAGTTCCCTAGAATAGGTAATGATTAACTAAAGATTTCCACTGAATAGAGACATTCTTGTAACTTTTTCCATCACTTCTAATCCAATCAAATAGTTTGTTAGGAGCTATATGTTTCTGAACAATAATCCTTTTCCACTGACTATCCTTTCTTCTATATGTAGAGCTTGTCCTTTACAACTTCCCCTTCCACATCTATAGTTCAGATGATAGGTCCAACTACTACTTTTAGGCCTTCTAAGTTCTGAAAAGTTCTTTTAAAATTTTAAGCTATGGTTCGCTTATATCCCTCCTCCAAACTTTCTGGACCCAGGGCATCACGTAATTTCTTTCCAGAAAGCAATCAAATTGGGAAAGAAAATGGTAGCAATGGGTTAATGGGGAAGATTAGATTAAAAGGGAATGTTACAGGCTGAGATAAAGATTTTCATCAATAATCATGCAAAGCAGGAGGCAATGTTCATTTTTTGGCTTAAAGGCTCACTACCTCCTCAGGCTCCTCTAGTAACCTCTGGCCCAAAATTAGAGTATATCAGAACTACTAATATCACCAACAACTCTATACATTTCAGAATTGGCTTTCACCCAAATCAAAAGAAGTGGTTTAATTCTAATATGCATATATAAAAGCAATGTTATAAATCATAATTGAGATGGAGATTTCTAACATCTTGGCATGTAGGACTTATCAAAGTGTATCCATATCTGTACTTAGATGACTATCTATATTGGTATTGTTATATAAATTCTCAACACTGAATTTGCTACAGGTTGTTAATTCCAATATTTGTTACAGTTATACAGGTGGCTTGATAGACCAAGATGGTGTTTGGGACAGTGAAAATCCATCATGTTATGATATGATGGTTTCAAATATGCCAAATCTGTATTTTGCATAGTTCTGGTGGTTTTTTGGTTTTATAACTCTGATACATCAAGTTGGTCTCAGGGAACACAAACAATACATTATTATATGCAATAGAGGCAGAGAACAGATTTCACACAAGATTATCTGGAAGCTTATATGCAGTTAGATATCCTATTGTAATTAACCTGGCTGCAACTCCAGAGTATAGTTATTTAATTCCTCATTCTGAGGGGGGTTAATCCAAAATATCAAATATTGAATGGCATTGGCCGCTCTTTCTCATCCCCCATCCACAGCTACCCACAATGAATAAAACATTGCCCACATATAGGGTAAGTTTTTAGTCAATCCCATAGTGATGTCCCTAGTGTGGATGTTCATGTCGGTATGCCAGTGGTTGCATATCAAAAGTTAAAAATTTACAAAGCACAATCAAAGGTATAAGACAATGACAATTCATATGATCAAGATTTAGCAGAAAAGAAAATAGAATTTTAACATTTCCAGTGTGGAGTCCAATCTTCTAGCATGTCCGAACTTATTAGTGTTTTGTATAGGCAGTATTATAATGCTTCAACGGTAGACATGCTGAATGATGTGGACAATCATATTTTTAAAGATGTAAACCCCAAAGGATGAGACTAAGTGGCTCGCTAAGATTGACTGACTGGTCCTGATTCAAGAAAAGACAAATTTATAAGACCCTTGGATTTCTCTTTAACCTTCAAGGCATTGTAATCTGGCCTATGGTAGAATAAATTAGCGGATAAAATGGCAATGTCATTAGTAGCTATATTTCAGCTGCCTGTGGACTATTTGTCTTGCTTTGGGTTCTTAGAGATTATACTTGAGTGAAGCTCACTTAGATTTTTGGCAATTTGATAGACAATAAAAAAATCAGTCTACAAGGATATAGACATTGCACTTTGCAGCTCAAAAGCGGGCTCAACATCATGGATGTCAAAACCAAGAAGCAAGTAGTTTAAGCTATAATACAAGGGTGATCTCCCATGGAGGGGATTTGGGCTCCTTTTGAGTAAACTGGAACATTGAGAATTAATATATACATCTATCAAATGGAAGTCATTTATTCGTGTAATGTTTTTTTTAATTCCTTCCAAAATTATAAAACAACAATTTTATTCTCATTTCCCATAAAATTTGGAAGAAAAGTAGATATTTATAAAATTGATGATGAAAATAATCTGAGATAAGTCTTTGAAACTCATTTGTTAAACAAACACTAAAACAAGGCTTCTGATTAAGAAGAGAACCCCGTGTGTAAAAAGACAATATTCAATGCTAAACAGAGCCCCTGTTTTATCAGGTTAAGTACAAAAAAATTGTGAATGAAATCAACACACTCCATACGAACATACAATTCATAATTCAGTTATAAGTTTTTACCCAGTGATGCGTCTTTGGCCAATGGGTATTTTAAAGTATTTTTCTAAGAAAGCATACAATTCATTTTTATTTTAAGATTAGTCCTAGATGAAACTAAATAGTTTAAGATAATAGATGCATTATACCTACAAACCTGAATTTACAAAGAAAATGAATCCTTACACGCATGTATAGTGTGATATCCTGGAGAGGAGTGCGAGGATAACTAGTAGGTAAAGGGATCCTTGATGTAGACATCCTCCTTCACCTTAGCCTTCTTGGCTTCTCTAGAACAATATTTTCTTTGTTTTGGATGCTCTCTTTTGCACTCATCAAATCCCTTGCCAACATCTCAGGGTTCCTTCTTTCTACCTCGCACGCACGCAGATTCTGAGTTCTACTGGTGATGCATTTTTGGCTAATGGGTCTGTTATCCAAAGTTCACCCCCCAGGGTAAATTTCGATAACATGCATCAGAGTTTTCCAGTTCCAAGCAAGTAGATTGATTCAGGAGAAAATAGTGAAATTGGCTAAGTCCTGCTCCAGGCCACCTTTGGGACAGTTGGAACAAATGTATGCGGAGGACGCGAACCGGCCGGTTCGGCCGAAAAGGAGAACTTTCGCAAAGGAAGCCATTTCGGGCGGTTCGGAAGAACTTGTCCCAGCATCACCGACAGTTGGAACAAATGGACGCGAAGACGCCTTGAACCGGCCGGTTCGGCCAAAACGAGGAACTTCAAAGACTTTGGGGCATTGGGACAAAGGGACGCGTGGGACGCGGATAGCCGAAGGAGCCGAAAGCCAATCAAGCAACGCCACGTGTCACTAGCAGAAAAGGGACAGGGAAGCCCATTTCGGGTGGATCTGTCCCCAAACAAAGACTTGGAGATATGGGACAAATGGACGTGGTGGACGCAAAAAGTCAGCGCACCGAATACCAATCAAATCACGACACGTGTCACGAGGGAGAAAGTCTAGAAGTCAAAGGGTGAGGTTTCAAGCACTGACCCGAACCAATGAAATAGTGCCACGTGTCCAAGTTTAAGGGCCCACAAGGAAATTTCAAAGGAAAGCCTGCAGAAAGGTGGAGGAGAGAGAATTGCTCAGCGAATCAGAGCCTGCCACGTGTCATCCAAGTGGCAGAGCGCGGGGAAAGTTCAAATATTTTTCCCGCCGACTTGCTTTTTCCCTAAATCTTCAGATCATCATATCTTTCGATCCAGAGCTCGGATTTGCACGTTCTTTATATCAACGGAAAGTCTGTTGAAATTCTCTACATGATTCTGGGATCAATCTTGCATTTTGGTGTAGTCTAGAGAGAGAAAATTGAGAAAACGTCCCTGACGCGTGGTAATGCCAGAAGTGACGCTCCAACAACCAGCTTTTAATGCACAGATGACGATTCGCGCTCATTGAGGCGACCCGCCGTTTTGCCAGGATCCGCCGCTTCTACCATAATGAGATGATTTAAAATATGACCTAGAAGTGGTTGGGGCAGATTCTAAATTTCCTCTCTTTTCCCTCTCTCATTCTTCCTATATATTGTAAAGAGGAGCTTCTTTCAAAAGGTCGAACATTTTCTCTGCTTTTGCTCCTCCCTTCTCTATCGTGCGAATTTGTGGAGTTCGAACCTCTCATTTGAAACTGGAGTACGACTCTACCTCTTGGCATTCTGTAGTGTATGGTATCAGTCTTTGGAGCAAGTAATACATGTCTGTGGATGATTCTCAACCCTCTCTGTGTTCATTTTGCATCCTCCTGGTCTTTCACTACAAGTTTTGTTATCTGTGCATGATCTTATATCACATTTGAATGGTCTGTGTTTACTGGCAAGATAGGTGTTCTTCATTCCTCGGTGCATCACCTCTATTAGCTTAGATTTATTTTTATGCATCTTCTTACCCTGTCTCCTTGGCAGATTAGATTAGGTTTCGAGCAAACCCTCTGCATATTTCATGTGCATCTGAATAGAGGAATAGGAACCACTTTTTCTCTGGAGAATCCTTTCCCACTTTTCAAGTCCCACACTTGGAGAAAGGATTCAATGTTATGCAATCACACCTTTGATGATAGTATGGTCACCCTAGAAACCCCGACCAAAGCATCCGGGGGTGCTATGATTTCAAGGTGAAGAATCAACTAGTTTCAGCGAAGCGGGCCCGAAAACTTATGAGAAGAATCACAAGGTCAAGATTTGGAGAAGAAGAAGTGTTGTTTGAATACCTGCAATTATCTCCGAGAAGAAGGCAAAGAGGAAGAAGGATTCAGAGGTCTCCATCTCCACCAAACAGAACTCTCTCAACTCCTCCACCTGACAGGCCTTTCATTCAGTATACAAGGGTTTTAAGACCAATTAGAATGGCTCAAAACAACCCCTACGTCAACTTCATAGGTAGCAGCCCACTTGCTCTCAATGCACAACATCTAGTTCCTATTGCAGCCTTGAAGAACATTCCCTACTTCACTGGAGAAAATCAGACTACTCCAGGTGATCATGTTAAAGATATTGCTAACCTTTGTGCAATCCATGAAATCAATGAAATGCAAGTGGCTGTCAAGTTACTGGCATCTTCATTCAAGGGTAAAGCATTGCAATGGTTTAGGAGCCTTGGAGCTGGTTCTATCACAAATTGGAATCAGCTGTGTATAGCACTTCACGAGTAATTTGGAGAGAAGGGAGACAACTTGTCTCTTTTGGAGCAGCTGACAACTATCAAGAGAGCTCCCAATGAGCAGCTGACCGATTTCAACTTCAGATTTCAAAAGACTTGGGAGAGAATTCCAGTGGCAGTCAGGCCAACAGCAGAAGGTGCTTTTCTCTACTATCTCAAAGCTCTAAACTCTGATATTTCTATGTTAATTCAGTCCATGGGAGGCACAACAATCCCTATGGCTTATAGCATTGCCATTAGGGCTGAAAATTGTTTGATTCAAGCTGGAAAACTTGCCCCTAGGCCTCCCATGCCATTGTTTCCAAGTTTAGAGAGTCCAAACACTAGTCAAGCACCTAATTTGACTCCTTCTCCCACTCCTAGAAATCAGAGTTCAAATGAAGCTTCCACTTCATCTCCAAGTGCCCCAAATGAGCTTCAAGAGGTCATGAAGCAATTGCAAAATCTAGGCAATGAGCTAGTTACTCTCAAGAGGCAACAAGCCCAAGGTTTCAGACCTTCTTATCAACCCCAAGCTCAACCTAATAGGCAGCCATACCAACCACAAAGACCACCTAATCCAGCTGCAAATATGAATCAAACAAGGCCTCCTGCCAATAGACCATTCTAGCCCTATAATCCAAATGTCATATCTGCCTCTAAAGCATTAGTGCCAACACAGAACAACATTGCTCAGGAATACGATTGGTGCTTTCCATGCAACGAGCCTCATAACCAATCCATGTGTTTCAATGGTGCCCTCAATCAAGCATTGATGGTGACAACTACTGGTGTGGAGGGTGAGGGCAGTTAAGGAAACAATCAACAACAAGAAACATTCCAACAAAGCAATCAGCCCCAAATGACACCACATTGGTGAACTGGCAAGCAGAGGATTTCTGTGGCATGAATCAGAGTGGTTTCTCAAGGTGTTGCAGCCAACACAAGGTCAAAAAGGAGAAATTTGGGTGAGGAGCAGCCACTAGCTCCAACCAGCCCACAACCTTCTATGACTCCAGAAATGATTGGCAAGCAAAGTCCTGTTTCAAATGCACAAGGGCAGCCAAGAACAGCCCCTAGGCCAACTCAAATGCCAGCTGTTGCTGCCCACGTACAAGGAGTAAATGTGCAAACCAAGGGATAACAGAGAGATCCTTCATCACCATTCAGTATCATTGATCAGATGAAGAAGACAAATGTCAATATATCTATGTGGGAATCCCTATCCATCCCAGGCCAAAGAGATCTACTGCAAGCTGCCATGAAGGATTGGCCAACTTCGAATCAGCAGGTTCAGATGCAAGACAAAGTGCTTACAAATGCTGCCCAGCCTGAAGGAAGTCATGGAGCACAACAAGGTAAAATGTTGAAGCCCCCTTCTATGTTTCGTTAATCATTGGAAATCATCTAGTACATAATTGCATGATAGACTCCGGGGCAAGTAGCTCAGTAATGCCTAAATAGATAGCTAATCACTAGGGCTCCAGATGATGAAATAACATCTAAAGGGGTAGTGCAGCTAGATGGGACAGCAATAGCAGACAGTTGGAGTGATTAGAAATTTGAGTCTTACCTTGCATGCATGTCCAAATGTTGTTGTTTTACAAGATGTATCAGTCATAGACCTTCCACCACTCTTTGCATTGTGCTTGTCAAGAGACTTCACTGCTAAAATTGGAGGCTATCTTTCGGCGGATTGGTCTCACATGTTGTTTAGAACAAGGTATGGAACTAAGGCTACAATTAGGTCTGAACCTATTACAAACTTCCATATTGAGCCTTACACTCCAAGTCAGATTAATGCCAATTGCTCAGCATTTGATCAAGAAGATCACCCTAGCACTGACGAGGCTGACACCAAGGTTGGAAGTATCCCGGATTTGACTCTTGATGAATGGGCAAGCAAGGTGCATGCTTTTGATCCTTATCAAGAAGTAGAAGAATCTGAGCTAGGGGTTTATTGTTTACATGAAGAGGATCAACCTCTCCCTAGCATCACCAAGCCAGATCATAAGGACAAGAATGAAGTATGGCAGCTATTCTTTGATGGATCAAGGAGTAGACAAGGTGCAGGAGGAGGAGCTATGCTCGTTTCACCACAAGGTATAAGGTATTACTCAACCTTCCATTTCCAGTTTTCCTGTTCAAATAACACTGCTGAATATGAAGCCTTGGTGCAAGGGATACATTGGGCAATCAAGAAGAAAATAAAGAACTTGCAAGTCTTTGGTGACAGTGAACTAATCGTCAATCAAGTCAGGGGACAACATGCTACAAAGAATGAACTGCTAAAGAACTACAAGAACAGGGTATGGGACCTCGTTGAGGATTTCGAAGCTTTCAATATCGCGTCCATACCTAGGAAGAAAAATGAAGCCGCGGATAGGCTCACAGTTGTTGGAGCAATGTTTGATGTGGTTGATAACATCAAAAGGGAAAAAACATAGCCACATGTCCATGTGATTGTGAGACCAAAGAGCAGTTCTAGATAATAACACCAGCTGGCAGTGTTTGAGAACGATCAACAGATCATCAATTTCTTACAAGAAGAGGCTGAATTCTCAGCTAGGAATCAAGACAAATTAGAGCAGCAGTATGGGGATCAAGTAGTGCAGCTGCGGACAAACAAGCTTCCTAGGGGTTTAGTAACATTGGAGTCTATCTTCAACCCTGATGACCAGTTCCGTAAGGAAAAGGCTAACGTGCGTGTCAAAAGAGAAGATTCAGAGCCAATTACGTTGGAAAAAACAAAACACTTCAAATTGGCAAGGTAGCCACCAGCAGGAGAAATCAGATTTCATACAACTTTGCCAAGAATTTCCAGATGTCTTTGCTTGGAGCTATGAAGACTTAAGAGGTTTCGATCCGAAGTTGGCACAACATACCATAGAATTGGATCCAGATGCTAAGCCCATCAGGCAGAAGCAGAGACCAGTCAACCCTCACATTGAGCCTCTAATGAAGAAAGAGCTAAATAAGCTAATAGAGGCAAGCATTATATTCCCGATCAAGCACTCAAGCTGGGTTGCAAACTTGGTTCCGGTCAGGAAGAAGAGCGGAGAAATCAGGTTGTGTGTAGATTTCCGAGACCTAAACAGGGCATCTCTCAAAGACCATTACCCACTTCCTTCAATGGAACAAATATTGCAAGTAGTATCCGGTTCGGAGAGATTCTCTCTCCTAGATGGCTACTCAGGGTATAATCAGGTAATGGTGAAGGAAGATGACCAGTTCAAGATGGCTTTCACCACCAAATGGGGGACCTATGCCTACAAGAAGATGCCATTTGGGCTATCAAATGCTGGAGCCACTTTCCAAAGGGCAATGGATATGGCATTCAAGGGGTTGATCAATAAAATAGTTTTGATATACCTTGATGACATCACTGTATTCTCCAAAAATGCAGTGGATCACCTCTTTCATCTGAGGCAGGTATTTCAGAGGTGTAGAAGATTTGGGGTGTCATTGAATCCCAAAAAATGCATATTCTTGGCTCATGAGGGAAAACTTCTTGGCCATATTGTTTCAAAGGAGGGATTGATGATTGACCCAGAAAGAGTTGAAGCAATTCGAGCGTTGCCATTGCCAAGTCATAAGAAGGCTCTTCAAAGCTTCTTAGGAAGGATCAATTTTGTCTGCAGGTTTGTTCCAAACTTTGCAGCTCTCATAAAGCCAATAACACTAATGTTGAAGAAGAGCATGGCATTTAAGTGGACATCTGAAGGCAAGGCAAGTTTTGAGGCAATAAAAGAGGCTATATCTCAAGCTCCAACTCTCGTCAATCCAAACTTCTCCAAGGATTTCATGCTATACGCCTTTGGTGGTGGAGATACAATTTCTGCAATCTTGGCACAACAAAACAAAGAAGGATTAGAACAACCAGTTGCTTTCTTCAGTCAAAGCTTGGAGGAATACGAAACTAGGTACTCTTTCATTGAAAAGCATGTACTTGTAGTGATCAGGAGTTTAAAGAAATTCAAGCACCTAGTCTCAAACAACAAAATCCAATTATTGGTCTCTCATGCAGGAGTCGGGGACTTCTTTCTAAACAAGGATCTAAATGAGAAACGTGTAAGATGGATAACTCGTGTCATGGAATATGACATCCAGATCAAGGTCACCAAATTAGTGCGTGGGAAGGGACTATGCGAACAACTAGCCTTGAGTCGACAAGTTGAAGCAGGTAATGAAGAAGATGTTGTCTTGGTAATACAGGATGGTCAAGAACAGAAAAATGATAATGTGCCCACTCCCTGTTGGACTCAGAGTATGATACACTTCCTACAGACAAGCCTATGCCCTCCAGAAATGAGAAAAGTGAAGAGGAGATACTTCAGGTTGCAGGCTGTTCCATATGCCATTGTTGATGGAGTTTTGTTCAAGAAAGATGCGAATGGAGTCTTTGCTTTGAGATGATGCATTAGCCCAAATCGACTCAAAGGGTGTTGGAAGAGTTTTATGGTGGACCAACCGGTGGTCATTTTGCACCAAGAGTGACAGCTCTAAAAATCATGAAGGCTGGTTATTATTGGCCTAAAATCTTCAGTGATTGCTATGCATGGATCAAGAGGTGTAAGAATTGTGCATTCTTCACAAGAAAAGAAAGACTTGCTGCCCTTCCATTACATCCAATCTCGGTTGACCAGCCATTCATGCAATGGGGTTTGGACTTCATTGAGTCATTAATCCCAATTCAAGCCAAGGGCACAAATGGATTTTGATGACCATGGACTACTTCACCGATGGACAAGAAGAAGTAGCACTCAAAGAGGCAAATGAGTCTAGCATCTTAGACTTTTATGAGGGATAACTACCGATTTGGCGTACTGCTACAATAATCTTTGATAATGCATTGGCATTCGTTGGATCTAAGGTGACTAAGTGGGTCGTCAAGAACGGGATCTCGCCTAAGCACTTCATCAAACTATTACCCTCAAGGTAATGGCCAGCCGAGTCTACAAACAAGAACTTGTTGAGGATCATTAGGAGAACTCTTGATGAGAATCGAGGGGCTTGGCATACCAAATCGAAATCAGCGTTATGGGCTAATAGGATAACTCCCAAAAGATACACAGGTAACTCTCCATTTAGGTTTGTCTACATGTAAGAGAGGCAATCTTGCCCATGTCACTTGAGTTGCCAACGTTGGAACTCATGAAGCAAATGGAGTTACTAGAGTTTGAGCCCATGGAGCCGAGGTATGCGAGAGTTGATGGAGCCGCAAGAGATCGAAATCGTGCATCCCAAGCAATGGAAAAGGATCAAGCTTTGATCAAAAGGACCTTTGATAGGAAGGCCAAGGATAGATCGTTTCAGGTTGGGGATCTAGTGTTGAAATGGGATATGGACAGAGAAAAACCGGGAAGGCATTCAAAATTTGATGCCATTTGGAGTCGCCCATACATGGTCACAAAGTGCAAGAGCAGCAATGCTTTCCAATTGGCCTCATTGGATGGTGAAGAACTGCAGATTCCAGTAAATGGAATCTATCTCAAGCATTGCTTCTAGAGGGAAATTTACCACCTTGTAAATATTAATTAGATTTTCATTCCTCCAAGTGCTTTGCACATTGTCTTGTTGTAGTTAGGTTTCAGTTTCCCTAAGTGCTTTGGCGCAGGTTTTGTTGCTCCTAGGTTGAGTTTTTACAGTTCAGCGTGCTCTTGTAGAGGGAGTTGTAGTATCAGGCTCGTTTCAGGTTATTGCTTATGACTCCATGCCCAATGGATCGCTAAAAGGCCACTGATCTTCTACCTAGCAGGGTGACCCCGAAAAGTCACCAAATTGTTATCCAAAGTTCACCCCGGGTAAATTTTGATAACATGCATCAGAGTTTTAGTTCCAAGCAAGTAGATTGATTCAGGAGAAAATCGTGAAATTGGCTAAGTCTGCTCCAGGCCACCTTTGGGACAGTTGGAACAAATGTACGCGGAGGACCTTGAACCGGCCGTTCGGCCGAAAAGGAGAACTTTCGCAAGGAAGCCATTTCGGCGGTTCGGAAGAACTTGTCCCAGAGATAGTCGGGGACAAATGGAACAAATGGACGCGAAGGACGCTTGAACCACCTAGTTCGGTCGAAATGGGGAACTTCAAGACCGGGACAGTGTAACACTCTGATTTTGTAAGTTATCTTGGTGAATGTTTTTCATACTGTTATAACTTCTGAAATGAAGGCAAACATGTTAAGATATGTTCTGATCTTAAAGGAATGTGTTGCTAACTTGGATTCTTGCATATTATAATTTATTGCATAGGACTGCAGTTATTGTACTTGCGTGTTTGCTGATGTGACGACAAATTGTCGTATACTTGCTAAACTCTCGTTGCTGATTGACAGCACACCTTGAATCAATTTCATTGATCCAAAGTATGCTGAGGTCTTCTTGTGATTTCTGTGTCGATTTACTCTTGAACCGAACCAGAGGTTGATATGAACGTGCAGCGCCTGATTGCAGGTATGAGCAGCTGGCACGTAAATGCCAACGACAGGGGTTCGATTCTTGAACCCTGTACTGTCGAACTTGGGACCTCGTGAGGCAAGAAATGCCTGGACACGGGTGGCCTTGGCATGTGATCCAAAGGATGGACGTCCTGCACAACATAGTTACGGGAGTTAGTTGAGAGATTGGGTTAGGGGTTGATTAGTGTTAGTGGTTAGTATGAATTAAACCCTAAGCTAATCCTAAGTCCTAACATGCATCCTAAACTACTATCCTAAGTGGATTTTTAAATTACAAAAAAAAAGGGAAAATAAACCTAAGTCCTAATAACCTAAGGCTAAACTATGACCTAGGTTGAACACTAATGTGCAACCTAAACTAATCCTAATCTAAAGGGGCGCGTAGACCCTTGGAGGGAGAGGATAAGGATGGAGGGGAGTATTCATTAGCATTTAATGGAAAGTCCATACGTGGACAGCGCCAGTTTTGGCGGGGCAGGTAAGAAACGGAGGTATCTATTTGGAGATAGAGCCAAATTCGGTTTTGCATGGGAAATTTGAAATTTTGAGATCGCCAACTCAAGTTGGCAGTGGCGTGGGAAGTTGGGAAAAGGCAGAGCCTTTAATGCATTAATTATCCTTGGTCCTCGCGACCAGCTCACCTTGGAAAGTGTATGAGGGAATTTTGATTTTCATTTTGTTGATTCGGGCTTTTGCAAAGTTGCTCTGCATTTGGTTTTTCTGGTCTGGTTCAGTCGAACCAGCTCTTGGGATTTGTCACTGTTCTTGGAGATTTTGAGGCTGTTGCTGAGCCTGAAGAGGAAAGGTGTGTTGAGGAGTTCTTGCTGTTGCCGTGGAAGGAAATAACTTCGGCAAACGCAGCTTTCTTCAAGTTTTGGAAAAGAAATCACAGGCATGTTGAGCCCTTCTCTTTAAAAATACTTGCTTTGTTTAAACGTCTCATTAAAACAACCCTGCTCTTGGGTTTTGGGTTTATTCGATTTTTCTGTACTTGTTTGAAATGATATGAGTGGAATCGTTTCTAGCTGTTGTGTTGATCTGTCTTTGCATGAATTGAAGTAGGAATTACGAAACTGCTGTGTGGGTTGTTTGACAGTTTGGAGAATTAGAAATAAGTATTTTCTTTCTCTGTTCATGTTTATATGAAAACGGAACAGGCAATATGAGTTGTTCTCCTTACTGTGCAATCGTTCTTTTGTTAAATGAATTTGAATGATCAAAGCAGTACAGGCAGTAGGAGTTGTCTTTCGGTGTTGAACATTTGTTCTTTTGCTATATGAATTTCAGTGATGAAAACTGTACAGGATGTACGAGTTTTTGAAGTTGTTTCTTATTGAAATTTTTAAGGAAATAGATCCTTTCCCTTCAGCTGTTTTGGTTTTGATGGAAATGGCATTCGGGTTTTCCGTGAGCATATGAACTCGATTCAAAGGAAGTAATAGTAATATTTTAATTGTTGTTCCTTTTTCTTGCAAAAGAACTGAACGAATACGTTTTGGGGTATTCGTGAAAGTAGGAGAATGCGGTTGTTCTTTCTTCTGAACTTATTAATGAATGGTGTTTCTCCTTGCTGTGAGGATAGGATGATTTCGTTGTGTTTTAATTGATGCTGTTCGGTCTTCCTGTTCGGACTATTGTCACGATTACTGTCTCGGCTTGTTTTCTGTACAAGTTGATGGAAAAATATAGAAATTTGGGTTATTGCTTGAGTTTGTCTTAACTGCACCAAGCTTATATATTTAATACCCTATGCGGGTTTGCCTTGACAGAGATATTGATATATGAATATATATATATATATATATATATATATATATTTTATTTTTTTTTTTTGAGTTCTGTATCTCATTAAGAAAAAGGAGAATGTTGTTTTTGGAACTAATTGTTGATCGAGATAGAACTCGAATTGGTTATTTCATTGTTTGCGGTATTTTGGATATTCATTGTTTGCGGTATATTGGATTGGAACTGCACAGGTTAGGTGAGTTGCTTTTCAATATGAACGATTGTTCTGTTATCTTTAAAAGTTGAGCTGTCATGCTTGGATAAACACGACTTGGGTGTTTTTAGTTCATCTGAGCAAAATGATCATTTCTTAATGAAATTTTAGGGACATGAATTCTTCTTTATGCTGTTTTCGATTCAAAGGAAACAGTAAATTGGTTTTGATGAGCGTTATAAGTTCAGTTTGACAAAGATTACAGTGACATTTAGATGGTTTCTGAGTGCTATTATTTTTCTGTACAAATGGAAATTTTGAATGTCTTCATGTGGTCTTCTGATCTTTGCACTGTCATTCAAGGAAAAATGAAATCGGCATGAGTAATTCTTGTTGAGTTGAAGAAAATGATTGTTTCTTATTTGAATAGTTAAAGGAACGAATTCTTCTCTTTGGGCTGTTTGAATTCTGGAAATAGCATTATGATTGGTCTTGTTGTAGGTAACAAAGATTGAACAAATTTTGTTTTGAATGGAATGCGTTCTTTGAATTAAGGAATCATGCGTATAATTGAATGTATGACTGTATAATTGCATATGAGCTTGATTTAAATGAAGTATGAATAAGGACGATGAATTCTTCGTTGTTCTCATTTAAAGCTGATTATGAATGAAATTACTCTTACTGCCTGAAAGTGAATTCTGAATGGATTTTGTAAGTTTCACTCTGAACTATTATCTTGATTTGTGTCTCGTTTGGATTCCATTTTTAGGACAGTCATGTGGAAAGAAATAGGGATATGGATGAATGACTTGGAAAAATGATCTGTTCTTCTTTCATTCAGTTGGAAATCTATAATTCGTTGATAACGAATCTTGTAGTGCTTAGATATGAGCGACTATATGCATTGCTGTTCGCTTTCTTGTCTGTGCTTGATTGCTTGGAATCTAATATGATGCATGAACTGAAAGGAAGGTAATGGGTTTACATTTCAGTTAGTTTCATCCTTGCATTTATTATTAATGAAAGGCGTGGAAAGGATAACAGTATGTCATATCAGCAGTAAGCTATTTGTATTTCTAACTTTGCAAATATTGTGAATTAAGACTTGTAACGGTTATGTGGAAACGGGACAGCAGTTCTTTGGCTGATTGTGATGATATTTTGATAGTTCAGTTGTTATGCTGATCTTTCTTTTGTGCCTATTTCGTGATTGATGTCTTACTGTCGTTTCATAAAAGCAGGGTTCTTTTATTGAGACAGTTAGTTGAAGCACCTCATTTTAATGATAAGTGCTTAATATGCTCAGTTCATTGAACTGACCCGTGCAAATCATTTTGCAGATGGAATTTGATTAGAATGAAGACATGGCTATTTTCTGATGCTTCTTGATTAGTTGAAGATGAATTGTAATTATTGCCTTTATTCCTCTTTGAGGAATTGTGAAAAGAAGAAAGTATATTCTTCTATCTATGAGTTGTATTGATGTTTTATGTAAACCATGCCCATTCAGTTGGATTGGCAAATGTATGGATTATGACATGAAATGATGAATACAATTACAAGTGTGATATTTTAATAATTATATCAGTTTGATATTGTTGACTAAATTGGAAATATAATGTTATTTCTTGATTTGGATTTGTTTAATTGTCCTTGGATGGATGCTAAATGGGAACTGATATCTATTCTTACCTAAATGCAACTTTTAAGTTGAAATATGCAATTAGTTCATACTTGGATAAAGATGAATTTTTAATTGACATTAAAAAGGATTAGGAAGAATATGATTCCATAACCGACAGGTATTCAGGATTAGCTTAGGAGCTAAGGAATATCAATTAACTTCGGAGTAATCGAATTTCGCTTTCGAACTCCATTAATGATCTCGTATGCTAAATTCAGAATAAAGGATATAGGACAAGTATATCCATAACTAATGGACCTTAACTATGTAACGTTAAGGAGAACAAATGAATACATTTCTTGGGAATTAGACCTCGTTTAAATGATGTCTAATAAGTTAGAATTCTGAATTTAGTTACAGTTGGGAAAATCTTGGCTAAGTTTAATAGGTTAAACTTATCACGTCCGTCGGTACGGACTGCTTAATCCAATGATTAAGAAGAGAACCAAGTAGGGAAATGCAGCCCTTCGACACAAAGGAGAAGATGCATAGCAAGCTAATGGATGGATTTAGTCCCTCTTAGCTATATACAACTGTAACGGAAACGAGGATCAAGGGATCAACATGGATGCTGAAAGTTGATTCTTAATTATCAAATCATATCCAAATCACTTGAGCAGGATGTGTATTCTTGATGGGAGGATTCTGTAGGACATTGGCATACGCCAGCTACAGCAAGGTGTCTCCATGAAGACGGGGTCTTCATGACGACACAATGTTGCAGCTGACATATTGCAATGCCCTCCCGAATTAAAACATCAAGAATACATAGGCTGAATGTGTAACTCTTGGCAGGGGATAGGAGTATGATCAGGTATACGGAGTGACTCCGGAATACTAAAGATAACTAGACACACGGAGTCGTGGGGAAATGACACCGTATGTCTGCGTATCTTTAGTTACCAGGAGTGCCTTCCTATATTCGTTCATATTACTAGTTGGAAATTGGAAGTTTAAATCTGACCTTAAACGAAGAGGACTGGTAGGAACCAGGAAAGACCATTCTAGATAACAGGTGAAGTGAAGTGAAGGACGTATTCCGTTGATGTGTATCACATCCAGGAATATGATCATGCAAAGCATGTGAAAATCTTTGGCCAAAGTATCGCAAGTGCTGGTTGTGTTGTCCTTATCACTTAATTTAAGATGCAGGATGTCAGATGAATATCAGTAACAGATATTCAGATAGGCTTCTTAAATGGATCACTTCGATAACCGGAAACGGTTATGAGAATAGGTATATATAATATACTATGCATAAACAAACATGAAGGATTGGTTGTTCTTTGAGTCATGAAATAAAGGATCGATGAAACTCGAGCCATGAAAATGGAAGATCGGCGAGTTCCTCGAGTCATTTACAAAGCAGATATAGAATCATGTTATAAGATTGAATGGCATTGAATGTGTGTTCCATATTGTAAATATGCGAATAGGGAACATTAGTTTTAAAAATAAATTGTGTGATCCAAAGCTGCGTTGTTTGGGCGGAGAGAACAATTATTAAAACTAGAACGTGTGTTTGAATTTTATAATTAAATAACAGAAACGTTATCAAAAAAAAAAAAAAAAATTCCCTTGTTACGGTATCTTAAAATGGGGATGTTACGAGACGGTTGGGACAAAGGGATGCATGGGACGTGGATAGCCGAAGGAGCTGAAAGCCAATCAAGCAACGCCACGTGTCACCAGCAGAAAAGGGACAGGGAAGCCCATTTCGGGCGGATCGGAAGTTTCTGTCCCAAACAGACTGGGACATCCGGACAAATGGATGTGGTGGATGCAAAAGCCGGCAGACCCGAATACCAATCAAATCACGACACGTGTCACGAGGGAGAAAGTCCAGAAGTCAAAGGGCGAGGTTTCAAGCACTGACCCGAACCAATGAAATAGTGCCACGTGTCCAAGTTTAAGGGCCCACAAGGAAATTTCAAAGGAAATCCCGTGGAAAGGTGGAGGAGAGAGAATTTCTCAGCGAATCAGAGCCTACCACGTGTCATCCAAGTGGCAGAGCGCGGGGAAAGTTCAAATATTTTTCCCGCCGACCTGTTTTTGCCCTAAATCTTCAGATCGTCATATCTTTCGATCCAGAGCTCGGATTTGCACGTTCTTTATATCAACGGAAAGCTATTGAAATTCTCTACATGATTTTGGGATCAATCTTGCATTTTGGTGTAGTCTGGAGAGAGAAAATTGAGAAAACGTCCCTGATGCATGGTAATGCCAGAAGTGACGCTCCAACAACCAGCTTTAATGCAGCAGATACCCACCGATTCACATTAGGAGACGACACCCGCCGTTTTGCCAGGATCCGCCGCTTCTGCCATAATGAGATGATTTAAAATACGACCTAGAAGTGGTTGGGGTAGATTCTAAATTTCCTCTCTTTTCCCTCTCTCATTCTTCCTATATATTGTAAAGAGGAGCTTCTTTCAAAAGGTTGAACATTTTCTATTTTGCTCCTCCCTTCTTCTCCTATCAGGTGAATTTGTGGAGTTCGAACCTCTCATTTGAAACTGTAATACGACTCTACCTCTTGGCATTCTGTAGTGTATGGTATCAAGTCTTTGGAGCAAGTAATACATGTCTGTGGATGATTCTCAACCCTCTCTGTGTTCATTTTGCATCCTCCTGGTCTTTCACTGCAAGTTTTGTTATCTGTGCATGATCTTATATCACATTTGAATGGTCTGTGTTTATTGGCAAGATAGGTGTTCTTCATTCCTTGGTGCATCACCTCTATTAGCTTAGATTTATTTTTATGCATCTTCTTACCCTGTCTCCTTGGCAGATTAGATTAGGTTTCGAGCAAACCCTCTGCATATTTCGTGTGCATCTGAACAGAGGAATAGGAACCAGCCTTCTCTGGAGAATCCTTTCTCACTTTTCAAGTCCCACACTTGGAGAAAGGATTCAATGTTATGCAATCACACTGGATGATAGTATGGTCAACCTAGAAACCTAACCAGCATCCAGGGGTGCTGTGATTTTGCACTAACAGGGTCTTTTAAGTATTTTTCCGAGGAACATACAATTCATAATTCAGTTATAAGTTCTTTACTGGTGATGCTTTTTTTGGACAATGGGTCTTTTAAAGTATTTTTCGAAGAAAGTATACAATTCATTTTTATTTTAAGATTAATCCTAGATGAAACTAAACGATTTAAGATAATAGATGCATTATACCTACAAACCTGAATTTACAAAGAAAATGAATCCTTACACACATGTATAGTGTGATATCCTAGAGAGGAGCATGAGGATAACTAGTAGAATCATTCATTTTTCCTTGTAATTTGAACTCCTCATAGGCCATTGTAACATTCTCTCTTTTCTTATCCTTCGCTAGCATTTACAATCATTGCACTTATGCCATATATTAGCGATTGTGGAATTAAGGCTATAAGTAAGCCTTTAAACCTTAAGGATTTGATCAAATAACCTTCCAGCATGTTCATGCAAATAAAATGGCAGAAGATTGGTTGTGAAAGACAAGTACTATTGCTTGTTACAATGGGGCAAGGCTCATATTACAAAGTCATTTATTTCAATCTCTCTCAAGATATTGATTTGTCCACCACAACGGAAGTTCTCACCCATTCAAGAGTTCATCATGCACCACAATATATGTAAGACTTGACTTGTCTAGTGAAATAATACTCTAAAAAATTAAATGATAAATTGAATCTGCGGAAAGAATTTAATGCTCAAGAGGCAAAAATGGTTATGTTTGAAACTAATGATGTGAGAGATCTTGATCCTTGAACTGCCACACGACAGCTAGATGTAAGAGAGTGTAAAATATCTTGTAATTGTTCTAAATCTACAAAAATATTTTGTGTCTTACCATAATTCATGCACTGCCTAACATAAAAACATCTCTTCCAGCCTACAAGAAGTGCATATAGCCGCATCTGAAAAGGCATGCCCAATCTTTCGGTTGTCCAAGTTCCATATAACTCATAGTGATGCATTCTTCCTGTGTGCAAAAATCAATATTCATAGCAAAATTCACTGTATTCACTGTATATCACTATAGTTTAAATCCATGTATCTCTGTTCTCAAACCCTTTTCCTCATTATTTGCAAGCTCCTAGTCCTCTGCATCTCATACATTTATATCACTATTTTTGGTACTTGAATCAATGCACTAACTATTACTTCCTTCTTATTGTTAATAATATCTCATGTCCTTTTATTTCACCTATCACTCCAACTCTTTGTCATACACTATATCCCTATATTTTTACTTTTCAACACTCTCATTCACTACACTCTTTCCAATATCGTTCACCTTTTTGTTATCTACACTCATTCACTGTCAACTCTTGTATTATATATATATATATATATATATATATATCACATCCTTAAAGATTTCTTCTCTATTTATTCATAACTCAACACAACACTAACTAACTCTTAAAAATAACCTCAAGCCACCCCTTCAACTCCTAAGTTGACCTTTCAATCTTGAAAACTCAGGAAGGTCGGTTCACCTTTCCTAGCAAGTTCACAAAGGGATTTTGAAGATAAACATATCTATACAACCCTGCACAAAGAAAATAAAGTGAGGAGCGGAAAAACAAAAAATAAATAGGCGTTTAAAGTGCCATACAATCAAAAAATTGGGTAGCTAAAAGTCTAACATCAAGAACAATGATGCAGGGTTATGTGTGTAGTGTGAACAAACATTTAAGGATATTGAATCAAACCGTAAAAACTAAGGGTGAAATTAAGCCAAACACAATATGCCATTAGATCAGGACCTAGCACATAAAATGAATTAAATTATGTAAATGTTCGTAGACAACATGCAATTCAATTCTTAGACATGGGAAAAAATACATATAAATTTATTCAAATGGTTGTCCTTCCTCTCACAAATGAAGGGACAACTGTGAAATAGAAGTCGTGGCCCGGTGCATAATTCATTTTAGATATCACCAAGTGCGAAACAAATGATTGTATTATGTGTGCGCATGAGTTACAATTTTCTACCTGGTGATGCATCTTTGGCCATTGGGTCTTTTAAGTATTTTTTGAGGAAGCATATAATTCATAATTCAGTTATAAGTTGTTACCTGGTGATGCATCTTTGGCCAATGGGGTTTTTAAATTATTTTTCTAAGAAAGCATACAATTCATTTTTCTTTTAATATTTGTCCTAGATGAAACTAAATAGTTTAAGATAATAGATGCATTATACCTACAAACCTGAATTTACAAATAAAATGAATCCTTACACGCATGTATAGTGTGATATCTTGGAGAGGAGTGTGAGGATAACCAATAGGTAAAGGGATCCTTGATGTATACATCCTCCTTCACCTTCGCCTTCATGGCTTCTCTGGAACAATATTTTCTTTGTTCTAGATGCTCTCCCTTGCCCTCATCAGAGCCCTTGCCAACATCTCAAGGTTCCTTCTTTCTACCTGGTGCGCAGGAGTTACAAGTTGCTACCTGGTGATGCATATTTGGCCATTGGGTCTTTTAAGTATTTTTATGAGGAAGCATACAATTCATAATTCAGTTATAAGTTGCTACCTGGTGATGCACCTTTATCCAATGGGTCTTTTAAAGTATTTTTCTAAGAAAGCATACAATTCATTTTTCTTTTAAGATTAGTCCTAGATGAAACTAAACAGTTTAAGATAATAAATGTATTATGCCTACAAACCTAAATTTACAATGAAAATGAATCCTTACACGCATGTATAGTGTGATATCCGGAGAGGAGTGTGAGGATAACCAATAGGTAAAGGGCTCCTTGATGTAGACATCCTCCTTCACCTTCGCCTTCCTGGATTCTTTGGAATGATATTTTATTTCCTTTGGATGCTCTCCCTTTCTCTCATCAAAGCCCTTGCCAACATCTCAAGGTTCCTTATTTCACCGGTGTGCGGGAGTTACTAGTTGTTACATGGTGATACATCTTTAGCCATTGGTTCTTTTAAGTATTTTTATGAGGAAGCATACAATTCATAATTAATTATAAGTTGCTACACAGTGATGCATATTTGGCCAATGGGTCTTTTAAAGTATTTTTCTAAGCCAAGCATACGATTCATTTTTCTTTTAAGATTAGCCCTAGATGAAACTAAACAGTTTAATATAATAGATGCATTATACCTATAAACCTAATTTTACAACAAAAGGAATCCTTACACGCGTGTATAGTGTGATATCCTGGAGAGGAGCGCAAGGATAACCAATAGGTAAAGGGCTCCTTGATGTAGACATCCTCCTTTGCTTTCGCCTTCCTGGATTCTCTGGAACAATATTTTCTTTGTTCTGGATGCTCTCCTCGCCCTCATCGAGCACTTGCCAACAACTTAGGGTTCCTTCTTTCTAAATCAACTGAACGGTGTGGAGCTCCAGTTGTACCTTGTGGGGAAGACTGATCTAAACCAATATTGGACTGTGGCTTGAGTTCACCAATGTACCATGTTTGGCATGCAAAACATGACTATATTTTGGCATGATTATGAACTTCCTCCCTGACAATGTTATTCTTGCCACATTGTTGATATAACAAGAGAATGTTTGAGTAAGCCCATTTTTAAGGATTCATCAAGGCCCTGTCTTATTGTTTTCACAAAAATAAGCTTCTCAAGAATGGCTATGTGTTTCTGCTACTGGTGGAAGAAATTAATAAGATAAACAATGCACTAGCTCCAATGAGAATTGCACTTTATCATAACATAGTTTTGGATGTTGTTCTCTTCAATGTTGTTACTAAGGATTCAGATGGTTTATCAATGGATTGGAGGCTGAGGGTAATGATGAGGGAAGTGTCCTTGGAAATTTTTTTGGGCTCCATTCCCACTGGTAATCCTTTAGAACTAAAACTCCCTACTCTTAATTTGATATCCTAGCAGCCCTCAACTTTTGATTTACATTGTAAGGTTGCATTGCAGTTTTGTCTTTCCTCCATTTGTATACTTGAATAATTTTTGGAGGTGAAAAGCATGTACATTTACAGAATATACATTGCCTTTTATAACAATGGCATTCATTCCTGACCTTCGTTTGACAGAATGCCTCAAAGATTAATACCAGTATAGATAACAACGTTGAGTCCATAATTACTTGTGGTTAAAGTATTGTTATTCTAGGAGTTTAGTTAGAGTATTGTTGGGGTCAACCCATCAATTGAGGAAGAGATATCTCGAGCTTTAAGTCTGGTATTGTATTACAGAGGAGATGCTGGAATGGGACGCATGTGAAGCTTTAATAATAAAGAATTTGATCTTTGTATGAAATTTTGTAAGTTCTGATTGACTATATCTGAGGTTTATCAGGGAACAGTGGGTTAAAAAACCCTACAAATGTTTTATCATGCTCTAAATTCCTGACTGCAACAAGAAATAGGAGGAGGATGTTATTTAAAATACATACCAAATTTTAATTGGCCTCTACAATACAATTTTTCAAGCAGATTTCCATACGCAGGTCTAATATATGGGATCAAATATCTACTGATTGGCCTGATAAAAACTCTCCAAATTTCCACCATTTTTCTACCCCGGCCCATAGAGGAGGTCTACAAAATTTCATATTGAATGGTTAAGTGTGTATGAAGATATCTATACCAAAAAATTCGTGTAGCAGGGGACAATAAACACTGCCAAGCAATACAAGAAAAGAGTTCAAACTTGATTTAAATTAATGTTTAAAGGTTTGTTTTGTTTCATATTGTCACTTAAATATGTTCAAATATGCTTAAAATTGTCATTTGGTTTGACAATTCCTAATTGAGTTTACATCAAAGGGACAAGACTCAAAAGCTAAAATATGCAATTCTTTACACTAACATGCTACAGATGAAGAACTCCTGGCCTTTTTACATGTGTTGCAGTTCTTCCAACCATCTTCATCTGCATGAAACATCTCACAGAATCTCATGTTCTCATCTGCAGACCTGTGTATAAAAATAAGCATGTAAATAGATGATTTAAGATGTCAGTACAAAAAGATAAATTAAACAGTATATATTATAGCATTTTCTATAGAATTCTAACAAGGAATTGGGGAAAACCTTGCAAAGAAGCATTTTCCCGAGTGATTTAAGATGTCATTACAAAAAGATAAATTAAACAGTGTAATATTTCCACAAAATTTGGAATTGGAATTCAAGAAAAAGATGAAACGATCTAATCGTCAAAATTCACACAAACTCACTCAACAAAGGGTCCGTATTTACTTCAATAAATGATGCAGAACATGAGAAACATAATTTGAACAGAGCAAGGCACGCTAATGTTAGCAATGATGGCATCATACAGTTTGGCTTTGAAGTCGAGAATATATGGAACCTTCACAGACTTTTCAATGTCCGGTATGCGCAAATTGCGGAGCCTAATCAACCAAAAGCTCCCTTTTGCGAGACAATGACCTCCGTAAAACATGATGAATTCAAATATCCTTTTGAAATTCTTTGGCAACACTCACAAACATCATTGGATGCGAGTAAGAGGATCGAGGTTATGAAAAATTTGAGCCACAAATCCATGGCTATTTTGCCAAATCTATTCATCGCATTTTCAGTAGCATGCGTGGTTGTATTGGCTATAGCAACGAAGCAAAGAAACCCTTACCGGAATGAAAAAGAGTCAAAACGACTGTCAAAATTAATCGCGTGGGAAAAACGTCCAAACGGTCGTCAAACTTAAGACAATCGCAGAAACATCCGGAGGTCCTCTACCATAGGGGGAACGCCTTGACATAATAAGTTAGGCTGAAAGGTGTCCTATAAAGAGGGCTTCACCGAAAAGTGTAGTATTTCTAGCGCAATTATTTGTCAGAAAGTTTTCTCAACGATGTTTTCCTTTATCAACGACTTGAAATCTCAAGACGCTTTAATGGTGTTGGTCATTTGGAGTTCATTCACAAGTCTATGAGGGTTCGGAAGAAGATTGTGTTATTTGTTTGATTTATTTGTTGAACTTGTTTGACAACAATTCCTACTAGGCAGCTGAGTCAATATTTTGGTGCGGTATGATACGACTTTTTTCAAAATGTCTTTATGTTAGATCAAGAAGTAACTAGGAGGATTTTTTTATTATCGGGTACAATAGAAGGATGTAGGTATATTTAGCTTTGGATCTAAAATCCTAACGCATGTTAACGATTGGTAAAATGTTGAAGATTACAATTCATGACCACTTTTTTGTTGGAATACTCACATTTTTAGCATAAATACTCACATTTGTTTTTGTGGGTTAGGTATTGGCAATGATGGATCAGCGAGTGACAGTTTAGGGTTCATATATTTGAGGTTGGTAAGAGGTTATGGCGATCTTAGTATGCACGAGAAGGGGAGATAATAATGAGGATTCAAATTTATAGGGTGAGAACAATACCTGGTCGAGGCCGTAGTTGTCGAGAATAACATGCATTTTTGCCATTTGGAGGTTTTTCAGGATACTAGGGTGATGTGGAAAGTAGAATGCAAGGAAAAGTGTTTTCTACTTGACACTTATGTTATTTGTTTGACAAATGACTTAGCCACATTGTAAAGCCAAGTAAATGCCATGTTTTCAAAGTTAGAATGCAAGTTATTATAAATTTATTTTTTAATTTAGGAGGAGGCGGGTCAATCAATAAGGTTTCATATTCATGCGGTTTTATCCAAATTCGACTAGACTACTATCAAAATTTTAGATATAGTCATTTGAAAAACGTAGATACATATCAAATTCGACATATTCATGATAAAGACTTTTATATTGATTAAGAAATTCATCATTTTATTGACAATTTTTTTGAAATTCTAGATATATTTATTTGAAAAGCGTCGATAGATATCAATTTCAATATAATTCTAATAAAGGCTTTTATATTGATTAATAAAATCATTATATTATTTACAAATTATCATGGGCAAAAAAAGGGTCTTGAACTCACCCTTTTTAAGTTTATTCAACTACAACGTAGTGAAAAATTGGTTTTGTGCATTATGTTTAGAGTCATGGTGTAGTAGAGGTTTGATTTCCCATGTGACAAATTATTATGGAAAAAAATATCTAATTTCTCAATAATTTTTGTAGTTGCAAGTGTCCTAACTATAAACATCTACTTTTGTGTTAAATGGTCATGTGTGGCATATTTTAGAGTAAAATACCCATTGTTTGTCAACAAATCAATGTTGGATTAGAACTATGAACTCAACAATCTAGAAAAATGTTGAAATCATCGTCACTTTGATAGTTTATGTGATGCTAAAATGTTTCAGTGAGCTAACATTTGTCAATAACACAGAAACTTGATTACATGATTCTACCCTCCTTTGTTGTACGATATGTCTTATTGTTTGGGAAGAGATTTACTAATCACAAATTTGTTATTTTAGGTCATAGATATTTGTCCAAAAGCAAGTTAGAAGTTTTAATTTATCTAAGTATGATGCGAGCATTAGAATCTTCACGCAAATATGCAAGATCTCGAGTTATCCTTGTTATTATTTTGAAACATTTTGCCTGGAATTAAGACAAATTCTTGTGTGCCCTATTTATTTAAAGAGTATTAGAATTGTGATTGTTTCTAATATTATGACTTGCAATTCAAATTAACCATAAATGATTATATTAATTATAGAAAAAATGTTTGTTAAAACTCTTCTTTGGTATAAATTCGTAAACTAGAAATTTCAACACCATTTTGAACCTTATTGGCCTCGCGGTTAAAAAACCTTTTGACAAGCCCATTTAGTGCAGCAAAGGAGAATGCTAGAAGGGATCATGGGAATGTATTTAAACTATCTAATGCCATATGTGGCCAATCCCAATATTAATCTCACGGTAAAGAAGAGAGGTCATTTGTAGAAGGTGTTGTTGTTGGCACCCAAAATTGTTCACCTCATTTTGGGTCCTTAAAGTAAAATTTTGGCATTTTATCATGATCATTTATGCATTTCACGCACCTTCCATCTAAGAACATATCAAAATTTATTGCACAAATTAGCTTTGGGTTCGCATGGGCAAAAATATAGGAAAACTTGATCAAAATCATGCATTTTGAGGCTCCAGATGGGTTGTTGATGTTCCCCTCTTTGTCCTCCATTAATCCACAAATCATCAAATTCAATCAGATCAAGCTTAAGGATCACATGGTAATCATATTTGAGAGCATTTAGTCCATTAAATGGAGCAAAGGCTCCACTCAAATTGCCTTTTGGATTGAAGGGGGAAACATTAAAGTGTTAGATTGAAAAGAAAATTTAGTGAATGTTTTCTCAAGCCAAATCAACTAATTTCAAATGAGGACACTTTCACAATTCCTATCCCTAAGGAGTCTGGAAAAATCACGGGGTTCCGTGATTGGTCCACTTGGACCAATATCGACAATATTTGATCTCGGAGGCTCGAGGTCTAAAGCGGAAGCAACGAAAGTAGGGAATTCTGAGATCTCGAGAGTCTTTAGCAAGCCCAAGAATATGAGAAACCCTGACATCTCAAGGAGACTTGAAAACTAAAAATAAGTAATTGGCCCACATGGACCAATCATGAGCCATTAAAATTTTTAAGGGTTAAGAAAAGTGGCTAAGGGTTAAAGAATTAAGCCTTCCGTAAACCCTTGAACCCAGGGACAAGTCATTTGTCATCAAAATGAGCATATCAATTCCATGGAGATTAGTGACCCTTTGAACCAAGTACATTTTATTGATTCACGTGGACCAATCATGGGTCGTCATTTCTCTCAAAGGTTAGAAACATGTGGGAAAGGGACTTAATGACCATGAAACCTTGAAATCTATAGATTTGAACATGTGGCAAGGTGGACATGTGGAAAAAATTGATGACCCACTACAGTATGTGTGGCATTAGGTTGAATTTGAAGGGTACTTCTAGTTCAAAATTGGGCTCGGGATGTCAAACTAGAAGGATCCGTTAAAACAACCAAAGCCTTGGTTTTTCACTCATAACTTTTGACTAGGGAAAAACGAGTACCAGAAAGCTTATCATAAGGGCTACATGTAAATTTTGGTTGAATTGATGAGATATTTCTATTTTATTGTGTGATAGAAGTTATGATAACATTTTCTAACCTTCGCCACCATTTTTCAGTTGTTTTCTCCAGTTTTCTCATTCTAACATATGTGGGGGACCTCATGGATGCTCTTCAAGTTTTGTGTGTTTCTCAATGAATGTAACTAGGGACCTTGGATCTTTTGTAAGATTTTAATTGGTGTTAATCATCATCTAAACCATGATGGAGCCATTGAAGTGATTTGTGCATGTTTATTCCTCTTCACTCATTAGTTCTCCACATTCTGAGGTTTCCCCCATTTCAAATTCTAAAATGTTCTATTATTATGTAAATTGATGAAGTGGTTACTTCATCAAATCATCTTCTACCTTGCCATTCTTGGACTGGATCTCTGGTCCCTTTGGTATTTTAGTCTATAGGTGTTTAATTCAAAAAAAAATTATGATTGGAGTTATGAGTAATTGTGAAAAATTCAAGGACACTTGTAATTTAGGTTTAGAAGAGTAGGTGTGCATGATAATTTAGTCATAAATGAGAACAGTGAATTTTTAAGGAAGCTCTTATCATAGTCTGAAGTGCATTCACACTTATTATTAGGATATCCATATGGTTATTGTTTGCAAAGGTCTTATGTGTAGTCACCAAAACACTTGATTATAAAATCCTTGTGGAATTTTGGTTCCATTTTCACTCTTTAACTTGTCATATGCCATATTTTAGATTATGAATTACAGTGGTCTGATAATTCATTAAATATCAACGTATGTGGTTTATGCATTGTCTTGAATTGTGTCGAGTTGCACTAATTGTGTAAATTGATGTTTCTCTTATATTATTTTTGACTCCTTCATCTAAGCTTTACAAATTATCCCAATGGACAAGTCACATATAAAGTTGGAATGATCAAACCCCTTTTCTTCTTTTTTCTCCTACCTCTTTGAGACTTCCACTTCATCTTTAGTATCTTTGGAAGTCTCTTTGTTATAAATTTGGCTTCATGCTTGGATGTGTTTTAGATCTCTGTGATAAAACCAACAAGTTATGGATATCCTCATATCTTTGTATTATAGCAATTTAGGTATGTTTATTTCACTATAAATGTATGGTTATGTCACAAGTGACACTTAATTAGGTGTTTAGTCATGGAGGTTGTATTTATAGCTATATCTAGTGTTTGTTTAGGCTCATCACTTGATAAGAATTGTTAGTTTGTCCCCTTGGCCTTGCAAAACCAAAATAAGTAGAGAAGTGACCTTCCTTCTCACATTTGTTGGTCTTGAATCCATTCCCAACTTGTTGAAGAGAATCCCCCTTTGCTATAACTAACTCATTCTTTAACTTCTCTTCATCAACTTCAAGGTGGAATAAATTTGAGAGCCAACAAATTGACTCATCCTTCAACTTCTCCATTCATGGATCATAGATTCAACCCTGTTGATATGGATTGTTTCTTTGATTTTCATGTTCCTTTTCCTAAAGTGATTAGAGAAGTGCTACCCAAGTTTGATGGTAGATGTAAGGAAAAAGGGGAAAGACATTTAGAAAAATTTCTCAATTTGATTTATGATTATGAGGTCAATAATGAAGGTGTTGTTAGATTATTCAATCAAGGTCTTAATGGTGATGCCTAAGAATGGTATTATGAGTTTCATACAATAAATATTGATTTGTGGGATAAATTCAGACATCTCTTTTATGATAATTATGTTGATGAATTCGATTATCCTTCTCTTAGAAATTATTTGTATAATATGGTGAGGGAGAAGGGGGAAAGCATTCAAGATTTCAATCGAGATTCAGAAAGGCATGGAATAGAATTCTTGAGCACATTAGACCAAGTGAATATTATGCTCTTATTGTTTATAGTGAGGCATTCAATGATGAATTGAACTATTATTTAAGAGAAAATGCCCACTAGGCGTGGATTTTGCTTGCTCATTGGCTTAAAAGTTTGAAACTATATCTCATGCCTCTAACTTATATATTGATGAGAATGAATATGAGGTTAATGCTTCTAAAGAGGGTGTGAATTCAATGTTTTTAAATACTTGTGAGAATTTAGAGACTTTGGTGAAGGAATCTATAAATGAGGGGTTTAATTTTATTAAAAATGATTCAGATTTTCTTGTTGATATACAATATGATGTTCATGATTTGTTGTTTGATTACTCTGCCACATATTTACATACTTTGGAACCTTATTTTTATTATGATCCTTTAAAGTTCCAAATGTATGACCTGAGTCTGTTGAGTTAATGGTCAAGTCTAAACTTTGTTCCCCTTTACATAATGATGTACTTTTTGAAGATTTTGTTGAATCTAACTTTGCATTAACATGTGAAGGAAAAATACTTGATGAATTTAATAAAACTAATTAATTTATTCATGTTTGTGAGGTCAAGGAAGAGCATGTTCAAACATTTCAATCTGATGTTTATTTTGTTCTATGGATAAAATTGGAATGTTTTCTTAATGATTCTATTATGGCTGATATGGATGAGTTTGTTGATCGGGAAGTGTTTTTTTGCAAAATAAGATGCTCGATGTACTGATATTCATATTATAGAAACAAAGGAGGTAGATGATGACATTGATTCAAATTCCATTGAAACTCAATTTCAAGCCTTTGAAAATGAATATGAAGGTGAGAAATTGGATTCAATTGAATGTAGTGATCCTAATTGCTTTGCATGTCTATAAATTGTGGACTCCCTTGAATGTTGTAATTTTGAGACATTAAGCATATCTTCAAACACTAAGGCTAGAGAACAAAGGATAGAGTTGGTAAACTCAATTTCTGAGATATATGAGAAATCAGATCACACATATGAGTGCAATATGTTTCCTACCAATTTGGAAAGGTATGATCCTGACGATTATTATTGTTCTAATGTCACAAGTGAAAATATTGAGCTTATAAATGAAATGGATGAATATAGCTTAATTAAATCAAAAGACTTAGAAAAACATTTGGATGCTCTTTATGAAACCACAAGAGAGTGATTAGGATTCCAAGTCTAGTGAAAAAATCAATAATGAGGTGAAACTTTGTTTAACATATGATGCAAACTTTGAGGGATTCAAACTATTGTTTGATAAAGAAAATGAACATGAATGTATTCACTTCATTTAAATGATCCCAAGTCTCCATTGACTGATTTTATGTTGGAAGAGACAACATGCGATGAATTGTTGTAGTGTAATGATGAGTTATGTTATGGTTATGTTTCCGATTCAAATTTAGACTCATATTGTGTTGTTAATAACAAACAAGTATTTTTTGATGTGAAAATGCATATGTAAGTGTTGTATTTTACCCTGGTATTCAGTATTAGAGTAGTAAGTCATCATATGGTTATTTAATTGAAGATGTGTATATTTACACTTCTAGTCCTAACCTTGATGTTGAGATTTCTTATTTTGATATGAGTAACATTTTAGAGTAGTAAGGGGGTCATTCAAGTGAGGAATCAAAGGTTGGTTTTTGTCTGATGGAACAGTCTACATCTATGCTTGATGATAATTTGGGTATTGGTCAAATTTGTGGGTCTAATAATGTTTAGAAGTTCAAATTTTACAACCCACTATCATCTTTTCCCAAATTAATTTTAATCCAAGTTTTGAAACTAATGATAAAATGTGTAAATATTATAGATGTACAAATTGATACTAATTATTTTAATTTTGGCTCAAAGCTTTGGGATTGGGTAGATCAGTTTTGTTCTTAACAAGAACCTTGTTTTGATTGGTTTTCATTTTTTGCTCTGATTTCACAGTTGGGGCTACTCAACTAAATGATTCATTATGATTTATACTTTGGAGTGTTGTTGTTAACCCTTTGTTGTTATAGTCTATTAGAAATACACTTTACATTCTTAAGAAATGGATCATACTTCTCTATTCATATGAATGGGTGTATTGAATGAGGGTTAGAGAGCCCATTGCCTTGTATATTTTATATATATCTGCATAGTATTTATTTTCAAATAAGTGTTTGACACAACTAGACTACTATGGTTTTTCAGAGATATTAATCAATTTGGTTTCGCAGCAAGTTTTCAAAAGGGATTGGGGATTGTAGATTTTTTTGGTGTATTTTTAGCTTAGGAGTTATTAGATTTATATTTTAGAGGCATCGGTCTACTTTTACAGAGCTTTTTGGGATCTTTGGTTACCCATAGGGGGTATCGGTCCCGTAGATAGAACCAATTATGGTGCCCAAAAAAATCACCTCATTTTTTGGCCTTAAAGTTAAAATTTAGCATTTGATCATGATCATTCATGCATTTTAGGAACCCTACAGTCTCAAAACCTATAAACATTTCTTGCACAAAACAACTCTAGGTTTGTGTGGATGGAAAACTAGGAAAACCTTATCAAAATAATGTATTTTGAGGTTGAGTATGGGTTGTTGATGTTCCCCTATTTATCTTAACTCAATCCATATATAATCAAATTTAATTGGATTAAGTTTAAGGACAACATGGAGGATGCCTTTTTTCACATGGGGATTAATCATATATTCATTAGGGAAAAGGACTCGGTTGAGTTTATATTTGAGAGAACTTTGTCCATTGAGTGGAGCAAAGGCTCCACTTGACTTTCATTTTAGATCGATAAGGAAAATGTTCAATTGTTGGATTGAAAAGAAAATTTGGTAAATGTTTTTGGGCCATATCAACTAAGTCTGGAGGAGCACATGTGTCACACTTCCTAGCCCCAAGGACTATGACAAAATCAACAGAGGATAAGAAGGCTCAAGATCACGGGGTGCCAAGATTGGTCCTCATGGACCAATCACGAAAATATGTGGCCTCAAAGGCTCAAGGTATGAATCAAAAGTTGCAAATGTAGGGAAATTTGGGATCCCGAGATCCTGAGAGTCTAAGGCAAGTCCAAGACTCTGAGACACCCTGAGATCCTTAAGAGACCTGATGCACCAAAAAGAAGTAATTGGTGCACATGGACCAATCAAGGGCCATTACGATTCTATGGATTAAGAAAAGTGGCTATAGGTTAAAGAATTAAGGATTCCATAAACTCGTGAACCTAAGGACAAGTCATTTATCACCGAAATTGAGAAAATCAAGCCCACACAGACTAGAGATCCCACAAACTAAGTACTAGTGACCAGTCCATATGGACCAATAAAATGCCACTATTTTGGAGGTAGATGACGACATTGATTCAAATTCCTCTTAGACTCAATTTCAAGCCTTGGAAAATGAAGATGAAGGTGAGAAATGTGATTCAATTAAATGTAGTGATCATAATTGCTCTGCATGTCTAAAAATTGTGGCCTCCCTTGAATGTTACAATCTTGAATCTTCAAGCATATCTTCAAAAACTAAGGTTGAAGAACAAAATATAGAGTTGGTAAACTCAATTTCCAAGATAGATGAGAAATCAGATCACACAGATGAGTGCAATATGTTGTCTACTAATTCAAAAGGTATGACCCCGATGATCATTATTGTTCTAATGCCATAAGTAAAAATATTGAGCTTATTAACGAAATGGATGAATATAGCTTAATTAAATTAGAATACCTAGAACAACATTTGGATGCTCTTTATGAAATCAAAAGAGAGAGTGATTAGGATTTTGAGTCTAGTGAAAATATCAATAATGAGGTGACCCTTTGTTTAACATATGATGAGAAAATTGAGGAATTCAAACTATTGTTTGATAAAGCAAATGAACATGGATATGTTTCACTTCATTTTAATGATCCCAAGTCTTTATTGACTTATTCTATGTTGGAAGAGACAACATCCGATGAATTTCTATAGTGTAATGACATGAGTTATGTTATGGTTATGTTTTTTATTCAGATTCAGACTCATCTTATGTTGTTAATAATAAAAAAGTATTTTGTGTTGTGAAATATTCATATATAAGTGTTGTATTTGAGCCTGGTATTCACTATCAGAGTAGTAAGTCGTCATATGGTTATGCAATTGAATATTTTTATATTGATGCTTCTAGTCCTAACCTTGATGTTGAGATTTATTATTTTGATATGAGTAAAATTTTAGAACAGTAAGGGGATCATTCAAATGAGGAATCAAAGGTTAGTTTTTGTATGATGGAACAATCTACATCTATGCTTGATGATAATTTGGGTATTGGTCAAATTTTTGGGTATAATAATGTGTAGAAGTTAAAATTTCACAACCCACTATCCTCTTTTCCTAAATTAATTTTAATCCAATTTTGAAACTACTGACAAAAGGAGTGTAAATATTCTAGATGTACACATTGATACTAATTGGTTTCATCTTGGCTCAAAGCTTTGGGATTGAGTATATCAATTTTGTTCTAAAAAAGAATCTTGTTTTGATTGGTTTTCATTTTTGGTTCTGATTTCACATTTGGGGCTACTCAACTAGATGGTTCATTATGAGTTCTACTTTGGAGTGTTGTTGTTAACCCTTTGCTACTATAGTCTACTAGAAAGACCCTCTGCATTATTAAGAAATGGATCATACTTATTTATTCATATGAATGGGTTTATTGAATAAGGATTGGAGAGCCCATTGCCTTGTATATTTTGTATATATTTGAATAGTCTTTGCTTTCAAATAAGTTTTTGACATAACTAGACTACTGAGGTTTTTCAGAGATATTAATCAGTTTGGTTTTGTAGCGAGATTGGGGATTGCAGAGTTTTGTTGGTGTCTTTGCATCTTGGGAGTTATTAGAGTTATCTTTTAGAGGCACTTGGTCTACTTCTCCAAAGATTTTTGGGATCTTTGGTTACCCATAGGGGGTACCTCTCCCATATAGAGAGCCAATGTTGGTGCCCAAAATTGTTCACCTCATTTTGGGGCCTTAAAGTTGAAATTTAGCATTTGATCATGATCATTCATGCAGTTCAGGCACCCTACAATCTAAAAACCTATCAAAATTACTTTGCAAAAATCAACTCTAGGTTCATATGTGTGGAAAACTGGGAAAACTTGATCAAAATCATGTATTTTGAGGCTGAAGATGGGTTGTTTATGTTCCCTTATTTATCTTACCTCAATCCACATAGGGTAAGTGCACGAAGTTGGGGGCCAAAAAGTGGACAAGAATCCAAAAAAAGCAAAATGCGTACGCGTTTTGCTAAAACACGCTCACGTTTTAATATTTTTGGCTCGGGAATCACCGAACCTATAACGCGTACACGTTCCAAACAAGTCAAAACACGTACGCATTTTGTGTTTTTGTGTAGTATGGACCATGCATATGTGTTTTGATGCTTTATACTTACAAAAATAAATGTTTTTATACTTTAAATTTATTTTAGTAAATATAAGAAATTAGGGTCACTCTGCACCTTATGGAAGTGGTCTCGTAGCTCCAACAGTTATAATCTAGAAGATAGTTTTTCAAAATCTAATCTGGTCAGTACTTACTCATTTTCAGGGTTTCAGCAAATGACCTAAAACTTTTAGGGCATATATATTGTAGTTGGTCTTTGTTTTGGGAAAGCATATAGTCATTTTTTAGGTTTTTGACCTTATAAAATGGATTTTCACCCTACCATTGCTTGAATTGGTACTAATTTTTAAATTTGGTCCATAATTCACTTTAGTGACCATGAATTAACTTTATGATGTTTCTCTACTTCTTACTTAAAAGAGATCCTCACTTTGTAGATAGAGGATTATTCCCTAAATGGGATTCATGTCTTATGGCCAAAATGAGGTGATTGTAATGTGCCTCCTCCTTAAAGTGTGATAACACTACTAGGTGTTGAATGAGTTGTTATGAATAGTACTAAGTGAATTGCATCAAGTAAACTCAGATGATTGCTCATTCTTAGAAACATGGTGCTCCATATAAAGATCATCCCCTCACCTTTCATAGCTCTAAAAGCATCCTTTCATGGAATCAAATTCATGATTATCATACATGATTTTGCTCATATGTATCTTATGGAGACAAACGATGCCTTAATACTTCACCTTAAACACTATTCCCTACACACTGAAACACACTGAATGATCTTTTTAGGACTTTCCTTTGGGTGAGGATCTATGATTTAGGGTTTAGGGTTTAGGGCTAAGGGTTTAGGACTCAAGGTTTAGAGTTTAGGGTTTAAGGTTTAGTGTTTAAGGCTCATAATTAAGATTTTAGGGTTTAGGGTTTAGGGCTCAAGGCTTAGGGTTTAGAGTTGAGAGTTGAGGGTTCAGGGTTTAGTTTTTAGGGTTTAGGGTTGAGGGTTTATGTTTGAGGGTTCAAGGTTTAGGGTTTTGTCTTAGGGTTTATGGCTTAGGGCCTAGGGTTCAGGGCTTAGGGTTTAGGGCTTAAAGGTTTAGGATTTAGGGGTCGGGTTTAGGTTTTAGAGTTTAGGGGTTATGTCTTAGTGTTTAGAGTTTAGGGCTTAGGGTTTATGGTATAGGGTTTAGGGTTTAGGGCTCAGGGCTTAAGGTTTATGGTTGAGGATTTAGGGTTTATGTTTTAGGGTTTAGGAGTTAGGGTTTAAGGTTTAGGGTTGAGGATTTAGGGTTTATGATTCAGGGTTTAGGAGTTAGGGTTTAAGGTTTAAAGGTTAGGGTTCAGGGTTTAGGGATCAAGGTTCGGGTTTAGGGTTTAGGGATCGGGGTTGATGGTTCGGGGCTCGAGTTTAGTTTTTAGGGTTTAGGGTTGAGGGTTTATGTTTAAGGGTTCAAGGTTTAGGGTTTTGGCTTAGGGCTTATGGCTTAGGGCCTAGCATTCAGGGCTTAGGGTTTAGGGTTTAGGGATCGGGGTTCGGGGTTTAGGGTTTAGGATTTAGGGCTTAGAGTTTAGGGTTTATGGCTTGGGGTTTATAGTATAGGGTTTAGGGTTTAAGGCTCATGGTTTAAGGTTTAGGGTTGAGGATTTAGGGTTTACGGTTTAGGGTTTAAGGTTTAAAGGTCAGGGTTCGGGTTCAGGGTTTAGGGTTTAAGGCTTGAGGTTTAGGGTTTAGGTTTTAGGGTTAAGGGTTTAGGTCGCAGAGTTCAGGGTTTAGGGTTTAGTGTTTAGGGCTTAGGGTTTAGGTTTTAGGGTTTAAAGTTTAGGGTTTAGGGTTTAGTGTTTGGGGTTTAGAGTTTAGGGTTTAGGGGTTAGGGTTTAGGGTTTATGATTTAGTTTTTAGGGTTTAGGGTTTAGGGACCTTTAGGATTTAACATTTAGGCCTTAAGGTTTAGGGTTTATGGTTTAGGGCTTAGGGCTCAGGGTTTAGGGGTTATGGTGTATGGTTTAAGGTTTACGACTCAGGGTTCGGGGTTCAGAGTTATAGGTTTAAGGTTTAGGGGTTAGTTACGGGTTTAAGGTTTAGGGGTTAGAGATCAGGGCTCTAGATTTAGGGTTTAGGGCTCAGGGTTTAAGGTTTAGGGTTTAGGGCTCAAGGATTAGGGTGTAGGGTTTAAGGCTTAAGGTTTAGGGTTTATGGTTTAGGGATTAGGATTTAGGGTTCATGGTTCATGGTTTATGGCTTAAGTTTCGGGTTCAAAGTTACTTGGTTTAAGGTTTAGGGGTTAGAGCTCGGGGATCTAGATTTAGTATTTAGGGTTTAGGGCTTAGGGCTCAGGGTTTAGGGTCTAGGGTCAAGGGTTTAGGGTTATCAATATAGGGTTTAGTATTTAGTGTTTAGGGTTCATGATTTATTATTTAGGTTTTAGGGTTTAGTATTTAGTGTTTAGGGTTTAGGTCTCATGGTTGAGGGTTAAGGGTTTAGGTCACAGAGTTTAGGGTTCATCGAATTTGTAGGCAGAACATTAAAAAAGAGTCATAAAAATTTGATGTTTTTCATTTGTTGATATTTTGAAGGAGGGAAATGTCATATTCCTAATTTTCCAATCCTTCCAAAGACACCAGTATTCCTCAATCCCTTGATGTACAGGGAGACACTTACTTGGCTTCCATTTATAACGATAGAGATATTTGAAAATTCATGTTATGACCTCTAAATCTATATGAATTTTAAGTTGCTTAGAAATCACATCACACCTTCACTAGGATTGATGACTACCCCTATCTTTTTGTTCAAGGGATTTTGAAAAATTCCATGGGTTTATCATATAAGAAATTATCAATGAATGGATGGTCACTAAGTCGTAGGCCAGGTAACTCCCATTTAGAACTAAACAAGAAAGATTTACTAAACGATTGATAACCCCTTCGTGTTCTTAGTGATTCCCTGTTCTATACTTATTTTGAACACTTTAGGAAGTTATGTCAAATTTACTATCCATTCCAGTAGAACACTTGAACTTTATCTTTCTCCGGAGGAGAGGATACTATAGGAAATTCAATTATGATCCTACACCTCTACATTGATATATTTTCTATGTTTCTTTTGTTTCCTTTCAGATTTATTTTTTTGTTGCGATGGTTATTTTTTCCAGCTTCCAATGGGTCATCCAGATTGCATAATACCATACATGGAAATATGAGAAATGTGAAATTTATTTCAGTGTGAATAAATGCATTCAAGAGCGCAAGTATATGTGGGAAGAAACAAGTTTAGAAGAGATGTGTAATATATGCATTACAAGGCACAAGGTAGATGTCATATCCATTTAGTTACTTGTCCCACCTCTCATAAACAAGGTAGTTCTATAAGTAGACTCAATGATGGTTCTAGGCATGAGACTAGGAAATATTGATGAAATATGGTTTAGGGTTTAGGGTTTAGGGCTCATGGTTCAGGGTTCAAGGTTTAGGGTTTAGGGTTCAGGGTTCAAGGTTTAGGTTATGGTTTAGGATTTAGGTTTTAGGTTTAGGGTTTAGGGTTTAGTGTTTATGGTTAGGGTTTATAGATCGAGGTTAATTATTTAGGGTTTAAGGTTTAGGGTTTAGGGTTTAGGGTTTAGGGTTTAGGGTTTCGGGTTAAGGATTTAGTGTTTAGGGATAAGGGTTTACGGTTTACAGTTCAGGTTTTAGGGTTTATGGTTTAGGGTTTAGGGTTTAGGGTTTAGGATTTAATGTTTAGGGATTAAGGTTTAGGGTTTAGGTTTTAGGGCTTAGGGCTTAGGGTATATGGTCTAGGGTTTATGGTTTAGATTTTAGGGCTCATGGATAAGGGTGTAGGGTTCAAGGCTTAGGGTTTAGGGTTTAGGATTCGGTGTTTAAGGTTTAGGGTTTAGGATTTAGTTTTTACGGTTCAAGGTTTAGGGTTTAGGGCTTATGGCTTAGGGTTTAGGGCTTAAGGCTCAGGGTTTAGGGATCACGGGTAAGGGTTGAATGTTTAAGGTTTAGGGTTTAGGGTTTAGGTTTTAGGGTCTAGGGATCATGGTTAAAGGTTTAGGGTTTAGGGTTTAGGGCTCAAGGTTTACAGTTTAGTGTTTAGGTTTATGGCCTATGGTTTAGGGTTTTGATTGTAGAAGTTAAATGCTAAAATATTTAGGTTGAATGTTGAAATCCTGAAAAATTACCTATGTACTGACCAAATTATACTTTAAAAAACTATCTCCTAAACCATGACTCATGGAGCTATGAGACTAATTCCATAAGGTGCAAAGTGACCCTAATTTCTTATATTTACATAAATAAATTTAATATTTCTTATACTTAAACATTTATTTATGTGAATAGAAGCATGTCAAAAGCATACATAATATTTATACTACACAAAATGCGTATGCGTTGTTTATACTACACAGAACGCATACGTGTTTTGCATTTTCTCTTTTCCCAAGCCATGCCTCAAGGCTTGGGATCCGGTTTGGATCCCCAAGCTTGAGGCATGGACCTACACAAACACAACAAACAACGTGTTTTTACAAGAAAATGTAAAAATTCCACTTCCTCTATGATAAATCAAAATAAAACAATCGATCCATTTTAAAAAAATTATACCACGACGTAGAGCAGAGTCTCTTCTTTCTAAAAATATAATTTTTCAATTTTTTTGACTAATATAAGGTTTCCATATTATTTATTTTCTAACTATGCCTTTTTATAGATTTTTTGAAGTGTAAATATGTATATCTTTCATGGTGTATCTTTTTTTGGTTGATCGAAATTTAAAAAAATATTAGCCCAAACTAGGCATAATTCTATACGTATTAAAAAAAAAACTAATTTTCGATATTTTTGAGGTAGTTAGGGGGGCACGGTCGGAGCTCCGTTATTTTTCAAAACATAAAATTTTTGTACTAGAAAAATCATAAATAAAAAAATATTTGCTAAAAAAATATAAAAAAATGGAGCCCAAACTAGATGCTCCTAGCTATCTTTCTACTAAAGGGTTTTCAAAATACTAAATGGTGCTCAAAAACTGGTGGGGGGCACAAAAGTCACTCTATAATGTTTTTTAACAAAAACAGGAGCATCTATTGGTTATTTTAGTTGTTTGACCCACTTAAACTTATCCGTTTTCAATAAAATTTAGTAGCTTAGAAACTAGACTCAAAATGCTACGATTCGTATTTCTACAACATCTTTCAATTTTGAGTGTTACTATTTTGAAAAACTCCTACAAGTTGAAGTTTTTTTTTTTTTCAGAAAAATGCGTCCACTTAAGACCCCCTTTTGGTCCCCCAACTTGGTGCACTTACCCCATACCATCAAATTTAATTGGATCAATTTGAAGGATCACATGTAGGGCACCTTTTTTTTACATGGGGATTAATCTTATATTCACTGGGGAAATGACTTGGTCAGGTTTATATTCTAGAGCACTTGGTCCATTAAGAGGATCAAAGGATCCACTTGACTTTCCTTTTAGATCGATGGGAAAAATGTCAAAGAGTTGGATTTAAAAGAAAAAATGGTAAACATTTTATCGGGTCATATCACCTAAGTTTGAAGGAGAACACGTGTCAAAATTCCTATCCCCAAGGATTATGAAAAAATCAGCAAAGAACTAGAAGCCCTGAGATCACGAGGTGTCATGATTGGTCCGCATGGACAAAATTCGACAATATATGGTCTCATAGGCTTGAGGTCTAAGTAGAAGCCATGAAGGCAGGGAAATATAGGATCCGAGATCCTAAGAGTCTAAGGTAGGCCCAATACTCTAAGAAACCCCGAGATCTTGAGGAGACGTAGAGAACCGAAAAAAAGTGATTAGTGCACATGGACCAATCATGGTCCATTAAGATTATCAACAGTTAAGAAAAGCGGCTATGGGTTAAGGAATTAAGGATTTCCTAAACTCGTGAACCTGAGGAAAATTCTTTTGTCACCAAAATTGAGCAGATCAAGCCCACAAAGTTTAGTAAGCTTGTGAACCGAGTACACGTGATTGGTCCATGTGGACCAATCATGGGCCACCATTTCTCTCAGAGGTTAGGAACATGTTGGAATAGGTTGCAACAACCACAAAATATTGAAATCTAGAGATTCAAAAATGTGGCAAGGTGGACATGTGGAAAAAAACTAGTGACCCACTATTGTATACATGAAAGTGGGAAAATTTGATGGGTTCTTCTAGTGCAAAATATGGCTCAGATGTCAAAATGGGAGGCTTCATTAAAATGACTAGAGGCTTGGTTTTCACTCATAGATTTTGATTAGGAACTCCAAATTGAGAAAAATTAGTACCATTGGAAAACTTATCAAAAGGGCTACATGTTGGGCATAAATTTTGGGTGATATTTCTTTTTTTGTGACAAAATTTATTATTTCATTTTGTATCCTTTTCCACCATCTATCTATTGATTTCTCTAGCTTTCTCACTCTTGCATATGTGTGGGACATTGTGGATGTTCTTCAAGTGTTGTGTGTTTCTCAAGGAATTTAATTGGGGTCCTTAGATCTTTTGTAAGCTTCTAATTGGTGAAATTTTTCATCTGATCCATGGTGAAGCCATTGAATGATATGTGGATGCTTATTCCTCTTCTCTCATTGGTTCTCCACATTCTGTAGTTCCCCCCATTTTCAATCTTGGAATGTTATATCATTGTATAAATCGATGAAGTGGTTATTTAATCAAATCATATTATACCTTATCCATTCTTGGTTTGGATCTCTAAACCCTTTAGTAGTTTTGTTTGTATAAGTTTAATTCAACTTTGTTTTACATATGGAGTTATGAATAATTGTGATCAATTCAAGGATATTGTAATTTAGGTTTGGGAGTGTATTTATGCATGTTAATTTATTTACAAATGAGAACAATGGATTTTGAAGGAAGTTGTTATTAGAGTTTGAAGTGTATTCACTCTGATTATTAGGATATCCATCTAGTTATTAGGTGCAAAGGTATGATGTGTAGTCACCAAAACACTTGATTATAAAATCCTTATGGAATTATAGTTCCATTTGCACTCTTTAACTTGACATATGTTATATTTTAGATTATGAATTACAGTGGTCTAATAATTCATTAAATCTCCATGTATGTGGTTTATGAGTTGTCTAAATTATGGGATTTTCTTTAATTTTGTAAATTGATGTTGTTCTTATATTATTTTTGAATCCTTCATCTAAGCTTTGCAAATTATTGTAATGGACAAGGCACATATGAAGTTAAAATGGTCAAACCCTCCTTTATTTTTTTGTCCTACCCCTTTGAGACTTTTGCTTCATCTTGAATATCTTTAGAATTCTCTTTGTTATAAATTTGGCTTCATGTTTTCTTGGATGTGTTTTAGATCTCTGTTATAAAATCAACAAGTTATGGATATCCTCATATATCTGCAATCGAGCAATTCATATATATTTTTCTTTCACTATAAATGTGTGTATATGTCATAAGTGACACTTAATTGGGTGCTTAGTCATGGAGGTTGCATTTATATCTAGATCTAGTGTGTGTTTAGCCTCATATTTTGATAATAATTGCTAGGGTATCTCCCCTTGGCCTTACAGAACTAGAATAAGTAGATAAGTGACCTTCATTTTCATGTTTATTGGTCTTGAATCCATACCCATCTTATTGAAGAGAACCCCCTTGTGACAACTAACTCATCCTTAAGCTTCTCGTCATCAACTGCAAGGGTAGAATAGATTTGAGAACCATCAGTACTACCTTCTACTTAGGACCAAAAACATTCCATGGGGAAACATTTCTTAAGTGTAATTGTTAAACAATTCATATTTAATACTTTCTTACAAGGACATTGAAACTACATCAATAGAAATCCACTTTCCATCATGTAGAAGCTAAGTTTCTCAAGAAATATACCATGTATTTTATGTAAAATTTAAGATTTTTATGTAGTTGTGTGGAATCTCAAGTGTCAAACATAGAATAGGCTAGCTATTAGGAACAAATATTTGATATTTAGAGCTCAATTATTGATTAATCTAGAAATGGAATAACACCTTTAGCAATGTAATAACACTTTTGGAATCTTGGGCATGCACTTAGAAATCCACTAACAAGTTTTCTAAATACTTTTTTCAAGAAATGAAACAATTAGATTTTGGATGAGCATTTAATGTGAATACACAAGATTTTGATAATCAAAATGGGAGCTATTGTAGCTCACACAAGATGTTATGTGACTAAATCCTATAAAAAGGGTGATAGTAAATAAAAGAGGATCTAGAAGTAATACACGTGAAAAAAGAAATAAAAAGAAAAGATGTTAGATATAAATAATTATGTGAAGACTATGTATTATCACAACATAAAGTTTATACTAAACTTTGTAGTAAAAACACTCCGAATAAAAGTAATGAGAGGTTGCACATGTTGGTAACTACCTCTTCCACCATATAAAAAGGTCAAACATTTGAATAGTATGTTTGTGACTTTTATGAGAAAAGACAAGGATTAATAATTGTCTATAAGATAAAGAGAAAGAAACTTGTAACACCCTAAAAAGCTGTAAGATGGGGTCCACAAAGTGGGTCCAAGAGGAGGCACAAAGTTCACTCCTCAATGTCTTGGACTAAGCTAGTTTCTAACATGCGTTCATCTTGTATCTTTGTTTTTGAGTTTGTCCCTGATGTTAACTTACTTAGGAACATTGTTATTGCATAATGTTTTCTCCATACTTTGTTTAAACCTAAAACTATTAATGAAAGATGCAATATTGATTTGTTTCTATTTAATTATAAATCTTATCAAATTCAACCTTTATTGATTTATTTATAACATGTATTTCAATTTTAAATCCATTTGATTTAATTTAATTTAATATTAATTAAATCTAGTTTTAGAGTAACTACTATACTGTATGATATACAAATGTTAAATATATAGTAAGACATAAATAATAAAGCATGTAAAATATGTAACCCTAAGCAAGATGAAGAGATAAGAGGACTTAGCTAATTTCTGAATGAATAGGAAGTGATATGGGCAGGTGTGAGTGTTGAAAAAGTTATAAACAAGTGGTCGTCACTTGCTCACTTTGTAAAATTTGAACCTCACAAACAAAGTCGGATAGGGGTGACCACACTAGGGCACAACGCATGGGTGCTAGCGATGACTAGAAATGGGCACTAGTGGTCATGGAATAGCTTTGAATATGATTTCTTTTGTGTCACTAAGGTTTCGCTATAAGCTCTTGTATGTTACTTTATGTTCGAGTTATGATTATTGAGGGTACCCGTAACCTACATAATAGAATGACTACTTGCACATGTCCACAAACCACATCAAATATAATAAAAATATGCAGGATGTGGATTCATACTGACCCTAATGGTCACCCGAAGAGTGAACTTATTATCGAGCATTGCACTACATCTCAAACCCCATGTAGTTTTTGTGTGTGTGTGTAGAAATGGTGCCCTAGGATGCCCTTGTGCAAGTTGCATAAATGATAGCAGGCTATAGCTAGAATGTAGCAATGTAATAGTATGTGTGGATGAAATATAATAAAGTTCCCCTCCTATGCAATGTATGCAAAAGTGATGTATCCCTTGTCCCTTGTATGGATGCTAGATGGATGCCTTTGGAGTGATTTAGTGCCTTTGGAATGCAAGCTTAGGTGATGATAGTAATGCTTAGTGCTTGGTCCCTAATTTTGAAAGCATAACTATGTATTTATATGATTCCCTTGTTTGAATTTCGTAATTAACAACTGAAAAGGATGACCCAAGGTAATAAAATGTAATTAAGAAGTGAAAGGGGCCCAAAAGGGGTAGGAAAAAGATAAATAGGGACAAGAGTTCCCAAGAGGACAAGAGCACCTGACACCACTGTTTGAACTGGGTGTTGATGTTCAAAGCCAAAGAAAAGTAAAATAGTCAAATTTCGTATATAGATGGCATAGACATATCAATCCAATAAAAGTGTAGAAGTCAAATAAAATGGATGAGAGTTGTCAATCACTAGATTTATTGCTTAGGAATCATGTAAATTCTAGCATATTTTTAAGACCTAGAAATGTACTCAAGTTCATGATTTTGTGTAAAAAGTTACCCCGCTTTATATTGTTGAGTGAATACTGATAACATAAAGTAGATAGAACATGCATACCTTATGATCCTATAGATTGTAGGTGATAGCGTTTTGAGTGGACAAGTGAAACATGGAGTGTTTGCAAAAATGAAGCGTGGAGACTGGGTAGGAAATGAAGTGGACCCTAGGGTTGATGTGTATGCATTGTAGCATGTTTTTGTGGCTTGTGTGAGTTGTTTCTTGTAAGGACGGACCTACAAAAAGAGAGAAAGAAAGTATTCAAAGTTGTGTATATGATAGATCAAAGAAACATGTGTATAAGTATGTACAATTTTGTAAAAATGTGTAAAAGGAAAGTGTGCACCTAATATGTGAAAGAGTAAAAAGTAAAAAAGTGTCCTTCTATTTGAAATTGTTGATTTTGAATGTTGATGGTGAGGTTTTGGGGTGATATCATGCCAAGAGCGAGTTTTTTGGGTGATATCACACCATGTACAAGTATTTTTGGGCGATCTCATGCCAAAGATCAAGTACTAGGGAGAGGGTTATAGATTTACTTTGCTTCCACGACTCTGCCTAATAAGCACCACTGTAGATTGTACATCCTGAGTAGTAACGTGTTGTTCATGTTGTAGTTAATTGTAACTGATAGATTGCATTATGTAACTGGAGGAAAGTGCCTGCTACTAGAGAACTATGTTGTAAATTGTAAGAGATTGTGTTGAAATAAGAAATCAATTATTTTTGACCCTAGGACACAAGTACCCAAGGGGACATAAGTGCTCACTGCTACCATCCAGGAATGGGTGCTAGTGTTTGAGTTGTATATGTGCTCCAATTTTTATTTTTACACCACTATGTAACTCTGTTCCTATGCCAATTTTGTACGGTGATGTGTTGTTATAAATCTCTAAGCTACTATATAGGTGATTTTTTCACTCAATAGATGCCCCCTTGTTTGGGGTGCATATAACAACTGTAGGAGAATGCAGTCCAAATAAGAGGACTGAATCGACATGAATATCTAAGAGTAGATACTTGCAGGGGTAGGGGATGTGCATGGTAGAAACTAAGGCACATGAAAACAAGATTTACTAGTAACAAGTGTTAGTGAAAAAAAGCTAGCATATAATAGAAGATAATGTAACAAGCAAGTGTGAAGACAATATGGATAACGAAAATCAAGTTTCATACATGGGACATCACTCACAATGTTACAAGATAATTAGGGTCAAAGAAACTAAAAGCATACAATGATCATATAATGATCATACAAGACACAGGAATAACTTGCAAACAATAACATATAATGGAAAACAAGATCAAAGAAAAATGTATTAGATAACCATAGAGGAATATAGTCATGCAAAGTAAATTCTACACATGAAGCACTTGTTAATATGTTTAAAAGATAAATAGTATATCGGGAGCTTATATAAATCAAAAAAATGTGAGGTAAATTGTAATGAGAAATAGTGAATAATATAACAATAGAACCTATGTAGGATGTGATAGTAGAGAAATTAGATGCCCCTAGGAGCCTCGGTGGGACTGGTAAAAGGTACAATGTCAAACATCATTGCAGCATGTAAGAACCTGTAAGATATCTACATTCACCTCAAAATAACAAGTGAACACGCATGTGTATATATAGAAATATGATGACATACTAAGAATTCTTCTAGCATGGAAAACAAAGTGTAACATGTAAATAGAATAAGCTAGCAATATTAAATGTAACCAAGATATGAAAATGCAATGTATGAGTGTAATGGAATGGTATCCAAAGTGTGACGATGATAGGCACAATGTGCCCCCCAATGGGTATGCATGAGATGAAGTTCATTTATAAATGCTCCCTCAACAGTCAAGAATGAACCATAGGACAATAGTGTGTCATCAAGAAATGAATGTGTGATAATATGTGCTAGAAAGATGTGTCATAAAGAAAAGAGCATGAAGTGTGAATAATGTGTGGTTCATTTCAGAATTAGACCCTCAACATGCGAGTATGAACCATGGAGCTAGAGTGCATCATATGGTAATGAGTGTGTAGAAGGATTAGTAATGAGACACAAAGCGCAAAGTGTGGTAGTAGACATTAGAGAAAATTGATAGTGACGAGAGGGGGAGAAAGCGTGATTCCCCAAGTGTGTAAGTGATAGAAGGTTATCTACAAGATCTATAGGTATCTATGTCAAACCATAATCGACACTTGTTGTGTTGATAACTAGTGAATTCTTTCTTTTTGACTTCATACTTGTTTCTGCACTTCATCCAGAAGTCTTCCAACGAAGGCACATATGAGTATTCCTGGGAGATTTTCCTCCTCACTACCCCATATGGGTCAAAGTTTAGACATGTTGAGAAGAACTTAAGCTCATACTCAGAAAACATTTCATTTTCGACTCCTCTAAATTTGTGGATGCTCTGCAGATGTAATAACCCACTATGACTGAGAGAAAGGCATGGAAAGAAACCCGTAGACTTGTGCTGCTTTGATTGTAAGTCATGCATCTCCACGAGCTGTCTACACAACTCCATGATGACCCACTTGTCATTTGGATATCTTGACAACTTTACTGGTTCTCCCAAAAACCAATTACCCTGAGATAGGTGAATTCCTCAAATTGGATGAAAATGCAGCCATGCTGGGATACAACTTCCCAAGCTTCTTTGCTTACCCTGTTGGTCTTCAGATCACTATTTAATTTGCAGATGAATTCATAGAAGAACCCATCGTTGACTTATTTGTAATCTTTGTGGCATTTAGGAACTGTCAACTATGGGTAACACTCAAAGATATGATCTTTCGCCAGTACACCCCGTCTATCCAACTTGGAAAATATACCCTGCGAGGTTGCTTTGCATATACTAGGTATGAAGTCATTTTGAAGCTGTAAGTCCACCTCAAAATCCAAAGTTTCTCATCGATGTTGTCATTGATGATCTCTACCCAATTTATTATTAGATCAACTATGTTGATCTCAATAGTCCTCATGAAAGAATACATCCATGAGCGGAAGTTGTGAGTATTGGCTTCTCCACTTATCCTGCAAAGCAATTTAGTAATATCATCCACTTCCTTCACCAAGTTGGATCGCGGAAGAGTCCTCGGGAAATTTTATGGGAACCTAGGATTTTTCATATATCTGTTGTTCATTATGCCCACACAATCTACTTTGTGTTTCTCCCATCTGTTACCTACATCCAGCATGTTAATTGCAATCACCACCATTCGTGTCAGAATCTTCAGACAATAATTAATAAACTATGCATCCAGCCTAATAATTGTTTTTCTGTAGCATCTCAGATTGTTCTGGAAAGAGGATGGTTTGATATTGCACACTCCATAACAAATTCAGCAAACTGAGCTGTGAGTGGAAATGTTGATGCTTGAATAATTCCACTGCTTTTCATTGCCCGCATGAGAAATGTATTTCCAGCCCTGGATCTGTCAATTATTTTGGAGATGGGTTCAAGGCCTATATTTGTGTCATTGATATCAAAAAATCTGGAAGCTATGCATGATTCTAATGATCCCTCACTTTCATCATGCTTCATTATGGCTGGAGCAATCTTTGTCTGTGTCCTTTTTCTTTTAATCCTACCGAAATTCCTTGCAATTGGATCAATTTGTGCAGATCTAGCAATTTCTTTAGATTCAAAAGATATATTCAATGTACTTGATATTGACTTGAACTCCCTTTCACCTATATGAACACATGTAATGAATACACAAACTATTTTAGACAAAGATGAAGCCCAGAGCATGAATATGGTTTTTGTCACCAAAAATCTGCATATGAAGCCTGGTGCCCTAAAATTTAAGGCTTTGCTTGCATGAAAAACAAAAAAAATATTTTTAAATTCACCTGTGCACTTATAGTAACATGCGAGATAATTATCATAGCATAAATCAAGATATTCCAACCCTAGGCGCCAAACCTTGAAGCTTCCTGGCAATGAAAAATGACTTCTGATGCACAAATCCTCCTTTCCTTGGCGCCAAAACTGTCAGGGTTGCAATCCTTAGCAAAAATAATTAATTGTTTCTTCATTATGGCAGCCCATACTTATATAACCCTCAACATTCTATTTCTAATAATTTTCCTTCCTATTCCTAACAATTTAATTAATAAACAATCATGTTTATTCACCCAAATTGGGCACCCAATTATACATGTTGCTTGATGCCTTTAATTATTTTGTTTGTGTTTAGCATGCATCCTTTAGTTGTCTTTGGATTTACTTCTTGCTTTGACTTCTCATCCATCAATGGCACCAAAATTAGGCATAATTACTATTAATAAATACCATTAAAAGCATTGTTTAATGCCTAAATGGGTCGCACTTTTTGGAAGGGCTGATTTCTAAAAATAAGAAGTCAACTTTGATGGGATTTTATACCAAGCACTGCAGCTCCAAAAATATCTTCTTTCACTTAAGTTGTTTGACTTCTATAATGGGAATTTTTACCCTGCAAGGCAAGTAAGAAATTCCCGCTTGCCTGCCACTACCAAAATTCCCATTATTAAATTAAAACATCTCCTAAAAAGTGTGACTTGCATTAAAATTAGCCCCCTTTAATAAATTGTAACTTGCATGGATGAATTAATCTCTTTGGTGGGAAAATTTAGCTTTGCATTGGCAAGTAGAAAATTACCATCAGTGCTTTAAGTGATTTTTCCTTATTTTATAATGGGAATTTTCACCCTATAAGGCAGGTAAGAATTTCCCCACATGCATAGCCTCTAATTTTCCCATCGTAGCTTAAGTGACTTTGACTTCATGGGAAAAAGTACCTTCTGAGCGGAGTAAAAATTCATTCTGTTTGCCTCATTGCCAAAATCTCATTATAAGTGTGACTTGCACAGGGAGAGGCTTTTTGTGCATGACTTCATCTTTTTTGGTCAGAAGTTTACATTTTGAGGTTGATTCCTTCTGGTGCTACCTCATTAGATGATCTCTAGATGCTTCAGGAAATTAAACAGGCTATACTGGACAAGGAACAAACCTAGGGGAATTTTATAGAGAAATTGTGGAAAAAATCGGAGAAAAACGCAAAAGAAATAAATAAAAGTGAAAAACATTGTCAGAAGTTGCAGACAATGCCCCGAATTCATTCCTGATGAAAACCCTATTGAGATGAGTCAATATTGGCATGCAAAACTTTAATAGGATTCAACCGGAGCACAATTTACTTCAAATGGACATTATTTATTCAATAAATAATTAAATAAAAATTTCCCGCAGACAAAACTTGACGGAGGGATAAAATGAGTTTAGGCATCTGGGTATTTGTCAAAATTGGCTCATATGATTCAATGGGAATATCTTAACATAATATAGACATCTTCTGGCAATAAAAACACAAAAAGACTCGTTATTTTAAGAGAACAGTTTTTTTTTCAAATGGGTAGTCCCAGATTTCAGGGTGAAATCTGGGGACACCAATGCCTGAGTTTGAAATAATGATTAGTAGAGTGCTCGATGCATTGGTGATAATCACATCTTGTATTTTTATCATAATTGTGGCCACGAGGGTGAGAGGGGTCAATATTGAGTGGAGGTGGAAGGGTGATAACATTGCTTTTAATGAGTTGTGCAATAGAGACCAAGGTGCGTAGGGTAACTTGGTAAAATCTCACTTTGAAGGTTGTAATTGAATCTTTTTAGATGGAGAGACGACATTAACTGTTGTATTTTCTTCGGTGGTCTTAGGAGATGGCTTGAAAGTAGATTTAGATTGAAAAAATTAGAAGATGATGATGAAACATTGTCATGATATTTCAATTTTCCCATAGATAAGAGTTTTCGTTCATGAATTTTGAGTGTATGGCATAGTTGATCAAAAGATGGAGAAGTCTCAAAGATAACACTTTCTTGTAGTAGAGGTAAGAGACTTTGAATTAATAGATCTTACAATTTCGAATCAATGAGTACATTGATAATCTTAGCTAGGTTGTTCTTATAATGTAAAACATAGTTAGCTAGATGCTCATTAGATCCTTCTTTGATTTGAGAAATTTGTGCATAAGAGATCTTAGTGCCAATATTGATAGAAAAATGACCAAGGAAAGCATTAGCTAAATGTGTGAAAGAAGCTACTGAGTGAACAAGTAGATCATAAAACCAACACATGGTGTAATCTTGTAAAATTCTAGGAAATAACTTAGCTAGTAATGTATGATCATTTGCATCTAGTCAAGACACACCACATGGAAATATCGGAGATGATCCTTAGGGTCACAATGTTCATTGAAAGTGGGCAACCTAGGTGTAATGGAATTAGGAGGAAGGGGATAAGAAGAAATGGTGGGTGCAAAAGGGTTATAAAGGAGTAAGGAGGAATCAAGAGATGGATACGCACGTGAAGTGGATTATTGTAATTGATAGAGTTGAATTTGTAGATCTTGATAGAGAGAAGCTAGGTCATGAGTGGAAAAGGATAAAGAGGGACAAGATCACCTAGGAGGATAGGAGTTTCTGGCATTACTGTCTGAACTAGGTGCTAATGTCTGAAGCCATAGAAAAGTAAAATAGCCAAATTTCGTCAAGACTAATAGATGTATCAAACCAATAAATGAAAGGAATAATAAGAAGATTGTTCCAAACCACGATCTCATATGATAATAACACACCACATTTGATTTGAAAAATAGAAGAGCTAAAATACCATATATGGAATCCATCATAATCCATAATGCTCAATACATTACAATACGATGACTTCAATTACTCAATAAGAAAATGTACATATAGGAGGAGGGAAGTACAACTACTACCTAAATCAATGGCGAAGAACTCCCACTAACTGCTATTGGTAGTTAAGTTAACTCCAGAATACTAGTAAGATAACTCCACATAACTGAGAAGCCAACTCAACACAAATAGTAAGCTAACTCCACACAACTAGTACACCTAAGCAAGCTAACCCAACAAGAGTAGGGATAACACAAGTGTAAGAATTATCCTAATAAATAAATAAAAGGATAAATAATAACCTACACTAACACCCTCCCGTAAGCATAGCTTAGGTGGGCGAAAAAGGTGGGTCCCGATAACAAGGCCTGATGAGGTACCCACGTACAATAACTAGGAAAATTGGACACCACAAGGTACCCAAAACCATTAATAACAAATTAGAGAGAGAAAAATCCTGCTGCAAGATATCATAAGAAGCTCAACTCCAAAAACATGTACAATACTGAAAAATTTTAGTGCGCAATGTGGTTTGAATCCACTGCTCGATCATAGAACTCGAAAACAACTAACACTGGGCTTCACCAAAATAGCTCTATGCGAGGAGACTATCAATGGAGTGATGTCGAAAGTACAAAAAAACACCAAACATAATTTGATCAACTGCTACAAATAGGTGGGCCACGATCTAAGAACAACCAAGGTAAAAAGGAAATGACACGAGATCCAAATAAATAGGAGTACCATGATCCAAGAAAAGCCAAGGTAACAAGGAAATGACACAAAATCCAAAGAAGAAATATCAACTGCTATAAATAGGTGTGTCACGATCCAAGAACAATAACCAAGGTAACAAGGTAAGGACATGAAACCCGAAGAAGCTGTATCAACATGACAAGGAAAGGACATGAAACCCAAAGAATCAGTATCAACACCACACCCTCTCATACTGTTGAATGGGTAGAGTGACACCACAAATTTGTATGAGTTTCCCAAATCAACTACTCAAACACTGACAAACTAACACTTTGAGATTCACCCGAGAATATCTCCCCCACAAGAGAGATTGTCAACATGCGAAAAAAGTTTGAAAATACAGATCCAAAATATCTCAACAAACAAGAGAGATATGTATACACCCATAGATATAAGAATGCAACACCCAAAAGTTTAAGACGTCGGGGGGCTCAACTGAAATTGCATCCACAAGTGATTACAACACCCTACCGAATTTGACACTTTATAATTGAGTGCATGTAAATATTACAATAAGTAAAATTATATTTTACATTGAAATATGTGTATAAACATTTCACCAATGCATAGATCTCAAAAAATAACATAATTTCAAAAACAAGATCACCTTAATCTGAGCTAAGAATCAAAATTTATGAGCTCTAGAAGGTTTTATTATTAAAATAATATTTTAATGCTGATGTTTTTTAAAAGGTACTCGTGACACCCAAATGTGCAAACGGTAAAATAATGCATCCACAGATACAGGCTTGTGACCAAAGGATAGAAACATGTGCCTAAAACCTAAATGTCTAGAGGGTAAATCATTACATCTGGAGGGTACACGTCTATATTTAATGGATAAAAGAATGCACCCATAGGGTATAGATCTACGTCTAGTGGATAAAACACTACATCTAAAATAGAAATATCTAGAGGGTAAAAGAATGCATTCGGAAGGTACACGCTTATATCCAATGAATAAAAGAATGCATTGAGAGGGTACAGATATACATCTATTGGATAAAAGATTGAATCCAAAACAAGAATATCCAGAGGGTAAAAGAATGCATCTGGAAGGTACACACTTATATCCAATGGATAAAAGAATGCACTCAGAGGGTATAGATCTGTGTCCAAATTTGACTGTCTCAAAACATGGTCAAGTTTACAGTCAATTCTAGGGTTTTGACACCTTCAAATTCAATGGCGCACTCCATTTTGCATAAAAATGCATGCTGCAAAAAAGTGCTAACAATTCCAAATACATGAAAATAATAAACCCTTGTTTGTAAAGAAAAACTTACAGATGGATGTCTACATCATCGATCGCTCTGATACCATGAAAGGAATGATAAGAAGATTGTTCCAAGTTGTGATCTTAGATGATAATAGCACACCACATTAGATTTGCAAAATAGAAGAGCTAAAATACCATATATAAAAATTCATCATAATCCATAACGCTCAATACATTACGGTCTGATGACTTGAATTACTCAATAAGAAAGATGTACATATAGGAGGAGGAAGTGCAACTACTACCTAAATCATGGCGAAGAACTTCCACTAACGATATTGGTAGTTAAGTTAACTCTATAAGACTAGTAAGCTAACTCCACATAACGAGAAGCCAACTCAACACAACTAGTAAGCTAACTCCACACAACTAGTACACCTAAGCAAGCTAACCCAACAAGTGTAGGGTTAACACAAGTGTACCAATTATCTTAATAAATAAATAAAAGGATAAATAATAACCTACAGTAATAATAAAAGTGCAGAAGTCAAAGAAAAAGGCTAAGGAGAGTTATTAATCACTAGTTTTCTCACTTAGGAATCATGTAAATGCTAGCATGCTTTTAGGACCTAAAAATGTACCAAGTGCGTGATTTTATGTCTACACCATTTATGTTTAATTAATTGTTTATTGTATAAACACATCAAAATTTTAGAAAAAGGCGCCTCACATTTGGTATTGGATCTTATGATCTTAAAATATATGTATGAAAATTGAAGGGCCTATGTTTCTTGAATACAAAAACAACCATTGTGTCCACCTTATCAAATTATATCTCTCATTAAATGTCTTTATATGTATGTATGTGTGTATATGTGTGTGTATGTATATAGTGTAATTCAACCACAATTTCATTAAATAAATGAGATAGATGCTTTCTATTCTTTGGTATATCCATGGTGTGCTCACATTTTTGATATTGAAACCTAAGGTGTCTTGTTATGGTTCCACATTAATCGGATAATATCTTACACAATCTTCATTGCTCTTCTCAATCTTTTAAGTGATGGATTCTCAAGGATCTCGACAAGTGGAAAAATCTCTGTTTATTGATGTAGTAGGCCATTTCCCCTTGAAATTTTACTATATTATCATGTTACTATATTATCATGACACTTCTTTAATTCTTATATTATCATGTTAACGTGTTCCTAGAAGTCATATAAAGAATTTACCCATCACTTTTTATGAGCCCTAGAGCACATGATTGGTACATAACGCTAAAACATCATTTGTCAAGTATGCCAAACAAGTGATTGGGCCACATTTCTTATACCATCGTGTAAATTTATACATGTGTTATGTGGTCTCCACTTGAAAATTAATCTTGTATTTTATCACTCGTGACCTTGACCTTATATTCAAAACATTTAACCATAATCATATGAACCATGAGACCCCATAAAACTCGAGACCCCATGAATCTCTAGATCCCATGAAATCTCAAGACCTCGTGAACCCTGAGCATCCGAGATTCTACTTTTGTCTCAATCTCAGGTAATATTCTTCACTCGAGTCACCCGAAACCACAAGTCTTTGAGTGTCCAAATTACCGAGAGAATGGAACTATGCCATTTTCCCTCTCTTTTGTGATGACATTTTTCATCATTTTGTATTTTCTCCATCCAGAATCAATAGCTTATCTTGAGTAAATATGTGATTGGCATGTTAATATGAAGCATGTTATTGGTCGAAAATTTACAAACCATCATTTGGCATGTATCTAGCTCGTGATTTCCTTCTCTTCCCTTCTTGAGCCTGGAATTGTATTTTCCCTTATCCTTAATTCATGTAATTGCGTAGGTAATCAAAGTACGTGATTGGTTGAAGATTGTGAGCAAATTCTTGGGCCACATGTCAACACCATGTTCAAATGTCTCCCAAATCACATTCAAAATACATATGTTTGTCTCTGTGATTCTTGTTTTGGATCTTCACAATTGTATAGATGTTTTTTTCAATATAAAATGTGAATGCTCATATAATCTCATCAATGTGGGATAAAAAACATGTATGTGTTATGGGTTATATTCACTAAAAGACTTCCTTCACTCTCGCTTGTATATTTATGTGTGTTGTCGAAAGTGACTGATCTCAAACTGATAATGATTGGATTTCATGATAATCAAATTTTACCCTTAAAGAATTTTCTAGTTTGGATACTAATCTATAAATAAGAAATCTATTAGCCATAAGATTTGTGAATGGGTTAAGAGTAAAATACAATGCCAATATTTGGTGTGGAATACCAAATTGAGTTAATGAGTTAATGAATTGAACACCAAAAATCAAAAAATTACATGGGGAAGTTCAAAATCTAACCCTACTGCACATATGGCCAATTTTTTTGAAAAACACTGGAAATTCCATGATAAGAGAAAAGATGATTAAAATAAGCTACATCGTTCTCTGAATCAAAGAGATTACATAAATCAATTTGATCATAACACTAAATATTGTTGATCAAACAATCTGTCAACCTCTCAAAAAATGATCATTCTCGTAATCACTAGGGAAAACCTTCTCCCACAATTAGGTGTTGGACTTGCGATGATAACTGTATGCACAAGTTAGTTATCTATGTAAGTAGAATTGAAACTAACACCTAGTAGCTTCAATACAATGCTAAACTAAACATATGCATCATCATGCTAAGAGCTTAAGCAAAGCTAACCTATCAACATTCAAACATGAAATGAACATTTCAAGCTAATATGCTAAAAAAATTAACTTTTATCTCTTATTAAATGCTAAATGAGATGAGATTGAACCTATGTAGATCTCTATTAATCAAAGAGTTGATTATGTGCTTGAAATCCCAAGGTTTCTAAGAATGAAGTCTTGTCAAATTATGGCTACAAGACCACTTGACATATCTCCATATGACTTCAAAAACTTAGGTGAATGAATGCAATAAATGGAGAAGGCTAGCTCTTCTAATGGAAGAATGCTCCAAGATGATAAAATGGCTATAGTGAATGCTTTATGCTCATTTTGGAGTGTAGGTGTAAATAGAAAGGTAGGAGGAGGGCTCCTTATATAGCCCAATGGATATAAGAATCTCTACATCCCTCTTCATGTGGGATAAATGGAGAAGTTGGGTTAGTTGTGGATAAGGGAGGTTTAGAAAGGGTTGAGTCAACCTCAGGAGACTTTATTTTTTCCTTTAGTGACTCATGGGGTTTGAGGGGATTTATTAATTAACCAAAGTGATTAATTAATAGGTGTGCAAGCTTATATAAGTTTTTTAGATGAATAGTTAGTATGATTTATGTTATGAGAGTATTTTAATCAAATAAATGGTGATTTATTGATTAAATAGAAGAGAGAATTAATTAATCTAGATAGAAATGGGTATTAATTAATGAAGATATAAGGAGCTTAATTAATTAGAAATAATTAATTAATCTAGATAGAAAGGGGAGTTGATTAACTGAATGTTGTTAATTGGAGTCATTGTTGGATAAAAGAGTTTATTAATTAACGTAATCTAATTAATTAATGATGATAACAAAGAAAATGTGTGATATTGATGATATGTCGTCAATTTGTGGGAAAGGGTATAATTAGCACAATTTAAGCATTTAAATTGCTCGAGCTAAATTATAAGTGTCTACATTTTCCCCTCTTTGGGGTGGCGTAAGTGATGCCACTTCAAACATAGTAAACAAATAAAATTTTGAAGGGGTAGAAGAAAAAATAGTAGAAGTGAGAGATGCCCCCTCGAGTGTCGATGGGGTGATGAAAGAAGGTGATCGACGATCGAAAAAGGTGAGAGAAATGGATAGAAGAATGGGTGGTGGCAGGATGCCCCATGTGAATCAGAATAATAGTGTTGATAGGAGAATGATGTAGAAGAGGAATGAAGAAGGAAAGAAAAGAGCAAGCGTTTATCCAGTGTATTGAAACAACTTGAGTGTCATCATATTGCCAAAGATCTATGACATATGTCCTTATTAAAAATATAAGCATACACCAATGTGTAAAATGACATGAAAATCCATAATACAAATAGTTTTCATTGCTAAAAACACCAACTCCATGCAACATACAAAATGCAATGCAATAAGAGAAAGTAAAAGATGCCTAACTCCTTACTGCAACATACATAAGCAATGCAATACGAGAAAGTAAACAAACCGACCTAACGAAAAAAACATAATGCAAGGTTTTTGTCATCAAGATTTGATTCTGACCTGTGTGAAATAACGACAAAGGTTAAAAGATGGTGCCCCAAGCAAGGATACATGCAAGGGGAATAACGAAGGACACTTGAATCCTATGAAAAACAATCGTGCACTATGAAACAAGTACCAAACAAATCATTGTGCCCCAGAGTACAGACATAGTAAACAAACCAACTTTGTTAATAGAGGTAGATCGAGATGATCCGCGATTCGTGCACAAGAACATGCAAGAACCAAAGAGCGATGTTTTGTAGGATGATTTTTATTTTTAGAAACATATTTGAATGTTTTTTTTAAAGTTTATATGAATTTTTTTATTTTAAAAGTTTATACGAATGTTTTTATTTTTGAAAGTTTTACAAGCTATGTAGAGGAAGACAAAAAGCGTGGATTCCCCCAATGATAGATGGGATGTACAAGGGTAGAATGCCACGTGTACGAGAAAGTGAAGATGTTACATGCCCCAGGGATTAGGTGGGAGTATTTAAAAACAAACTCTTCACACGTAGAAGGGGATTAAGACCAATATATAAAATAGGTTCAATCATGAAGGAGCAAGGATGCCCACAACATAAGTGGCTAAGAAGCACATGAGAGAAAGGAAGTGGGTGATTGATTTATTAAAGGGGGAAAAAGGTGTCCACAAACATATAAAAATGCACATCCTATACACATGGATGTTCTAAATGATTTTGAAGAACAAATGATGCTTATGAAAATATTTAGAAGATGATCGATGAAAAAGTGATTAGCCCAAGGTACAAATCTTGAGACAAGACATGCGCTAAAGAAAGAGTTTGAAAAAGGTCCAAAAAACAACACTTGGTAACATACTAATCTTGTTTACTCATCAAGATCCCATGTGTGCACGTGGAAATGAATTACCTCTTAAAGGAAAGAGTTGATAAAAAGTAAGTGAAGACACTAGCCAATGTGTAGGAATGATTTAGTTTGAAAGGTGATTTGTGAATGGATTATGGAAGGAGAGTCGTACATTGCTCCACTGTCAACCAAGACATTCATAGCCCTGACGAAGATGCATTTGATTCTAATCATAACATTGCTCCACTACAAGTTAGATGTCCATAACCCCAGTAGAGATTATTGGAAATACCCCAAGAGAGAGTTATATATCAATTTGCTTTTACTTTTAGCTTTTACTTTTTGATTGATTCATTTTGATTCTTTTGCTTTCTGAAAACTTATTTCAGCTCTCTTTTTAACAAGGGGCTAAGAACCATTGATGGCTTCATGGAAGGATGCGAAAGTGATTTCAATGATGACATTGGCTAGCGTCAACAAATACGCCCAAAAATTCTTCCCAAAAAATTTATTATATGTAGATAGTGATAGGATCTCTAAGAGGTCAATCGTTCTTTAATTTACCAAGGTTATGAAAGACCCGGTCAAATGGATACCATAGAGATAAATGTCACAAAATGTGTGCGAATAAGCTAACCACAATAACATCAAAGGGATGAAGATGGTGGATGACTTGTAGAGGAATATGAAAGAAAGGAAATAAAGAACATCCATGTGTACGCAATACCTGATTACGAATGTTTGATCTTTGTACCTTTGATTTTATTTTTTTAATGTTTTAATGTTTTCTCATTTTTTGTATTTTTTAATTTGTTGGCGAGAAAATTTGTCTTGTGGACAAATTGGTGAGTTTCAAGTCAATGCTATAGGAATCTAAGTCCCTTTACTTGAACGGTGCAGCTTCCGTGTGTGCATGAAAAAATGGTGGATTCCAATGGTGGCCTTTAGACCGGAGATCAAGCGAGGACACTCCACTGACCCTGTGGTAAAGCTAGCAATTTCTCACTAGAGAAGAACTTTGTCTAAGAAGGGGAAAGGGATTGAGAATGGAGGTCGGGGAAATTTATGTTGTGAGTAGAATATCAGATGCCCACACACATTAATTAGAAGTCTTGTTTACATGTGTTTATAATTGGAAGAGAAACAAATCCGCAGGAGAAGCTACAAGACCGAATGAAACTCATTGATCGCAAAGTACCAATTAATTCCTCAATCAAAAAGGAAAAAATTGTTTCTTTTCTTATTGAAGCTTGAGCAGAGTTTGTACATAGCTTGAGGATGGAAGAAATTTGAGGAAGAAGAGAATAATAGAAGAAGTGTGGCATTTTCCATCTTTTCGAAGGTCAGAGCACTCTGGTCTTTTTTGAAATCAATTTCCAACCTTGGAATGACGTCGAGAATTCATTATATTCTTCGCAAGAAACTGTTACAACATTACAAATCATTCACGCCTCTTCAAATTCCTCTATCATGAAGAAAACGCTCATGGCAGCTAAAACCAGACCTTGCAAAGCAACCGTTACATTTGATTTTCCAATTTAAATCTAGACCATTTGATTTGCTCCTCTAGCTTTGAATTTGGGCCATACACGTGGCAGGAAGGGATTGGAGTGGTTACGGGGAAGCCCTTTGCATTTTGCAATTTTTTAGAGATTTGGAAATTTGGAACTAATTGCCTACAACCCCACTTTGAATTTTCAACTAGGAAACGTGGCACATTCTTATTGGAAATGGGATCACAGTCTTTTTCTCAACATTTTAACCTTTTTTACAAAAAGGCTTAAAAACTCAATTTCCTCCATCAGCCCACTGCTCCAATTTGACTTTTCAATGGCGGGCCTATCCTTTAAATTTTTCCCTATGGGCTCAAGCTTTGACTTTTTCCTTGGTAGCCTAATCGGGGCTGTGGGTTACTTTTTAATTTTTCACCTTTTTACAAAAAGGCTCAAAATCTTGAATTCCCCCGATGGCCCGCTTGTCCATGCTGCCTTGACTTTTCAATGCCTTCCACCATGTGGTGATTTGGCACTGATCTGGTAATTTACCTTTCCTACCCCTAGAGTTACACCATTGCGACACATGGAGCCATCCATTGAGCCTTCCATACTTAGCGGATTTTACCTTCATTTTGGACCTGGGACACATGGAGAGCCCGTGCTCAATTGAAGATTACCCCTTGGAATTGCGCTTGGAATTGCGCCATTGTGACACATGGAGCCATCTGCTAAGTATTTAAAGTATAACTGGACCGCACCAATCAGGGAGGCCCACGTACCATTGGGGGATACTAAGGTAAAATTTGTCGGGGAAAGAAACACCCATCGTTCTGACTGTGAAAAAATACACAGAGGAAGAGAACTTCATCATTTTGAGTCCAATTTTCAAATTTTCTTCACAAGCCAAAGGCATGAAGGAAAAACAATGATTCGACGACCCAGGCTATGGAACAAGTGAACCATTTTGATCAAAAAAGGGAGGGGCAAAAGGATATTATGTGCAAACCAGGAAGAGGAGGATTTCTAAAAAATGAGCGACACGGAGGCTTAAACAACTCAAGGGCATGATTTTAGCTAATTTCTTGAATCTCAAACTTTCCTTGGACACCAACGAAGGGCGTGAGCTAAAAAAAATTGGATTTGGCTATGAAAATGTAGATCTTTTTCAGGAGACAACAACTGGCTCTAACTTGGGGACATGGCATGAACTGGGCATGGCTAGGGCACGACATGAGGATCCAGAATCTCAAGTTTCAAAACATATTACATTTTACCAGTGCCTTATCCATTGGGCCTTGTAGAGTCATGTACAATTCTGAGAAAGAAAGGAAGAAGGAGGAAACACACAAACCAAAGCACACACAACAAAACCAAAACCACACAACAACAAAGGGAAAAACACACCTACGAAAGCACCTATGGTACAAGGTGGGGAAAACCCACTTTTACTTGATGATACATTTTCAAGTATTTCCCACTTCAAGGTAATTCTAATGGTGTTCCATCCAGGTATGAGAGGAGAAAAAAATTCTCACCACAAGCTTCATGAATTTGGAACTGGCCGAGCCATAATGAATCAAACTTTCCATGGCTACTTTTTGGTTCTCTTCTCTTGTCCCATAGTAGGAAAAAATCTCCAAACCCTCTTGTCAAATATCTTCTTTAATTTCAATTGGTGTTCCTTAATTCTATCCACCACTTGGCATTTGCTTTCCTCTAGCTTCTCCAGGAAGAGGATCCTCTTGTCAATGGAGTCTTTGTATTGACCATCTTCTATTTCTTACAACAACTTGAGAGCTGGAATCTCAGTTGTGAGGGTAATCTCTACCTCAACTCCATACAACATTTGGAAAGGTAACATACCTATTGCCTTCTTAGGAGTGATCCTATCAGCCCACAATGCATCATATAATTTCTTGTGCTAGTTCCTTTGCTTCTCATCAACCAACTTACGAACAATGGTAACAATGTTCTTGTTGCTTGACTCAGCTTGACCATTTCCCTATGGATAGTAGTTAGAGGAGTGAGAAAGAGAGATTCCAAAGCCATAACAAAACTCTGTGAGCTCCTTGGAAGAGAAATAGGTGGCATTGTCTACAACAATCTTCTGTGGTATTCCAAAATGGACAATAATATTCTCCTTGATGAATTCATAGACTGTTTCAAAGCTAGCTTTGCTTGGTGGAATGGCTTCCACCCACTTGGTGAAGTAATCGGTTGCGTGAGTACTAAGTGTGCCTGCACTTGAATGAGGATTCAAAACACCAATAAAATCTAGCCCCATTGCTGAAATGGTTCTTCAATCACCACGGCACGAGTGACAATGCAGCTAGTTGTGGCTTTCCAACAAATTGTTGGCATGCTTTGCATTTTGAAACCCATTATTGAGTGTTTGCGAAGATGGAGGGAAAATAATATCTTCTTCTGAGGATCTTATGTGCGGTTGCCATTGCTTTGAGAAATTTCTACCACAAGCTTGATCATGATAGGCCAGAGCAACTTTTCTTGTTGCTCCTATCTACACACACTTTTGAGGAAACAACCATCTAGGCCTCTCTTGTAAAGTGCATGATTCTAGATCAAAACTTGGCTCCCTTTATCTTGAGTGTATTTATTTCTTTGTAGTCAAGATGAGGATGGAATTCTCCATAAGTGAGGTAGTAAGAAATATCAGCATACCACTCATCGGTAGTGGTGACAAAGAACACTTGTGGGTGTCTCTCGGAACAAGTTGAGAAAACACCATATTTTTCTCCTTGCTGAGCCTTAAGGTCTTCATCTTCCTCAATCACTTGCACAAACCATTTCCTCTCACCAGATTATAGGGTCTAGTCTCCAAGTCAAAATCTTGGGTCT